>JALJEV010000287.1:0-557500 GCA_026586105.1 Hylodesmum podocarpum
TTTAATTCAAACAAATCTATTCTTGATTACCTATCAATAGTTGAGACAAACATAACTCGAGAAATATCAAAGAGTATACACAACAAATAATAAAGTGAGAACGTAGTATCGCATAATCATTATACAACGTGAATCAATATCGACATCAACTGTTCACTTTAATGACATCGAGTCATCAGTTAATAGTTAATTACCAAGTCAATTGCAACAAATTAAAGAAAACCAAGATAGAATTAATGGTAAATGGTAAAGAGAAGAAGGAAGCAGAAGAAGGTAATGCTGATTTATACCGTTGAACCAAAATCGCGATCCAAATTCTAACCCAACAAATTATTACGATCGTGGTTTTCCACTATCAAAGATCCCTTGCTCTTTTACATTCACTCAAGAACAAGCAACACAAAACTAAATCAAAATATCTAAAAACCTTCGTTTAACCCAAAGAATGGCTTTCCCGACCTTGGAACACCCAAGATCAAACTCTTGAGAACACACTTCAAACTCCTTACTTCCTATCCACGACCTCTCTCCTGTGAGTAACAACCCGTAAAACCAAAGGTAAACAAAAAGATCAATAGAAAACACCCGGGAGCAGATTCCATCACGAGAGAAAACACACGAATACCACCCGGGGCCGGTAGAAAAGATCAAGCCTGGCTCCCTTTCTTTATATGAAAACTTGAAGAACTCTCAAGTTCTTACGGTTTCTTTGGAAGTATGATTTAACCTGGCGAGAGAGAATTTTAAAGTGTATGAATCTTTCTAACAACTTATGTTCCAAAAGGTTATGTTAATTTTTTTGAGAAAAGAGTATTTATATGTTCAATTAAACACAATTTGGTAAACTTAATGATTTTCTGATAAGGTAATCGATCATTGGTCGGTAATCGATTAAACCAGTGAACAAAGGTTTCCAGGGTGATTTTAGCCATGGTAATCGCATTAACCCAGGGGTAATCGACACTCCAAGAATAAATGGGATTTCACGCTCTACATTCTCTATCATGTTGGTAGTTGATTACCTCACTTGTTGGTAGTTAACTACCCTCAATCTGGTAATCTATTACCTCAATTGGTTACCAAAGATATTTTAAAAGCAATTTTGAGAGGGAAATCAAACATTTGATACATGAGAAATCACACAAGATTCCCAAGCTCTCCAGTGTATTCACACAAAGAACAACCACATACATGCCTAAACTAAACAATCAATACATAGGAAACTCCTAATTACATTTCATCTTAAGAAACCAAATTACATAAACATCAAAAACAAAACACAAGGAGAGACTCCAAAGCATCTTCAAGCTTTAAGTCCAACAATCTCCCCTTTTGGTTTTGATGTACCAAATCTCAACCAAGGTTTTCCTAGAGGTTTAGGATGTGTGTTGATCTTCTAAGAATCTACGAATCATAGAGAGATCCAAATATGCAATACATACATTGCAGCATTCACATTACAATCTATCTTAAATCAGAGCATTATACTATCACTCATCAAGTAAAAATCATCCATTCAGAAAATATATAGGACATGATTCAAATCACAATCATAGATCAAGCACTAAGAATTAAAAAAACTGAATATAAACCATAACGTGAAAAAGATTACAACCATATCGAATTGTTCAAGTTCAAATAACCAAAAACATAAATTGTTCAGAGCAAACTATCATAACAAAACCAAAAACCAATAGAGCGCAGTAACTAAATGCAATGCTACCAAAAACTACTCAAAAACATTAGCTACTCTACTTTACTCCCCTATCTAGGATAACCTACATCTTCCCTACATTTGGTATATCAATAAGCAAAAGAGAGAAGAAGATAAGAAGCGGAATACTAGAGTAGCATCAAGGTTAGCATGAAGAGACTCCAAAGCAATCTCCTTGAGATCCACAAACAGAGCATTGCTTGCGACCTCCATATCATCCGATCTTTTGGCGTTGGTAATCTTCGACTGCATCCGATCTAGACGTGACGATTGATTCAAAACGGATTTGGGGATGTACTCGCTACCTGAATCATCATCATTCAGAAGGTGGATCGTCCGCTGCTCTTCTGTTGGTCGTTGTCACGTGGCGGCTTCTTCCCTGGCACCCATCCGAAGATCGGGTCTTCGCCAAACGATCATCTTTAACGCTTTGTCTCCACGACGTGGAATGTCCTTCACCAAGTCTCGTGCTCACCTGTAGATCAACCTGAAAATGCTCAAGCAAACGTGAAATAAACAGAGAATGTGGGCATTTAAGTTGTCAAACAGCCTTCACTTTGGAAAGATGCCGGCATGCCATCATCAACGATGTGCCCACTTAACATTTGAACGCCATTTTGCACGCCATCACCATAGAGTCCTCCTCAATACACTGAGCATGACTGGCTCCCTCAGCATCGAATCCGCCGAGATGGCATGCGCAAGGAAGACGATCATCTAAGCTGCTCAAATCCACGGGGTGTTGTAGGCGATCTTCTTCCTCGTCTCTCTTCGCAAGTCTTCACTCTTACCTATGCCTCTAGATTTGTAGGCTCATAAAGAACGAATCTTTGGTGAAGCTCGATTCCTTCTTCGTGCAAAGTGCTCAATCGTAGGGACGTATACTCTTCATTCTTAAATCCAACAGTGCCGAAAATATAACACACGAGTCAAAATCATAGGTTTGCCTTTAATCTCGTGAGACTACACATTCCTAAGTGGCTTGCGTGTGGTGGCCTGAGGTTGGAGATAGAAACTCTCACTAGATCAGTGGTATATGCGGACCTCTGCACCAACAAACTTCTCATGCGCTCTCATCTCTGAGCAAAGTAAAGGTGAACGTGAACCCTCTGTGCACCCAAATACCCGAGGTCCGTAAGGTCTCTTGCTCTGACCACAGTTCCTCAAGTTTGCAAAACTTCCATTAGAACCGGATTCTTGTGCAAGAGAGGTGAACCACTAGATTGATCGGGGCGTATCACTCAAGCCGTCCTAGAGAAGTCGTGGGTTCTTTTCCTCTTCGAGAGGATTCACCCCTTCTTTCGATCGAGGCTTAAACTTCTTGGCTTGAAGCCTGTGACTCACGGAGCCTGGACCCGCCTAAGTTACCAATTCTGCTTCTTCCATCGATGCAGTGGTGGCAGTAAATAAAGACGGCGAAGAGGAAAGCGGGGTTTCTTAGAGAGAGAAGCGGGGTCTTGCGAGTAGCAAGAGATTTTAGTGGTTATGTGACGTGGTTGACCGAATCACCCAAAACTCTGAAATCACTTATAAAACTTCCACAATCAAGTGTTAAGATACTAATGAACAAAGTAACGTCGACTCTCATGAAATTGCAATCGACTAAATGCCCAAAACCATGAAAAACCCTTGAAAAGACTTCCCTGAAGACCGGCTGCAATCACTACCCTTGATTAAGTAGAATCGATTATCTACTGAGGTGAATCTACGTGTTTATTGAAAAATCAATAAATGTTAAACTACTAACCAAATAAGGTGTGACTGACACTCAAATGTCAAATCAGAAAACTCATTTTGGAAATCGCGGTAATCGACACAAAAAGGGTAATCGATTACCTGCAGAGTAATTCACCAAAACTTGAAATCAGTTACTAGTAATCGATTGAAATGCAATGGTAATCATTACTCATATCGTGAACTTTCAAAACACTTGATTTGCATGCTTGAAATATAAACGTCATGATCAAGTAATGTATCAACTCCATACCTTGTCGGTGCACCATGGAATGATCCAACTTACCATACTTAGAGAATTCATGGTAGGTGTTCCTCACTTCTAGTATACCAAGATTGGTTCTAAGTTTCAAGAATCTCTCCTTAAAGTAGGGCTTTGTGAAGATATCATGAAGTTGAAAGTTCTGCTTCAATAAATTCCACTTCACAATCACCTTTCTCAACATGATCCTCTATGAAATGATGGCGACCTCAATATGCTTTGTTCTCAGCAAAACCGTGTTCTTCGCGGGATACCGATCGCGACTTGTATTGTCACACTTGATGGATGTGATCAAGCTTTAGTCCAAAGTCCTCACAAGTTGTTGTCGCAACCAACGTTTGAGCACGTCAGCCTACCAAATGCCCATTATTACTCATTTCGGGCTGCTGAGATGAGCAACACATGCTTGTTTTCATTACCATGAGACCAAGCTTTCTCCAAACAGCTGACATAAATCTCACTCGTGTTTTCTCTATCTGCTTTGCAACCCTGTAATCCGAATCACTAAAACCAACTGAGAGGAGACGCACTGGGATACCACAAACCACAAATGCCAGCTCTCCCTTTGTGTACTTAATTTTCTTCACAATAGCCATGTGATTGTTTTTGCATTGAAATCGCGCACACAAACTAAACACTCTAACATTATATCCTGGCCTGCTACTTCAGAGATACAAGAGTGATCCAATGATCCCTCCTCCGTACTTTGTCTGGGTCTACTCCCTAGTCCCGTAGCATCATTATCTAAAAAGAGATTAGTCACATAAAGGTTGAGATCTTACAACTTTCCATGTCGAATTTCTTCAAGAATTTTTTACAGATTTTTATGTTTACGTATAAAGGTTCCTTCTTTTCAAATTTGTTTGACTTGCGTCCTAGGATGAATTTGAGTTCTCCCATCATGCTGACATGTCAAACTCTCCTCGTGACATGCCGTTCACAAATTCTTCACACGTATTTGATTAGTTGATCCAAAAATGATATCATCAACATACACTGACCAATAAAACATCATATGACTTTCTCCTAATAAAAAGAGTTTTCGCTTTCAACATTACCTTCCGCTGAACCCTTTGACAAAAGAACTTACTAACCTTCATACCATTGTCTTCGGGGCTTGCTTCCTGCACCATGAGGGCCTTCTTTACCAGTCACGTTCAGAATCGGGTCAAGAAAACCAGTGAGGGAGCAGGAAACACATCTCCTCATGATGTAGCTATCAAGAACGCACTTTTAACATCCATCTAAATGTTTTTTGTAATCATGAATGTGCAAAAGTGCTAAGACTTATTATTTTAATCTAAGCGAATTAATATGTTTCATCAAAGTCTATTCTTCTTATTAATATAATCTTTAATAACAATCACTTCACTCAACCAGACAATTTCATTCCCATTTTCTACCAGCTTATTTCCTAAACACCTATTTGTTGTTCCAATTAGTATCCACATCTCTATTAAAGGTACTTAATTCCTAAAACATCACTTTTTAATTGATGAACTCTCGCATAAAAACATTCATCCAAATTCACTTCGCTTTATAGCATCATCAATACCAACAGGTTCGTAAAATTTGGATACAAATTCATAATCATCACAGAACATATTATGAGAGGATCTGTGATCTTGCTTGATGTTTCAATATGTTGCCAAGATGATGTTCTTGGCTTCCTCCATCTTCTGGAAGGTCATGAGAATCAGTTGGTATCTTATTGCAAATGTATCGCTTATTGGTTGCCTTTCACTCATATCCTTTATCATCACCAAAAACACTTTTGGGATTTATTAGATTCATCAAATTTTTACATGTACGTACTCTTTCAATGCACATTTCTCCTGATGAAACCAGATGCCTACTTCATTATTTAATACCTAATAAACACACCTTCATCCGCCAGCGCCAACCTTCCAAGTAATTTCATTATTCAACAAACATTAAATCTTGAACATCGGAAATGGAGAAATACCAGTTTCTTGTCCTTATAGAGTTCCATAGCGCAGGGTTTTCTTAAAAGACGATCATAATCATAACATAAATAAGAAGAAACGTGATCAAATTTCAAAAGTGTTAGCAAGCACTTCCACTTAACATGCCTCAGCTAAGTTCCAATTAAAAGATCTATTTTTCTTCAACAACCTCCGCTTTGCTGTGAGTTCTATTGAAAAGTTGATCGATCTTACATATTTTTCGCAAAAGCTAAAAGGTCCATTTTCAAATTTCCATGACTACCCTAAGTGATCGATTTTCAAATCCTTTTCGTTAGATCCGCTTGGCAAGAATTTTTTAAAAAACTTTTAAGGCCTTGGTCTTTATTTTAAATTCGCAACTCAAGAACGAGAAAGTAGTCATCTACTACTAAAACTAATCTAATATAGAATGTTTCCACCCAAACTCAGGTAGTTCAGATGGATCAGCAGATCCATGTGCAAGAGTTCATAGTCTAAGTGAAACACATTTTGGTTTAAAGAGTTTAGATCAGCGCTCTTCTGATATGTGCAATTATAGGGTTTCTTTTAAACCCAAGTCGTAACCTTGTAATTAGGTTCTTTAGATGAAAGCTATTCAAATTATTTACCACTAATAATGAGTTATAACGTTTGAGTGCCAAAGCCAGTGATAAATCATCGTTTCGCTATACATACATATTACTGATATGATCAAGTTCAGTGATTTTATTGTTACCATGTCTCTTCCACTGACCATTAATACCTCACTCGACCACTGCTACCATTTTGGCAAAGAACCATTATCGTAATGATACTTCGAGCAGTCTTTTGTCGATAGTTGGTTAATGAAGATTGAATCTCAAACCTTCCACAAGCAAGATCTTCAACGCCAAATGTTGGATTTGTCTCCAACTCGCATTTATACCTAGGTATTTTTCCCTTTTACAGCATTCATACACTAATAAACCGATCTTTGATCAGCTGACATGTAAAATTGCCTTCGCTTACCACATGTTCCTGATGCTCGCTATCCAAAATACTGGGGTCGAGTACTTCAGCCTCACATACCTACACAAAAAAGATATCACTTGTTTTTTTGGTAGCCACCTAAGTCTTGTTGGGTCCAACACTAGTGTTGTTTTTGCACTATCTTTCAATCCAGCTTAAAACAAATCCACTAGAGATATTCTTCCTTTCTTAATCAAGTGCAACAGCAGCTATGTCCGTGCTTCATACAATAACTCTGCAGAAGTTCTGCTTATTGCTCGTTTGAATGTGAACTTCTGTTATTCTTTCTGCATCAAAAGACTACACTTTGAACAAAGTAGCTCACAAGCACATCATTTTTCAAACTTTCTGAACATCACTAAAATGCGTAAATATCATTTGAATCACTTTTGTTTTTTCTAAAAACTGCTCAACTTGCCTAGTTTTTCACTTTCCTTGAAGTTCACAAAGCAATGGTAGCTCATCATCAGGTCGCAGATGAATCTAATCACTACCTCATCTGTCTGATGTTTGATTAATATGACATTTGCCAAATTGCTTCTTCATTACCACTTACCAGAGGTTATAATCATTCTCTTCCTAAGCTGTATGCTCTTTTCTTCTACAAATCCTGCCCTTCTGGCTTTTCTTTTCATGTTCTCTACTTCCTTCTTCAGGCTTTCACTCTTCCTACTGCTATCTTTCTTTCTGCTGTTGTGTGCACTCAATATATAAGTGGACCCAGATCTCTTCACACACTCATAACAAAAGGACTCAAGAAGCAATTTCATTCCTCTTGTCTTTCCAATCTTCCTGCTAGAACTTCCTTATCATCGTCTTCATGAACTTTCTGGAACTTCCTACCAGTGAGATCTCATTTTCTGTTCAGAGTCTCACCACCACACTTGATGACGTCACAGCCGTGTGGTCTTCCATCTTGAGTGCTGGGGACCTCGCTTTATCTTTTTGTATTCTCATCAAATATAATGACATATCCAGCTTCATATTCCCTTAACTTACTAAATAACTCGTACGTCATCATCACATGGTTCTTTGATTCAATAATTGTCATATCAGCTTGGTTGCCATCGCCTCATGACACACCTTCAATAACACTTCTTTTCCTCAATCAAGCATCTTTACCAGCCTTCATACTTACTACTTTGTGTGTGAAACGCTTCATATCCATCACTCGACCACCTTGTGCCATTCTGTGCTGTTTCGACTTTGAATCAAGCGTGATACCTTTCCTGGTCTCGCATTCAAATGGCCTTCCTTCGTGGACCTTATTGATCCAGTTTTCGGCCAAATAAAAGTCAAATTTCAAAAATTCATTCGAATCAAAGCAGACGGTTAATGATTAAAGCTGTAATCATTTTCTGCCTTCTCCTAATTTATTCTTCTTGTCTCATCTTCAAATGGTTTTTCAATCTCATTCACATTTCATATGTGAATCTTGAAATCGGGCCATACAACCCACTGCTCGCCAATGCTTCTGCTTTGTGACAGACTCATAAAGATTTTCACCTCATCTTCAAAAAGGATAGTTATCACCACGTACCAGAGATCATGATTAGAGGCACCGCCGTCGGTAATTGATTACCGGCCATTCTAAGGAACGACCTAAAATTGTAGATAAATCCTGTTAGATAAAGCTCTAAAAATTAAATTTGCTGGTCCCTATGTGGCTAACTGTATGGGGGCTAATAGATTCTAGTTCACTATATATTCAATTTTCATAAAGTTTTAATTTCCTTTTAATTCAAACAAACTACCTTGATTATCACTCATCAAGTTTATTGGATTGCATAACCTGAGAAATAACGATACACAAATAAATACCAAAAGGAGAAATCAAACACATCATAGTAATCACAACTAAATTCAATATCAGCATTCAATCGTTCTGCTAGAATATTACCGAAATACCATCAGTTAATTTCACAAGTCACTAGCTAAGTCAATCATAATTAAATGCTTATAAATAAAGAATTGTTTGCAATGGTAAAGAGAAATATTGAAGAAGAAGAGTGTACAGTGGATTTATATCGTTCAAACAACGCTTATGACCTAATTTCCCCGCAAATCATCAACTGCTTCATCGTTTTCTTAATTATTTGAAGATCCCTTTTGTGTTCTTTTACATTCACTCAAACATACAAACGCAATCAAAAATACTAAAAAACCTCGTTTCTTAACCTTAAAGAATAGCTTTTCCCTGGACCTTGAACACCAAGATCAAACCTCTTTTATAATACACTTTCAAAAGTCCTTTTACTCTAATCCGTAGATGAGACTTTCCTTAGAGATAACAACCTAGAAACTCGTGTTGTAAAACACAAAGACCACGAAAATCGATGCAGATCCATCAATGCAGAGAGCCCACAAATGAATACCACCCTACCAGAGAAAAGATCAAGTTTTTTCCTCTTTCTTTATGAAAACTTGAAAGAACTCTCTTTGAAGTTCTTTATGTGGTTTCTTGAAAGATGATGAACCCACCAGAAAGATCTTTGGAAGTGTATTAACTTTTCTAAATCTTATGTTCCAAGATCTATGTTAATTTTTGAGAAAAAGAGTATTTATATGTTCAATTAAAACACAATTTCAAAGCAAGTAAACTTAACGATTTTCAGATAGGGGTAATCGACTCCGCCATAAGTCGTAACTCGACAAACCATGAATGTACTTCTGTGGTGATTTTTAAATGGCTGTAATTCCATTAACCTTAGTATGGGGTAATCGATTACTCCAGTAACAAAATACTCTACACTCTGTTACTCACTGTTGTAGTTGAGCTACCCAACACAGTTAACTACCTCTACCCATATAACTATTACCTCGTTGGTTACCAAAGATATTTAAAAAGCAATTTTGTAAGAGAAATCAAACATTTGATACATGAGAAACACAAAAGATTCCTCAAGCTCTCCAAGAAAATTCACAACAAAGAACAAACCATACATATGCTCAAACCAAACAATCAAATACATACAGTAAACTTTAATTACATTTCACCAAGAAAAACCAAAATAAAATAAAACATCAAAAACAAAAACACAAGGAGAGACTCCTAAAGCATCTTGGAAGCTTCTAAGTCCAACAAAAGTTTTTTAAAGATTGTTTTTAGATGAAGGTTGTGGTGATTGATTGAATTTATTGGATGTTATTCTGGAGATCATGTACACAACTTGTGTGTACTTTATCTAATCTTTATCTGTATTCATTTTTGGCTTTAAGGACTCTAAAAGAGAAAGCAAGTTCTTTAGAGAGTCATTGAAGAGTTTTTAGAAAAATTTTTGCAAGGTTCTCTATGGATCAAGAATCAGGTTTATGATGTTCTTAGGTGAAGAACATGTGTTTGTGTACTTTGACTGGCTTTCAGTGTTTCAGCTAGTGGTTGTGACTGGTACCATGTGCTCCACAAAGGATCGGCTATAGAAGCTGAAAAACCATCGCAGAATGCGATTAAGTGCTGTCGACCTGATGCAGGGTCAAAGTCTCAATCCGTGGATAAATCTCCTGCCTCTAAACTCTTCTTACCTTACTCTCATTTCTTACATTTCATTGCTTTTTCGCTACAGTGACCTTCGCCGTTAGTCCTGCTCGTGATGTTCTCTCAATACTGCCATTGTATAATCAAGATGGTGTCTGAATCGTGGAAAGAGAAAGCGAGAAAGAGGTGAAAGTTTGGAGTATGGTGGAACGCTGTAATACATTCACCCCCTCTGCATCTTGCATGGTATTCAAACAACTGGTATCAAGAGCTTTAACTCAGTAAATCCGACCCAGCAACTTGCCATGCTCCCTGAATTGGTCAGAATCTTTTACCTCCTTTCACTAAGTGAGCTTTAGCAATAGACTTCACTGTTATCAATGCTGTTGTAGATAACTCCATCCATTCTGGAAAGTTCCACGGCATGCTTCTTTTACAGTGGACTCGAATCCGCCGTACATCCTGCAATGTGGCAGGCGTAAACTATCTACGTAAGTTCCAATGTAAAGCAGAAAATGGAAACAGATAGAAAACCCATTTGAGGATTAGTGATACAGATGAGACTAGAGGTAAGTCAAATGATATAAGGCCTTGAACATATACACTTCACCTTGAATTCGGCGTGAGTTAGCTTTTCGTAGAGATATCCATACGTCAGCGTACAGTGCTAAAGAGCATGGAGCTCATCATGGTAACTCTACGGCGGTACTACGCTAAAGTCGTCAAGAAGGGCTGAGAAAGAACACATTCATTCATTTGAGTAGTGAGACATCCGAACGTTCCGGTATGAGAATCCCAAGTTAACTGAAAATGCAAGCAGGTCGAATCAATGCCGCTGAACCCCACAGCTGTTGTATGTGTGGATCTTCTTTTCCTTTCGCTTCTCTTTTCGTGCAGCTTCCCTTTTCCGCCTCGCTCACTATCTGGGGTCTTTGAGCTGGCGGCTTATCGCAAAAGAGTCTTGTTGTGGATACTCTAATCCACTTCGTCGTCACGTTTTGATCAATCATGGCAGGACGGATTCTCCTCCGTACTGAACTGTCCAGCAGCTGAAAGAGATCACGCGATTCAAAACTGTAGTTTCGTCCCTTACCGCCTCCCGTGGTACAGGTGTAGGCCGGAAGATCGACGGTGGAAAACTCTCACTTGGACTGTGCAGTTAGAAACCCCTTCTATTCGCCAACAAAACTTCTGGTGGCTTGTGGTTCCTTGAGTCGTGAAGATGTGAACGAATGAACCCTCGAGCATATCTGAGTTGCCAATAGAAATCAAAGAATCTCCTTCATCTGAACGAAGTTCCTCCTTATGCTTAGCAAAATCAGCTACCAGAACTGTAACGACGACTCTGCGCTAGACAGAGGTAAAGTCCAAGTCGATTGATCGACGGCTCCACCTTTCCTGAGACGCCAAGTTACCTTCTTCTTTGAGGAGGATTCACCCTTTTTCACCGAAGTCCTGAAGCTGTGCCAGCTTATGTCTCATGCCTGACCGATCTCTCTCCCTCCCTTCCTCTGGCCTCCTCACTCTCCATGTGGACGCCAGAAGTGAGAAGATGACAGAAGACGAAAGGTAAAGGCAGTTTAGTGGTTAGCAGAGAGAAAGGGCAATGAATTCCCCTTCTAGGGCTTGTAGAGACGTGTAAAATGAGGCCCAAAACCTGAAAAATCACTTATAAAAACTCCAAAATCATCCAGGTTAGAGCATACAAAATTGAATTAAAGCATCGGATCTCACAAAGGAAACTGCAATTCCATCATGCTCCAAATCCATTAAAACCAGTAGAAAATACGCTTCACAAGAGCTGCAGGTAATCGCAGCCATCTGTGAAATTGCAGGTAATCAAAATGGGTTTAAAAAATTAGGGTAGCGCTGCAAGCGAATCTAGGATTAACTCGTAATTCTGGTGTACAATCGACTACCTCTAAAACGTCTCTTTTCTCTAAAAAATTTTTCGAGTTATGTAGCAATCGCATTAGCTGGAATCGTTAGCAATCACATAGCAATCATTATCTGATATAATGGCTTTCAATTTACATGATCGCAGCCTGCAATTTAAATCATTGAACAAAATGCAGAATCTACTATTCATGCATCGTAAAGTCGTAAAACACTTGATTTGTACATGGATTGGAGTAGAACTTCTGGTCACGCGCCCATGCAATGTTGCCGCCATCACATCTTACATACGTTGTCAAAAATCATATGAATGACTCAAACCTTTACCAGATATGCATGTAAAGAGCAGTTCCCATGAGAGATGTGTTCCCTTTTACTAGGATAATATACCAAGATTGGTCTCCTTTTATTTGAAGAACTCCCTTCTTTGGGTAAAAGGCTTAGTGAAGATTATCCGTAGGGAGCTGGTTCTCTCCCGCTCTCAACAAACTCTGCATGTCACAGGTAACCCAGCCTCTTCCTTTTGGACGTGGTCTCTTATATGTTAGATACATGAAGCACTCCAATATGTGTTTCTGTTTGAGAGTGCAAAACTCATGGTTTTCTCGATGTTTACGGTACTTGTATTATCACACTCGAGTAGAGAATATGGCTAAGCTTTAGTCCAAAATCTTCAAGTCGCTACTTCAACCAAATGGTTCAGTATGCCAGCTTACCACCTACTACATAATTCCTCGTCTGCTGTTGATGCAGCGTACAATACATGCTTTGCTTTCATGCAATACATGAGACTAAGAACTCCCCAAACAAGGATAGATACCACTTCAGGTTTCTTCCATCCGCTTCGGTGAACTGCTGCAAAATCTGAATCACTAAACCAACTAGTAGGGATAGGATGTTATCGATTGGGATACCACAAACCACAGCCATCTTGTCCTTTGAGATACTTAAGAATCTTCTTCACAGCTGTCATATGATTGTTTGTGTACTTTGAAATCGCACAAACACAAACACTAAACATTATATTCTATTTTTTATTTAACAGGAGAGATAAAGAAGATCCAATGACCTCTATATTTCTCTGCTTTGGTCCACAACCTATCTTGTTGCATCAGCTCATTATCTAAATAGAGATTAGTAGACATTGGAATGTTAGAAACCTTACAACTCTCCCATATCGAATTTCTTGAGGAAGGTCCTTGTATACTTTGCTTGGTGTATGAAAATTCATTCTTTTCAGTTGCTTGACTTGATGTCTAGAAAAGAATTTGAGTTCCCCCATCATGGACATATCAAACTCACCCCGCATGCTAGCTACAAATTCCTCACTTGAGAGGGATTGATTAGTTGATCCAAAAATGATATCATCAACATAAACTTAAACCAATAGTATATTGTTAGACTTCCTCACAATGAAAAAGAGTTTTTGTTCGACATTACCTCTGTCGAACCCATTAGACAAAAAGAAACTAATTACTTAGCCTTTCGTACCATTGTCTAGGGGCTTGCTTCGGACATGGCGAGCCTTCTTTTAACTTGTAAGACGTGCTTAGGGAAATGAAATCGGTGAAACCAGGGTGGTTGTGAAACAAAAACTTCTTCGTTGATGTAGCCATTTAAGATCGCACTTTTCACATCCATCCGAAACAACTTGAAATCGAATGGCAAAAGCAAGTAGTAACCTTACTTCTGGCTTAGTAGCAACGGGAGCATAACTTTCATCAAATCTATTCCTTCTTGTTGATTATAACCCTTAGCTACTAGTCTAGCCTTATTCTAACCACGTATTCATTCCCATCTAACTTGTTCTTAAACACCCATTTTGTTCCCAATTATATTCATATCTCATTAAAAGGCACTAGTTCCCAAACATCATTCCTTTTAAATTGATTCAAATCATCATGCATAGCATTCATCCAAAATTCATCATCTGCATCACACCAAGAGGGTTCAAACTGAGATACAAATGCAAAATCATCACAAAACATATTATACGAAGATCGGATACTCGATGTCAACAATAATGTTGTCAAGAGATAGATTCCTAGAAGCTTCTTCTATTCTCTTGGTAGACTACGTGTAACGTCAGGTGTTCTTGCTGTCTTTTCTGCACCGTCATCTTCACTGCATTTCTCAATTGTTAATAACAAATACATTTCCCCTTTTCTTGGGATTCTTTAGATTCATCTAACTTTACATGTACATTCTCAATGCACATTGTTCTTTTGTTGAAAACTTCATAAATTAGCACTAGTTGATGAATACCTAATAAAGAAGATAGCCTCGTCGCTTTATCAAACTTGCCAGAGGCTCTTTCCATTATTCAGACAAAACATTTGCACCCAAATGCACTTAAAATGAGAGATATTGACTTTCTTGTTTATGTTTATAGTAGTTTTCAAAATAAATAACTACTATCTACATTTTGTAAATATACAGTTTGTAAATCGTGATCACCAAAAATATTTAGGCAAAGCATTCTCACTCAACATTGCTCTAGCAAGTTCTACCAAGGATCTATTTTTCCTCTCAACAACCCCATTTTGCTGCGGAGTTCTTCAAGCAGAAAAATTGTGATCGATTCCAAACTTTTCGCAAAATTTTTCAAAAGATTCATTTTCAAATTCACCTCCATGATCACTTCTAAGAGATTTAATTTTCAAATCCTTTTCGTTTTGTATCATTTTGGCAATAATTTTGAAAACTTTAAAGGCATTGTCTTTACTTGGTATAAATGCAACCCAAGTAAACCGAGAGTAATCATCTACTAAGACCAGTCCATATAGGTTTCCACCCAAACTTCTAGTCCTAGAAGGTCAAATAGATCCATGTGCAATAGCTCAAGTGGTCTAGAAGTTGAAACAACATTTTTAGTTTTAAAAGAGTTTCTAGGATCGCCTTGCCTTTTGACATGCATTACAGAGGCCATCTCTATTAAACCTTAAGTTAGGTAACCCTTGTACTAGGTTCATAGATGAAAGTTTTTTCAGTTGATGAACATCTATATGAGCTATACGTCTATGCTAAAGCCATGATAAATCATAGTTTGACGTAAGACATGCATGATATGATGATGAATGATCAAGTTCAAGAATGTAGATGTTGTTGTGTTCTTACCAACCATTAATACCTCACTCGACTCATTGCCAATGATTGTGCAACACCTATTGTCGAACGGTACCTTGTAGCCCTTGTCGCATTGTTATTAATACTAAGAAGATTGAATCTCAAACCTTCTACAAGCAGAACATCCTCAATAAAGAAGTGTTGGATTTGTCTCCAACAACACCTATACCCAATATTTACACCTTTGTTGTTATCTCCATAAACTACGGAACCAGATTCCTTTAATTTGAAGGAGATAAAATTGCTCTTGTCTGGTCGTATGTCTTGAGCAGTACCGCTTTATCCAAATACCAAGTTGAGTGCTTGGCTCTCAACATACCTACACATAAAAAGATATCACTTTGTTTTTGCATCCCAAGATCTCATTGGGTCCATGAGTGTTAGAACTCAAGATTTATTTTCCAATCCATTTAAACAAACCACAAGATACACCTTCTTTCCTAATCATGCAATTATAAAGAATTATTATCTTCGTGTTTCATACAATAACTACATGTGAAGGTTCTATGCATTTGGTTTCTTAAATCTAAAGAATCTCTTCATGTTACTCCTTTTTCAAAGAAGCATAAAAAGACTTACACTTTGAACATGGTTGCTTTAAAACTTCATTTTCCTTTTTTCAAACTTTGAACATTAGTTTCTAAAGCACAAATATTGTTTTCCAAATCTGTAATTTTCTTTCAAAACCTTGTTCAACTTGCTTAGTTTTCTGCTCTGTAAAAGCTTACAAAGCAGCTTTGCAACTCATCATAATCACAAGTAGATGAATCGAAGTCATTTGCCACCTCATCATTGGATGTCGATTCTGCCACGAGGCACAAATTTGCTTCTTCATTCTCGCTTTCACTAGAGGTAGAGGAATCGTTGTCTTCCCATGCTATGTAGTCCTTTTTCTTGTGAAATTTGTCCTTCTTCGGGACCGTTCCTCATGCTCAACTCTTTTAGGCTGTTTCTTTGTTTAACTTCTTCATGTTGGGGCACTCCGATTTGTAGTGTCCTACCTTTCCACATTCGTAGCAAGTAAACTTTGAAGATGAACTCTCATTCCTCTTGAAGCCTTTCTTTGAACTGTTTAACCTTTTCTTGTCATTGTTCCTTCTCATGAACTTCTTAAACTTTCTTACCATAAGGTTCATGTTCGCTTGTTCAGATTCACTTGCACAACTGGATGTATCACTCTCACTAGCTTATCTTCCATTTTCGCTGCTAGACCATTTCCTTTCTTGTCCTTTTGTTCTTCGTTAGCAATCCGCGACATGTCCATCTCATACTCACGTAGCATACCAAACAAACTCCGCGTTCGACATCAAGGCAAGATTCTTTGATTCGGTGATCGTTGTGACTGTTGGTTGCCACTTCCTACTAAGGGATTTCAGCACTTTGACATTTACCTCTTCTTCATAAAAACCTTACCTAGTCCTGAGATGGTTCACAATGTGTGTAAAGCGTTTCTCGATTTCCATCACAGACTCTCCCTTTTTTGCATCATTCAAAATATTTCGTACTCTTGGATCAAGGTGTTCTTCTGCCTCTTCTGATTTCGCCAGCTTCCTTCGTGTGTGACCTTTATTAATTCCAAGCTTCTTTGGTCAGTGGTTGCAGTTGAAATTTCTGAAAAATTCATTGGAATTCAAAGAGAATGTATAATATTTAAAGCTTTTGCATCGCTTTTACTTCTCCTAATTTCATCTTGTTCCCACCACTCAAATGGTTTTTCAATCTCACTCCCAATATCTATGTATATAGGGACCTTGAAATCGATCCACAACCGCTTTCCAAATGCTTCTATGTACAGACTGCATAAAGATTTTTATCCTTACTTTCCAAAAGGATTTTAGTATAGGCTTTGAGTGTGGTTTTTATTCAATCTTTTTCATAGAGAATTTGAATCTACTCTTATGATTTGAGCTAGAGAAGTTTTGGAACCCCATTTTGTTTTGAAAAAGTCAAAAACTTTGGTTTAAAAAGGTTTTAAGCTGAAGTAATCGATAACCATATAGCTGTAATCGATTACCAACAGACTCAGAAAACAGGGGAACCCAAATTGCTCTGGAGTAATCGATTACCACTCCATAGTAATCGATTACTTCGTACTTGAAGAAACAGAGAAGGCAAATCTCTCTGGAGTAATCGATTACCTCTATCCTGTAATTGATTACCACACCAAAATTCATCTCAAATAGCTTTTGAATCTGCTTTAAATAGAAACCTCTTTGAATTGTTTCAAAGAAGAGAGATCTTTTGAGTTTCAAGAAAGAAAAAGGAAGAGTGAAAACCAGTTTTTACGAAGAACATAAGAATTCTCTTCAAGTTTTTAAAGATTTGCTCTTGAGATGAAGGTTGTGTGATTGATTGAATTCTTTGGATATTATCTTGATCAGTGCATACACAATCAGGTGTACTCTTAGCTGGTCTTTATCTTTTTGTATTTCGTTTTTGGTTTAAGACTCTTAAGAGAAAGGTATCCTCTAGAAGAGTTAAAGAGTTTTTGAGAGAGGTGCTCTCAAAGTTGGTTCTTGAAGGATTCAAGAATCAGGTGGATATGTTCTTAGGTGAAGAACATATGTTTTGAGTATTTTTGATTTGGTTTGTGTTTGTGTAGAGTGATTGTATTGAACACAAAGGATCATTATAGTTGAAAAACCGATCACAACAGATTGTTGGGTTGGGACTGGATGTAGGCCGAAAGCCGAACCAGGATAAATCTCTGTCTAAACTCTTTTTTCTACCTTATCTCTTATATTTCATTGTTTTTCTCGCTTTACATTCTCGTTGTTATCCGTTGTATATCTCTGATATGTTACTTGTAACTAAGATAAAATTGAATCGGGAAAGAAAGTGAGAAAAGATAAAAGTTGATATAGGGAACTAGAATCTATTCACCCCTCCCTCTAGATTCATATAGGGACCAACAATTGGTATCAAGAGCTTTAACTAGTAAATCAATCTAGTAATCCTACATAGTTCCTTGTAATGGCTGGTAATCTTTTACCCTTCGCTGAAAGAGCTTTTATAAATAGACTTCCATTGTTCTGCGATGATAACTATCCATTCTGGAAAGTTCGCAAGATGATCATTATGGAATCTATTCACAGAAGCATCTTGCAGGCTGTGGTAAATGACTACAAAGTTCCAATGAAAATAGAAAATGGAAATGAGATAGAAAAACCATTTGAGGATTGGGACATAGATGAGATTAGGAGGGCTGAAAATGATGCTAAGGCCTTGAACATTATACACTCTGCCTTGAATTCTGATGAGTTTTTCAGGATATCTGCATGTACAACAGCAAAAGAAGCATGGGAGCTCATCATGGTAACCCATGAAGGTACTGCTGAAGTTAGAAGAGCTAGAAAGAACACACTCATTCAAGAGTATGAGACATTCAGAATGTTCCAAGGAGAATCAATAATGGAAATGCAAAAGAGATTCACACACATCATCAATCATCTCAATGGACTTGGCAAGAACTTCATTGAAGAAGAAGTGAATGTCAAGATTCTGAAATCGCTGAACAGAAAATGGCAACCTACAGTGACAGCCATAACTGAATCAAAGAACCTTGCTGCTATGACCAGTGCTGAACTGTTTGGGAAACTTAGAGAGTATGAAATGGATATGACTCGAATGGCAGATGAGGAATAGAAGGACAAAAGAGCCAAAGGAATTGCTCTCAAAATAGACCATACTGAAACAGAATCTGAATCCTCTGAAGACGGAAATGATTCACAAGAAGACCAAGTGAACCTGATGGTAAAGAATTTCAGAAAATTCATGAAGAACAATACTAAGAAGAAATTTGGTCAACCAAGAAAAGGAGTCAAGAAGCAAGACAACACTTCAGTCAAAGTGACATGCTACGAATGTGGAAAGATTGGGCACTACAGATCAGATTGTCCAACCCTGAAAAGAAGCAACAACACTGAAGTGAGAAAATCTGAAAATGAAAGAAACGTCAGAAAAGAAAAGAAGAAAAAGAAAGCATACATAGCTTGGGACGAAGGCTACACATCCTCAACATCTGAAAGTGAAAATGAGGAAGCAAATCTGTGCTTAATGGCCAAATCATCCAGTGAGGTAAGTGATACAAACTCTACTATGGATGAATATGATGAACTGCATTCTGCTTTTTGTGAGCTTTACAATCAAGCTGAAACATTTGAAAAAGAAAACATAGTTTTGAAGAAGCAAGTATCCTTGTTAAAACAGAAAGTATGTGAGTTAGAAAATGATGTTTCAAATTTAAGAAAGGAACTCAACACCTTTGCAAACTATGTTCACATGAAATCTGGAAACACTAAACATGCTAAATTCACTTGTACTTACTGCATGAAATCTGGACATAAATCGTTTAACTGCATGATTAAAAAGAAAGGAATTTCCAGTGGTAAATATAAATGGATTAAGAAAGAAACCTGTAGCACTAACATGCATGGACCCAAGAGGAACTGGGTACCAACCGCAAAATAAGTTCTTTTTCTCTTGCAGGAAAGCCTGAACAGCAGAAGCTCAATTTGGTACTTAGACAGTGGCTGCTCAAGGTATATGACAGGTGATAGAAGGAACCTGAGCACCTTCACACCAAGAGAAACTGGATAAGTTGTATATGGAGACAACAACAAAGGGAAAATACTAGGCTACGGTACTGTTGGATATAAAGCAAATACAGTGATAGAAGATGTTTTGCTGGTCGATGGATTAAAGTTCAACCTACTGAGTATCAGTCAACTATGTGACAAGAATTACAGAATTGCTTTTGATGATGAACATTGTCTTATCAGCAACAAAGACTCAGATGAACTTCTCATGATTGGCAAAAGATCAAACAACATCTACATATTGGAAGTAGATCACTCATCCCCTTACTCTACATGTTTAACTTCTAATGATAATCTGTCTTGGCTATGGCATATGAGAATAGCACATATTGACATACTACATTTAAATAAACTTATATCTAAAGAGCTATTTTTTGTCTCCCCAAACTAAAGTTTTCCAAAGAAGGACTATGTGAGGCTTGTCAAAAGTCCAAGCAGGCAAAAACATCTTTCAAAAACATGAAACATGTTACTACAACTCAACCGCTTGAACTCTTGCATTTAGACTTATTTGGTCCATCTAGGATAGCTAGTTTCGGTGGAAATCTGTATGGGCTGGTCATTGTAGATGACTACTCACGATTTACTTGGGTTTTGTTTATCAAGAAAAAGGATCAGGCCTTTGGAGTTTTCAAAGTACTTGCCAAGAAAATTCAAAACAAAAAGGATTTGAAAATTAAAGCTTTAAGAAGTGATAATGGAACTGAATTTAAGAATAGCTTTTTTGAAAGTTTTTGTGAAAAACATGGGATATCACACTGCTTTTTAGCTCCTAGAACTCCTCAGCAAAATGGAGTAGTGGAGAGGAAAAACAGGTCTCTTATAGAACTTGGAAGAACCATGCTGAATGAGCACATGATGTCTAAACACTTTTAGGCAGATGCTGTGAACACTGCATGTTATGTTCTCAATAGAGTCTCTATAAGACCCATTTTGAAGAAAACCCCTTATGAGCTTTTCTATGGCAGAAAACCAAATATTTCTTACTTTAAAGTTTCTAGATGCAAATGCTTTGTTTTAAACAATGGCAAGGACCCTATTGGAAAGTTTGATACAAAGGCTGATGAAGCCATTTTCCTTGGTTATTCAAATACAAGTAAAGCATATAGGATCTTTAATAAAAGAACAATGTGCATTGAGGAATCTGTCCATATTAGATTTGATGAAACTAACACTTTCCAAAAGGAAAGCTTGCTACGTAATGATGATGAAACAGGTGAAGAAAGCATAGAAGTTGATCATATGCATCAGCAAACTCAACCAAACCCAGTGTCAGATCAAGCAAAAGAATGGAGGACACCTAGGAACCTATCTCTTGACAATGTCATTGGTGACATTCAAAAGGGGGTAACTACCAGATCCTCACAGAATTTATTTTGCTATAATACTGCTTTTGTATCACAGGTAGAACCCTCCAGCATAGAAGAAGCCTTGAACAATGAATTTTGGATAATGGCTATGCAAGAAGAACTTAACCAGTTTAGAAGAAATGGAGTTTGGGAACTTGTTCCAGACAAAGGCAACATGAATATAATTGGCACGAAATGGGTATTCAAGAATAAACTGAGTGAAGATGGAGTTGTGGTCAAAAACAAAGCAAGGCTTGTGGCAAAAGGCTACAATCAACAGGAAGGAATTGACTTTGAGGAAACCTTTGCCCCTATTGCAAGACTTGAAGCTGTTAGACTACTCCTAGCTTATGCTTGCATCAACAACTTCAAATTATTCCAAATGGATGTAAAGAGTGCATTCCTAAATGGGTATATAAATGAAGAAGTCTATGTAGCACAACCACCTGGATTCACAGACGCTACTTGGCCTACACATGTTTACAAACTTCATAAAGCCTTATACGGGTTGAAGCAAGCCCCCAGGCAATGGTATGATAGATTGAGTAAGTTTCTCGTATCAAAAGGATTCCACAGATGTAAAGTAGACAAGACCTTGTTTATTAAGAACAAGTCTAACTACATTCTATTAGTTCAAATTTATGTTGATGACATTATCTTTGGATCATCTAACCAACAACTTTGTGAAGAGTTTGTGAGCAATATGCAAGAAGAATTTGACATGTCCATGATAGGAGAACTAAGTTTCTTTTTAGGACTCCAGATCAAACAAATGGAAGGTGGCACATTCATTCACCAGGCTAAGTACACTAAAGAACTACTCAGAAAATATGATATGGTTAACTGTAAAGTGTCAAATATACCTATTTCTACTAACACTTATCTTGAGATTGATGAAGCAGGTGATAAAGTTGATACTACCTTATACAGAGGTGTTATAGGATCTTTACTTTATCTTACAAGCCAAGAGACGATATTATGTACTCTGTATGTTTATGTGCTAGATTTCAATCTGCACCTAAGCAATCTCATTAGCTAACAGTAAAGAAGATTCTCAAATACCTAAAAGGAACTATAAGTTGTGGATTGTGGTATCCAAAAGGAACCTCACCATTACTTGTTGGTTTCAGTGACTCTGATTTTGCAGGTAGCAAAAGAGATAGGAAAAGCACTAGTGGAACATGTCACATTTTTGGAGAATGCCTAATATCTTGGCATAGCAGGAAATAAGCTTGCGTAGCACTATCAACTGCAGAAGCTGAATATGTAGTTGCGAGAAGCTGTTGTGCTCAAGCAATCTGGTTGAAGCACCAACTAGAAGATTTTGGGCTAAAGATAGATCACATTCCCTTGAAATGCGACAACACAAGCGCCATAAGTATCACAAGAAATCCGGTGCTGCACTCGAGAACAAAACACATTGAAGTCAGACATCATTTCATTAGAGATCACGTCGAAAAAGGAGATTGTGACATCGAATTCATAGACACAGAAAATCAATTAGCAGATATCTTTACCAAGGCATTACCAAAAGAAAGGTTTTACAAACTTAGATCAAACCTCGGCATTTTGAGTGAGGAACATCTAAACTAAACCCTTTTACTTGATTACACTTATCCATAAAACAATTTTTGTGAAAATTTTTCAAAGAAAACCTTCTTCTGATAGAAATAATCGATTACCAAAGAAGGATAATCAATTACTTCACGTGAATTTCACTCTGGGAAGGATTTTGGTACTGAGATAATCGATTACCACGATCCGTAATCGATTACCACAGAACCAGTTTTCAATGGTTTTAGAAAAACCCTCTGGAGTAATCGATTACCAGATTGCTGTAATCAATTACCACGACTGTTTTTCTTGTTTTTCATCTTCTCTCTATATAAGGAACAAAGATAATCGATTTCCAACTACTGGTAATCTATTACCTCGTTCTTGGGCTAATATCTTGGGCTTTGTTTTCTCTTATAAGAAGTGCAGGTGAAACCCCACAACTCACTATTCATCTTCTTCCTCCAAAAACCCTAGAGATCTCTCTCTCTCTCTCAGCAACCATGGAATAACAAGGGAAAGGAAAGAGAATCAAGATGAGAGCCAATAGATTCTCTCAAAAGGAGGTAAAGGGCAAGAAGAAAGTAGGAGAATCCTCCAAAAGGAAGAAACCTACTTCACCGGTTCAACGGGAAAGAACTCCACCTCCTCCACCAGAATCTGCGGTCAGCCGTTGGTTCACCTCTAAAGGGCAAGAAACAAGATTCAATCTTGACTTTGCAAACAAAGGTCTTGTTCCACCAAAGATTCTAGACCTCCAATGGCTAGATAGTCAGAGTTTCACATTCCAGACATACCTGAGGCAACAACACTTGGAGAGATTTGTAGGCATGAAAGGTTTTATCTACCCCGATTTGGTTCGAGTCTTCTATTCAAACCTCAAACCAAACATAGAGAGAAGGACAGTAAGTTCTGAAATTAAAGGTATTAAGATAACCTTAACCCCTGCACATTTTCTTCAAATTGCTGGTATCAGGAAGGAAGGGATCATAGCGCATGTAGACAAACTCCGAGAAAAAGGATTTGATCTACAAAAAGACACTTTCTACATGAGCATACTGAGGAACCCACAGAACTGGGAAGAGGAAAGGAATTCTAGAAGAGCACAAGACAAAAAGGTGACTTACAACATTGGTGGCCTGACAGCTGATGATAGGCTACTGCATTACACCGTTTGTTGGATTTTGGCTGCTAGAGGAGCAAATCATGCACAAATCAGTGAAGATGACATGATCCTCATGGCTGCTCTGAAGAATGGAATTCAAGTGGATTGGACGCACATCATTATGGATAACATGCTGAAGACTAGAAGACTTCTAGACAATAAGTGTCCATACTCTCTGTTTATCTCTAGACTAATTGAAATTTTTCAGATAGATACTACTGATGAAGCAAGAGAATTAGTCAAGGATGTCCACATGATCAGTGATAGAGCCTTGAAGATGATGAGGCTGATCAAAACTGATGCGAGCTGGATAACCAGTGAAGAACAACAAGCAAATCCACAAGAAGAACAAGGAGAAGCACAACCTGAAGATGAAGATGAAGACAACCTGGCATCTGGAGAGTACATTCCGAGATCGCGCTTTGAATCCATCATGATTGACAGATTGGATGAATTGGAAGCAACTGTCAACAAGAGAATTGATGATCTAGGAAAGCGTCAAGACTTGCACTTCCTAGAGATGAAATACTTGATGGAAACGATCATGGAGAGACTCAACCAAGATGACTCAGATTAGTAACTTCAACTCTACCTCTCACTTTCTTATTTGATATACCAAATAGGGGGAGTAGCAGTGTGTAGTATTAGTTGCTATTAGTCTTCATAGTTTTTTCTTGGATTGTTTTTTTTTTGAACTGTTTTTGAATCTATTTTTTTTTTCTTAAGTACTTTACTTAGGGGGAGCAGATTAGCAATATTTGAACAATATGGATAACTGTAATAGCTAGATTTAATTTTCTTTGCAAATGATTGCATTTATATTTCTGTGAATTGAATATGTGATATGATTTGAATCATCTATAAAGCTGTATGAAAAAAAAATGATGAAAATGAGAAAAAGGAAAAATACTAACATTGTAGGACACATCAAAGCCGTCATCTACATTAAGATCTCAACTACATGCTGATTTGGTACATCAAAACCAAAAAGGGGGAGATTGTTGGACTTGAAGGTGAAGAAGTCGCCTCTTGTTTTAGTTTTGATATACTTGTAATTTTGATCTTTATGATAGATTGTAAATAGGAGCTTAATTGTATTGATTGTTTTAGTATAGGCTTTGAGTGTGGTTTTTATTTAATCTTTTTCATAGAGAATTTGAATCTACTCTGATGATTTGAGCTAGAGAAGTTTTGGAACCCCATTTTGTTTTGAAAAAGTCAAAAACTTTGGTTTAAAAAGGTTTTAAACTGAAGTAATCGATTACCATATAGCTGTAATCGATTACCAACAGACTCAGAATACAGGGGAACCCAAATTGCTCTGGAGTAATCGATTACCACTCCATAGTAATCGA
The DNA here is from genome assembly GCA_026586105.1 of Hylodesmum podocarpum. Lineage (NCBI taxonomy): Eukaryota > Viridiplantae > Streptophyta > Magnoliopsida > Fabales > Fabaceae > Hylodesmum > Hylodesmum podocarpum. The sequence goes on from JALJEV010000287.1 coordinate 25,183, forward strand.
TTACTTCGTACTTGAAGAAACAGAGAAGGCAAATCTCTCTGGAGTAATCGATTACCTCTATCCTGTAATCGATTACCACACCAGAATTCATCTCAAATAGCTTTTGAAACTGCTTTAAATAGAAACCTCTTTGAATTGTTTCAAAGAAGAGAGATCTTTTGAGTTTCAAGAAAGAAAAAGGAAGAGTGAAAACCAGTTTTTACAAAGAACATAAGAATTCTCTTCAAGTTTTTAAAGATTTGCTCTTGAGATGAAGGTTGTGTGATTGATTGAATTCTTTGGATATTATCTTGATCAGTGCATACACAATCAGGTGTACTCTTAGCTGGTCTTTATCTTTTTGTATTTCGTTTTTGGTTTAAGACTCTTAAGAGAAAGGTATCCTCTAGAAGAGTTAAAGAGTTTTTGAGAGAGGTACTCTCAAAGTTGGTTCTTGAAGGATTCAAGAATCAGGTGGATATGTTCTTAGGTGAAGAACATATGTTTTGAGTATTTTTGATTTGGTTTGTGTTTGTGCAGAGTGATTGTATTGAACACAAAGGATCATTATAGTTGAAAAACCGATCGCAACAGATTGTTGGGTTGGGACTGGATGTAGGCCGAAAGCCGAACCAGGATAAATCTCTGTCTAAACTCTTTTCTCTACCTTATCTCTTATATTTCATTGTTTTTCTCGCTTTACATTCTCGCTGTTATCCGCTGTATATCTCTGATACGTTACTTGTAACTAAGATAAAATTGAATCGGGAAAGAAAGTGAGAAAAGGTAAAAGTTGATATAGGGAACTAGAATCTATTCACCCCCCCTCTAGATTCATATAGGGACCAACAGTGCCTATTAACCTTTGTTTTCATGATGATGAATGTTTTCCTAGGTTGTTTGAAGAGGTTAAGAAGGAGGGCACACCACAAATTCCCACACTTAGGGAAGGAATGTTGATTGAGGGGCAAGTTTCTACACAAGAGGGGAAAGGATTAGAAACTCCTAATAGTTTCGGTTATAGCCCAAATGAGTATTCAAAATTTTCCTTTCATTCTTTAATTGATATTTTTGATATTGAGAAAAAATACATGTTGTTGTCCTATGATTTGGAAGTGAGTGAAATTTGTAATTTGCTTTAACTAGATGCTAATATTAAGTTAAATAGGTGGAGATTTATAGAATTTCAATTGCTTTTACCACAAAGTACTCAATGTAGAAAGCAATCATACAAACACAATAAATCACTTGCATTGAATATTACCAAGAATGACTTATCCTTTATTAATGATGACATTGTGATATTTGATCCAGGTGGTTATTTGTTTGTAGGCAAAGAGGACTCAATTTAGGAGCAAGAGTCTGTTGAGGAAATTCCTTAGACATGAGTCTTAAAGGACCCAAAACTTTTTTTAATTTGATCTACCTAGTGAATTGTTGGATGGAAAACTTTCAATATTATTGACTTGTCTTTTTTAATGTAGGTGAAGATCAAGCCAACTTGGGGACAAGTTGCAACTAAGAAGGAGGGTTTAATGTAGGCACATCTAAGGAAAATCACTCACCTAGAAGAATTACTAGAAGCTCCAAGTTACCTTAGCTTAGGATTTGATTTTTGTAATTGAAGTGTAAATAATTTTGATGGCCTTGTAAGTTTTCGGCCAAAAGTGTATTTTCTTTTAAGTGTTTGCTTAACATTGTGCTTAAAAGGCTAGTAAGCTTAAAGAGTGAAGCTTAATAGGGTGAATGGATTTAAGTTCAAGTTCATATTAAATTCTCATTTGAAATTTAAAGTTAATTTGGTTTAAGTTTGAATTTCAAATTGTGAATCTAAGTGGTTTTGGTTCAAGAAGATTTTCACTTGGATTAGGATCCATGCCTAATCCAAGATCAAATCTTAACCCTTGATTAGATGCACTCATCCAATGGATGATAATCAAGTGGAAAGTGACATGTAACCTTTGAAAGTGACATGAAACACTCTTGAAAGTGACATGTACTTGAACCTTTGAACTTGTGGCTCTTATTCATTGACTTGTAGAGTACTCTATAGTTGTTTAGCTTCCTCTTCAAGTTTTTCTAAGCCTATATAAAGCCAAAAACGAAATTGTAAAGGAACTTTTTGATGAATTGATAAATGGAATAAGTTTTGAGCTTTTCTTTGAGAGAGGATTCTCTTGTCTTACTTTGCAAGGTTTCTTGGATCTTATCAATGGATTCCATCCTCCATTGTGGCGGTTCTCCCTAGGCTTATTGGCTTGCCATGGCGCCAACCCTCACCATTCCTCACCCCTTCCATTCTTTTTCCTTTTCGGTTTTCTTCCCTTCCATTGAAGCTTTGACCAAAAGCTTCCTTAAGCATTGGTTAGGAGATTGTTGAAGAAGCTAGATTGGGCAACTTCAAGGACTCTTTGGAGAATCTCTAAATAGGCCTCTATCATAGGTGAACCTCAACTCAAGCACAAATATGGCTGCAATCCATGTGAAAGAGGAGCAACTCTACTTTCAAGCTTAAGAATTCCAAGAAATGGCTAAACTCTAGACAAAACTCAAGATTCCAAAGGAACAAGCAATAAAAGCTAAAATGAAGGAATAAGCTACTCAAACTCAAGGAATGAAATGATATGTGACAATGGCACAAACTGGACAGCAAGGAATTAGAGAATATGCTGGACCAATCACTAACCAAGCAAGCAAATAATCAAATACAAACTCAGATTTTGGTAGTGATCACTTTGAGACCGGTTTTGAACACAAATTTGGGGCTTGCGGCACAAGTAGTGTTCAAGTTATTATTGCACTAATTTGATACCAATAAAAATGATGTAAGTGCAGTAATATATGGCTGGACAAGTATCAAATACAACAAGTTTCAATTATGCAAAAATTTGAGTCAAAACAAGCTAGTCACAAATACACACTACTATGCTAATTTCCAAGCTACTAGTAATTTTACTAGGTGAATGAGTGTGCTATGTCTTAGCTCTAAGTCCAATTTTTCTTGCTCAAATTTTCTTAACACTTCTTTAAAACTTTGATAGCTTGCTGGACAGAATTTACAAGTCCACTAAAATTCACTTCAAGTACTCAAAATTTCTAGTACTTTTCAAGGCTCTTTTTCTAGCTTTCTTTTGAATTTTCTCACTTGTTTTCTTCTTGTTTTGATTTCTTTTCACTTGATTTCTTTTCTATCACTTGTTTTATTTTCTTTTCTTTTGTCTAAGCTACTGGACCGAGATATATTTTGCCTAAAACAAGCACTCCAAGCTCAACTACTACTGCTAATGCTACTACAAGGTGTAATAGGGATTTAGACCTATAGTAAGCACTCTACTAGCATGTAATGATGTTGATGTCTCAATTTTGCATGTATGAACTTAAATATACAGAATTATAGGCTCAAGTGCAGTACCAAAACAGAGGAAACAGGGCATACAATGATAGATAGCTCACGGTACACCAAATTTCACAAGAATTAGAAGCAAAATTGATACTAGCACATGGAAACAAGTACTAATGGACAAGTAATTCAAGGAATTGGAAATTACTACTAATTAACTAAATTTAACCAAACAAAAACATGAATGCATGAGATATTTTCCAGATTTCAAATCAAAACACAAGATAACACATGGATCTACAAGTTTCACCGAACAAAAATGAAGACAAAAATAAAAAAACTAAGCTAACGCTAATTATACATGGATTTGAATGATTTTCTCAACAAGATTTCAAGACAACTCAAGGAACTCAAAGATGAACAAGAACATGACTCAAGGAAGAAGAAAATTCAAACGAAAATTCAAGATCTAGAAGTTTAAACTCACGGATATGAAGCTCCACTTGAAGAAGGAACAAGCTCTGATACCACTTGATGTAAGCCTTCCATGGAAGTCTCACTTGCTTTGCCCAATCTTCACTTCTCAAGCATAAGCTCCACGGTTTTAATGGAGTAATTGGAGGAATCAAGACTCAAAGAAGAAAAAAGGTATAAAATGGAGTAGAGAAGAAGATGAGGAGCGCCATGCCTAAGCAATAAGCTCTAGGTAGAATCGCCACATGGAGAATGCACCATGATAAGACTCAAACAAGGTTTTCTCAAGAAACCTAGAGGAGAACTTTCTCTCTCAAAAGCAATGTACTTCTTTCTAAATTCATCAAAAAGTGATTACAATTCAGAAAATTTACTACTTATACTAGAAAGCTTAGCACCAAAAATTTGAATCCAAGATCCATTCTTAATCCTTGGATTAGTATTAGGATCAATGTATGGTAAGCCAAGAGAGGCACCTCACACGGATCACTAATCCTATCCTTAGGATTAGTAAGTGATTTTATGGTCACGGTGCAACCAAAGGAAGCATGGAACATGTGTTGCAAGTTTAAATTTCCACCTCTTGATTGGATCTAGATCATGTGGCCGGAATTCTCTTTTGAGTAGCATGATAAATGTGTCTCAACTTTGAATTTTGGCCTCTTGATTGGATCAAGATCAAGTGATGCTAATTCACTCTTACATTGGTACCTTAAGCATGCTTCTCCACGGCTCAATCTCCTCCCTTGATGGAGAATATATCAAATGGCCAAGTTTCCACTAACTTCCCTCCAAAATCTCTCCCACTCTCTCTAGGGAGAGTGTGCGCCACTCTCTCTCACACTTAGCATATATAATTCGGTCTTCTAGCTTAAGACAAAGTCGTGGCACACACTTGCCAAAATAAACCAAACTATTGAGTTCCTAATTCCTAATTACAAGTTCAAATAATCCTAAGACTATTACAAGGCTTGTTGACCAAGAAGGCTTGTTGACTTTCTTGTTGACTTTGACTTTGGGTCAACTTCAACTCTTCTTCTTCTTACATCATTTTGAGCATTGACCTTGTAACTCTCCTAGTATCATTGACTTCTATGCTTGTGGTAGATGGACCTCCATCAGGAGCTAGACTCAATACTATAAGTGAAGAACAACTAGGTGAAGAACAAGTTCTTGATACCAATTTGATGCAAACCCATGAAGGAAGTTGTAAGGGATCTTCAAGGATTAGCAAAGGGGTGCCCAATCTTCATTCACCCGTCATTCAACACTCAATTGATTTGAAGTAACTTGTGGAATTAACACTAGAACTCATAGTTTAGGACAAAGAAGAAGAAATATCAAAAATGGAAGAAGGAAGAAGTGTGGTAAGCGCCATGGATGAAACACCCAATAAGCTTGGTTGAAGAATCATCACTTAGATCATGGATCCATGATAAGATTCATGGTTCTTGGAAGAAACCCTAGGAGAGCTCTCTCATTTTCTCAAGACACAAGTCTTATAAATTCTATTTCATTAATTTTGACCAAAAGTGTGTAAAATAGAAATGTTGACCAATTTAATGAATGTGCAATGGGCCTAAGGTTAGAAATCTGAAATGTTCTCCACCCTAGGATGAAATGAGTTATCAATGGTGAGATGAGAGACACCCTAGGCTGAGCACACTTTACAATTACAAGGCCCAAATTCAAGTATTAAAACAAATACATAATTGAAAGAAACTAATAGGCCTAAACAATTAAACAACTCGCTGGAAAATCCTGGTAGCATTCCAACGTTAACTTCAAACTCCATTTCCTTCTAGATGCAGTCTTAACTTGTTGGAGGTCCATCTACCACAACCATAGAAGTCAATAATACTAGGAGAGTTACAAGTTCAATGCTCAAGAGGATGCAAGAAGAAGAAGAGTTGAAGTTGACCCAAAGTCAAAGTCAACAAGGAAGTCAACAAGCCTTCTTGGTTAACAAGCCTTGTAATAGTCTTAGGATTATTTGAACTGAGGAACTAAATAATTTGGTTTATGTTGGCAAGTGTGTGCCACAACCTTGTAATAGCTAGAAGGACCGAATTATGTGCTAAGTGTGAGAGAGAGTGGAGGACACTCTCCATAGAGAAAGTGGAGAGATTTTTGGAGGGAAAGTTAGTGGCAATTCCACTAACTCCTTTCAAACTTGGCCGTGTGATCAATTCTCCATCAAGGGAGTAGATTGAATCGTGGAGAAGCATGCTTAAGGCAACCATTCAAGAGTGAATTAGCATCACTTGATCTTGATTCAATCAAGAGGCCAAAATTCAAAGCTGAGCCACATTTCTTATGCCACTCAAATTTGAATTCCGGCCACATGATATAGATCCAATAAAGTGGTGGAAATTCAAACTTGCAACACATGTTTCATGCTTCCTTTGGGCTACACCATGGCCACATGATCAATTACTAATCCTAGGAGTAGAATTAGTGATCTGTGTGAGGTGCCTCTCTTGGCTTACCATACGTTGATCCTAATACTAATCTAAGGATTAGGAATGGATCTTGAATTCAAATTTTTGGCGCCAAGCTCTATAGTATATATAGGAAAATTTTTGACTTGTACACACTTTTGATGAATTTTAGAGAGAAGCATATTTGCTTGAGAGAGAAGTTTCTCCTCTAGGTTTCTTGAGTGAACCTTATTGAGTCTTATCATGGTGCATTATCCATGTGGCGATTCTACCTATAGCTTATTGCTTAGGCATGGCGCTCCTCATCTTCTTACCTTCTCCATTTTGTTTCTTTCTTCTTCTTTTAGTTTCTATTCCACACCTTACCTCCATTAATCCATGAAGTTCAAGCTTGAGAAGTGAAGATTGGGAAAAATTAGTGAGACTTCCATGGAAGGCTTACATAAAGTGGTATCAAGAGCTTGTTCCTTCTTCAAGTTAAACTTCATATCCGTGAGTTTTAATTTCTAGATCTTGTGTATCCTTTTGAGTTTTATTCTTCTTCATTCAGTGTTCTTGTTCATCCTTGAGTTGTCTTGAAGTTTTGTTAAGAAAATCTATCAAAAACATGTCTAGTTAACCGTAGCTTCAATTCTTGTTTCTATTGCAAATTTCAATCGGTGTAACTTGTAGATCTATGTGTCATCTTGTGTTTTGATTTGAAAACTGGAAAATATATCATGTTTTCTTAGTTTTGTTCGGTCAAATTCAGTTTAATTAGTAGTAATCACTAATTCCATGAGTTCAACATCAATTAGTACTTGTTTCTTGCTTCTAGTATCAATTTTGCTTTCAATTGATGTGTAATTAGCTAAACCGTGAGCTATCTACTTGGTGAACTCTGTTTTCCCCTGTTTTGGTACTGGATATACACCTTTAAATCTGTACATTCATGTTCATGCATGCAAAATTAAGACATCAACATCATTACATGCTAGTAGAGTGCATACTATAGGTCTAAATCCCTATTACACCTTGTAGTAGTCATAACACTAGTAATTGAGCTTGGAGTGCTTTGTTTTAGGCAATATACATTCAGTCCAGTAGCTAAGAGAAAAGAAAAGAAAAGAAAACAAGTTATAGAAAAGAAATCAAGTGAAAAGAAATAAAAACAAGAAGAAACAAAGTGAGAAAATTCAAAAGAAGCTAGAAAAAGAGCCTTGAAAACAAATAACCACCGGGATCAAATATCACAATGTCATTATTAACAATAGATAAATCATTCTTTATAGCATTTGATGCAAGTGATTTATTATGTGATGGAGGACCATCTCCAAGCATGAGGATCACAAGGGCTATGCAAAGAAGACTAGAAGCTCAAGTTGAGGAAGAGTTGACCAAGTCAAAGTCAAGAAGTCAAGGTCAAAGTCAAAGTCAATGGTCAACTCTTCAAAGTCAACAAATTGGGCAAAAGAAGCCTTGTAATCTTCTTATTAATTTGTAATTAGTTTAGGCTTAGTTTTGCATAAAGCTTGGACCATGGTTGTTTTGTATGTTTCGGCCAAGCTTAAGCTAATGGACATGTTGACTTTCATGGTGATTGGTCAAAGCCTCTTAGATTGGGCTTAAGAGTCTTATGACCCAACTAAGCAAGTGTATTACACTCTCTTAAAGGAGAGTACATGGATTAAGAAAAAGAATGAGTGGAAACTCCACTAACTTCATTTAAATTTTCACCACTTGATTATACCATAATCAAAGGTGCAAATTTAAGTCATGTTTATAAGTGTTGACTCTCATATAAGAAGGTATTCTAACCTTTGGATTTACTTCTAATGCAAGGCATAGAATTCATTCTTAATTAATCCATGATCATCACAAGCTTAGATGAGTTTTGAGCCTCTTGATCTCATTTAGTCTAGATCCTTCTTGAATTGATCAAGTGAGGGGTGCCTAGCATCACTTGATCAATCCATCAAGGATCAAATGGCTAAGGAGCCTCACGGTCATCACCTAGGCCATATAACTTAGGCAAATTCTCATTGTAAGACTCACTTTTGAATATTGAATGAAATAGAATTTCTAAGACTTGTGTCTTGAGAAAAGGGAGTGTTCTCCTAGGGCTTCTTCAAAGAACCTTGAATCTTATCTTGGTCCATGACTCAAGTGGCGATTCCTCTACATAGCTTATTGGTTCCATGAATCATGGCGCTACCACCCTTCTAGTCTCCTTCCATTTTTGATTTCTTCTTAATTTGGTTCCAAACCAAAATACTAGTTTAACACCTAGTCAATTCTGCAAGCTTCTCTTAATCTTGGGTGAGGATCACTTGGTGAATTGAAGATTGGGCATTCAAGGTGTTGAATCCGTGGAGCACACATCATAGCTTCATGGGTTTGCATCATTATGTTGGTATGCTTGCATTCTATAGTGAGTGCATAGTGGTAAAAACATTTGAAAATCTATAAGTCTACACCTATTCAACTTAATTTTAGCATCTAGTTTGAGCAAATTACAAACTTCACTTACTTCCAAATAATAGGACAACAACATGTATTTTTTCTCAATATCAACTCATTTGGAATATAACAGAAACTTTTAGAAGTTTCTACTCCTTGCTCCACTTGTATCAACACTTGCTTCTTATTTATCATTCCTTTGCTAAATGTGGAACTTTTTGGTATGCCCTCCTTCTTAACCTCTTCCAACAACCTAGGAAAGCATTCAACATCATGAAAACAATGGTTAATAGGCGCAATTAAGAATTCCAAATTACCAATTTCAAGGAGCTTCCAAGGCTCAATGCCATAAGATTCTAAAGTATGGTATGGAATATCATCCTTAATAAAAGTAAAAGGAGTAGTAATTGATAAGGAAATTTTTTCAAAAGGTAGTTCAAATTCTATAAACATTTCCTTTTCTTTACAATGTTTGTTTCAAGGTTCTTTTATGCACAACTCTTCATTAGGAGTCAAATAAAAAAGAACTTTATAAAGATGACCACAAGCATTCTGATGGAGGACCATCCTCAACACCACCATTGGAAGCTCAAGGAAGAAGGATTACAAGGTCCATGCTCAAGAAGATTCAAGAGAAAATTCAAGAAGAGTTGACTAGAGGTCAAAGTCAATAGTCAACTCAAAATCCACTGTTGACCACAAGTCAAAGTCAACAGTCAACTCTTGAAGACTTTACTCTTAATTTTAAACCTTGTAATTTACTTCAAATTTTGTAATTGTTTAGTAGACTTTGTAAGTAGGATTGGACCATGATTAGGAGCATGTAGCTCACGGCCCTTAGCTTCGTTTGACCGAAAATGGCAAGGCAAATGGGAGAGAGAGTGGCGCACACTCTCCTTGGGAAAGAGTGGAGAGAGTTGGATGCAAAAGTTAGTGGAAATTCCACTAACTCTAATTCAAGCTTAACCATTTGATTTGATCCAAATCAAGTGGCTAAGCAAGCTTGCATTCAAGATGGCATGATCCATGTTTCTAAGAGCAATTCGTAGCTCTTGATTTAATTTGCATCAAAGGGTTGACACTCACACTTGAGTCACATGTTTCACACCACTCAAAGGTGAAGTTTTGACCCCATGATTGAAATTTAATCAAGAGGATGAAATTGAGTCTTAAGACACATGAATCATGCTTACTCTAGCTAGCACCGTGGCCCTTGATTGCTTTGCTCATCCAATGGTGATGCAATCCTCAAGGAGAATAGCATAGAAGTCACGGATCTTCATGCTTCAATGGAGACTTAGGTGTTTAGGAAGAAGAAGCTTGCGCCTCAAGGAGAAAAGAAAGGGAGAAAACGGATTAGAAGAGGAATGGAAGCGCCATGGCAAGTGCCAATAAGCTTGAGGTGGAACCGCCACAATGGAGCAAGGAAGTCATTGATGAGATTCAAGGTTCTTCACAAGAACACAAGAGAGAAAACACTCTCAATTTTCTGAATTCAATTCTCAATTAATCAAAAAGTATATGAATTACAAAGGAAATCCTATTTATACTACTAAGGTGTGGTGCTTAGCTTGCTATGGAAGGAACTAATGTCCACCCTTGGATTAGATTCTAATCTAATGGCTACGAAGGGAAGCTTGTGGTGGAAGCTTGATTAGCTTGGAGGACAAGGATCAATCCTCCACCCTTGGATGTAGATCCTCATCCAACGGTTATGGCATCAAGCTTGCACTCCAAGCTTCTAAGCTTAGCCCTTGGATTAGTATCCTCATCTAATGGTCATGGTGCCAAGCTTGCACTCCAAGCTTCTAAGCTTAACCCTTGGATTAGAATCCTATCTAAGGGTCACTAATTATTTGTTTATTACAAGTTTAGGCTCAAATTAAATCCTTAAAACAATTACATAATTGAAAGAAAACTACTAATAAGCCTAAACATTAAAACATTTCGCTGAAAATTCCTGGAAGCATTCCAACGCTAACTTCAAGCTCATTTTCCAACTAGTTGCAGTTCGAAATGGGTTTTGGTGTCTTCATAGCTTTTGTAGCCCTTGAAGTCTTCTTTAATTTGGCACCAAGAACGCCTCAATTGGACTTGTGTAGCTCGCGTTATGATCGAAATACTGAAACAGGTCAGATGCAAAAATCAGCAGCGAATTTTATTAGAAGCCCAAAATTGAAAAGTAAGGTTGGAGAGTTTGGTTGAGCTTTTGGAGATGGTCCTCCATCAAACCCTCCTTCTTATGTTCAACTTGTCCTCAAGTTGAGTTGACCTTCCCTGCAATAAAACTCCACCCGGATCAAAGGTCAAACATGGTTCATTAACTTTGTTGTTAGATGATGCAAAATATAAGCAAACTTGTTTTTTATAGTTATGGCATAGGTGTAAAATTAAAACAGCATTATTAATCAAGTGGTCCTTTAAATTCCTACACCTACTAAAATTACTAGTTTGCAAATCATATGAATTAAATTGTTTTCTATCATCAACAACACCAACTAATGAAGTGTGAGTAGAAGTTATTTGATCCTTCAAAATATTTCCCAAGCTCTTTTGTTTAAACCCATGGAGTTGTGGGGTACCCTCCTTCTTGAACTCTTTGATCATCCTAGAAGGAAATTCAACATTATGAAAACTGAATGCATTAGGTACAGCCAACAATTCCATATCAAAATCATGGGAATCTAACATAAAGCAAGGGTAACCATGCAAGTTGAAATAAGTAAGAGTTAAGGAATTTTTTTCCAAGGTTAGTTTATAACTCTTAACCACTTCCTCTCCTCTATAATGTTTATTCCATGGTTTCATCACACTTAACTTCTTGTTTGTACCTGTAGCACAATCAACCTCAAAACAAGAGTTAGGGTAAAAAGGAATTCCAAACTTAATAGCAAAATCATACTTCCCATTCAAGTGTCTTTCCCACCATAGGCTCTCTTTTCTTCCAAGATTACCTACAAGAGAAGAACTCAAAGAAGTAGATGTGGGTAAGCATAAGAATATGGATTTCCTAGCTAAAAAGTCTCTCTTAAGTTCACTCTTCTCTATCAAGAAGCTCTCTTTCTTTTCATTCTTTTTACTTTTCAATTTTTCAAGCTTATGAACCTTAGGATTAGACAACTTCCCTTTGGCTTTCCCTCCCTTGGAGCTCTCGGCTAAAGAACTTCCAAGAAATACTTCCCTCCCTTTCCCTTTGGCTTTCCCTCCCTTTGGCTTCATCTTTATTTGATCTTCACAAACCTCCTTAGGTGTTAGTGGTTTGAGTGTAACCTTCTTACCTACATGAGAAAGAATGTAAGTATTGGCAACTCCATCATGTATAGCCTTTCTATCAAATTGCCACGGTCTACCAAGGAGTAAGTGTGTGGCCTCCATAGGAACAACGTCACAAAGTACTTCATCATGATATTTGCCAATAGTAAAAGATATGAGTACTTGTTTATCTACCACTAACTCTCCTTTTTCACTCAACCATTGTAGCTTATATGGTTTATCATGTGAAGATGTTTTCAATTTTAATTTATCCACTAATCTAGTGCTTACTACATTAGTGCAACTACCACTATCAATAATTAAAGAGCATACCTTCCCTTCAATAGTACATCTACTATGGAAGATATTCTCCCTTTGTGAGTCATCAAGCTCTTTACTTACATTGCTTAGCATCCTCCTTACCATCAAGAGATCTCCCTCCTCGGCTTGCTCAAAGGATGAATGCTCACTTGCACTTGATGCTTCACTCTCACTAGATGATGAGCTTGAATCTTCACTTGTGATTGCTCCATCATTCCTCACCATCATAGCTTTCTTGTTTGGGCAATGAGAGGCTATGTGACCATGACCTAAACATTTGAAACATTTAATAGAACTAGGTTTAGAAGAGTTAGGATGTACCTCCTTTACCTTAGTGTTGTCTCGGTCATGTGGCTTTCTCATGTTGGAGTAGCCTTCTCTCTTGCCTTTGTCTCTCCAAGAGTTAGAGGATGAAGTAGAGGATCTCTTAAAGGTGCCTCTTCTCTTTATTTGTTGCTCCACCTTCTCGGCCTTATGGATGGCCTCCTCTATAGTCACATAGCTTTGGAGCTCAAGAATGTCTTGGATCTCCCTATTAAGTCCATGAGTGAACCTAGCTAGTGTGGCCTCTCTAGCCTCTTGGTAGTTACATCTTAGCATAGTCAACTCAAGCTCCTTATAGTACTCTTGCACACTCTTGGTCCCTTGAGTCAACCTTTGGAGTTTTATGTGTTGGTCTCTCTCATAGGTGGGTGGGCACAAACCTAGCTCTCATAGCTTCTTTTAGTTGGGTCCATGAGATGATTTGTGGTCTCCTCCTCCTCTCACCCTCTACTAACATTTGGTTCCACCACACTAATGCATATCCCTCAAACTCCAAGATAGCTAAGTTCAACTTTTTCTCCTCATTTAGAATGGGATAGCATGAGAAAACTTGGTCTAACTTCATGATCCACTCTAGATATGTCTCGGCACTTCCCTCACCATTAAACTTAGGTAGGTTTAGCTTAAGGTTCCTCTCATCTATCCTACCCTCTCCATCATAGAATTGGTTGCCTCGGCCATACCCTCCAAAATGACCATAATCTTCTCTTCTAGCTTCCCTTCTACCTCTCCTATGACCCCTATACTCATGGTCATCTTCATTATTGCTTCCACCTTCACTACTTCTAGGTGTATGTTGACTTCCTCTACTAACACTCTCTCGGTGGCTAGAACTTCTAGCACCTCTATGTTCATGGTTAGCTTGGTTTCCACTTGTCTCACCAAGGATCTTCTTCTCTAGTTCCTTCCTAATCTTCCTCTCTTCTTTAGCTCTCCTTTCTAGATCAAACCTCTCCTTTAAACTAGTTTGTAGCATGTTCTTCATTAGATCCATCATTTTTCTAGTTTTAGGTGAAAGGTCATTTCCTACACTAGGGGAACTATCCATAGCTGCACAACAAAGATTAGTACATAAAAATATAGAGAAAATAGGATCCTTTCCACTCACTAAGTGTATGCACTCAAGCCACTCGTATTTCACACTTCAAGACTTTTTTTCTAATGTTCTCTCTTGTCTTTTTCCACTCAACCTCTCTTAATACTCTTGTTCAAACCTCTAATCAATCATTCAAGGTCCAAGTATCCAAAGTGAAAGAGGAACGGTTCTAGAGTCAAGCCTAAGAATTCCAAGAAATACAATACTCAAGACAAAACTTAGGAGTCCAAAAATGACAAGCAATAAAGGTACTCAATGAACAAAATTTTGGCTACTCAAATATAGGAATGTATATGTGACAAAGGCACTAATACTACTGCAGTTTGGACAGCCACAAACAATGTTCAAAACTGGAAAAATTCCAGCGAATCAAGAATCCAATGAACAAGCCAAATTTCAAGCAATTTTGGCACCAATTTAGCAACCGAATTTAGGCAATTTTGCATGTGAATTTTGTGAAGTGATTTTAAGTGATTAGGTGCAGTTTTCACCACTGTACAACCAAGTAATATGCTCAAAAATACAGGGGAAAAACAGAGTTTCAAGTTACCAAGCACATCACACACCACAAGTTCAAGAATCTAGGCTACTAGCAATCTAAACTCAAGTTTTTGTGATAATGCTTAGTCCTAAGTGTCTCTAGTACTCTAAGTCCTTTGAACCACTAATTTTGGGAGTATTTAGAGGCTCAATTAGTCAAGGTACTGCACTGCACAATTAGGCTTTAATTTCACTAAATTCACTTTTCATTTGCTCTTTTTCTATTCACTTGAATTTCCACTAGTTTCACTTTTCTAGTTTTCTCTTCTCTTTGATTTTTCTTGTGATTCTTTTTCTTGTAATCTTTCTTTTGATTTTCTTTTTCCTTTGACTTTGTACTTCTTTTTCTTGACTTTCTTTTGCTGGACCGAATTGAGAAAAACCTAAGACTAAGGCAAAATTAAGTCTAAAATTACTAGTAAGCAAGATTAAGCATGGTGAAAGCTACTTGAACTTGTAATGCACAATTCTTAGCACTTAAAACATGTGAACAGCACCTCAAACACATTCAAACCAGTAATTCACGGAATAGCATGGATTTGGCATGGTTCATATGAAGCAAAAGCAAGAACACATGTGAAAATTACTAGAACAAGCTTAGAAAGAAAATTAAACGGTGAAAACACAAGGAATTGATAGGAATTTTAGATCTAGGAATTTTTTAACATGAAAACTCAAATTCAAGATGCAGACAACTCAAGGAACATGTGAAGAACTCAAGCAAGTTCATACAACACGAAATTAACACAAAAAAATTGAAGAGAAAACGCAAACTCAAAGTAAGGAAAATTCAAACCGGATAGGATGCTCCAATTGAAGTAGAACAAGCTCTAGATACCAAATTTGATGCAATCCTCAAGGAGAATAGCATAGAAGTCACGGATCTTCATGCTTCAATGGAGACTTAGGTGTTTAGGAAGAAGAAGCTTGTGCCTCAAGGAGAAAAGAAAGGGAGAAAACGGATTAGAAGAGGAATGGAAGCGCCATGGCAAGTGCCAATAAGCTTGAGGTGGAACCGCCATAATGGAGCAAGGAAGCCATTGATGAGATTCAAGGTTCTTCACAAGAACAAAAGAGAGAAAACACTCTCAATTTTCTGAATTCAATTCTCAATTAATCAAAATGTATATGAATTACAAAGGAAATCCTATTTATACTACTAAGGTGTGGTGCTTAGCTTGCTATGTAAGGAACTAATGTCCACCCTTGGATTAGATTCTAATCTAATGGCTATGAAGGGAAGCTTGTGGTGGAAGCTTGATTAGCTTGGAGGACAAGGATCAATCCTCCACCCTTGGATGTAGATCCTCATCCAACGGTTATGGCATCAAGCTTGCACTCCAAGCTTCTAAGCTTAGCCCTTGGATTAGTATCCTCATCTAATGGTCATGGTGCCAAGCTTGCACTCCAAGCTTCTAAGCTTAACCCTTGGATTAGAATCCTATCTAAGGGTCACTAATTATTTGTTTATTACAAGTTTAGGCTCAAATTAAATCCTTAAAACAATTACATAATTGAAAGAAAACTACTAATAAGCCTAAACATTAAAACATTTCGCTGAAAATTCCTGGAAGCATTCCAACGCTAACTTCAAGCTCATTTTCCAACTAGTTGTAGTTCGAACTGGGTTTTTGTGTCTTCATAGCTTTTGTAGCCCTTGAAGTCTTCTTTAATTTGGCACCAAGAACGCCTCAATTGGACTTGTGTAGCTCGCGTTATGATCGAAATACTGAAACAGGTCAGATGCAAAAATCAGCAGCGAATTTTATTAGAAGCCCAAAATTGAAAAGTAAGGTTGGAGAGTTTGGTTGAGCTTTTGGAGATGGTCCTCCAAATTCCACTAACTCTAATTCAAGCTTAACCATTTGATTTGATCCAAATCAAGTGGCTAAGCAAGCTTGCATTCAAGATGGCATGATCCATGTTTCTAAGAGCAATTCGTAGCTCTTGATTTAATTTGCATCAAAGGGTTGACACTCACACTTGAGTCACATGTTTCACACCACTCAAAGGTGAAGTTTTGACCCCATGATTGAAATTTAATCAAGAGGATGAAATTGAGTCTTAAGACACATGAATCATGCTTACTCTAGCTAGCACCGTGGCCCTTGATTGCTTTGCTCATCCAATGGCCAATGCTTGAACCGTGTGAGGTGCCTTAAGTGAAGGCTTTCCATATGTTGATCAAGCATTGATCCAATGGATAGCATGCCATCCGATTTGCCTTAGGAGTCTTTAGTATATGTAGGTGCATTTCCAATGTGTAAAGATCTTTGGATCATTTTATGAATTGAGAATATCTTGAGCTATCTTTGAGAGAGTTCTCTCTCGGGTTTCTTCTTAGAACCATGAGTCTTATCAATGGATGTTTATCCTTGTGGCGATTCTTCCTCTTGACTTATTGCTAAGGCATGGCGTCACCATTTTCTCTTTTCTTCTAAGTCCTTGAGTCATTGAGTCTTGAGTTGCTTCCGCCATTCCTCATCTAACCGTGGAGATCCAATTGGAGAATGAAGATTGGGCCAATTTCAAGCTTCCTTCCAAGCAAGCTTGTATCAAGTGGTATCAGAGCTTGTTCTTCTTCAAGATTGGAACCTCTACCCATTTTGTGTAGTAAGCCTTTCGGTGATCTAAGTGTTCTTTGTGTTCTTCATTTAATTTTCTTAGTGTGCTTAGGATCCATCATTAGATTTCCTTAATTGTCTAGTAGTTGTGTCAATTTCTTGTTTAGAAAATTTTTATTCGGTGAAAGTGCTTCAAATATCTTGTTCACGCTTTGATCCGTTTTATCTAGGTGTTATTGTGTTATTGCTGGATTAAACACTTTCACAAACATGTTATATGCGGAGGAAATCAAAGTTATATGATAGAAATACATACTAGCACTTGGCCTTGTGTTGATTCACTCAAATTCGGACTAGTTCACATGTTAACTTGTGATATAGGTGTGTCAATTGTGTTGGTATGATGTGCTGCAGCAAACATGAGTATAATGCCCTGTTTTGAATGTATGCCCTGTTTTTGAATCATGCCAATTGTTGTTAACATGTTATATGCTAAGTGATTTGTGCAAAATTTGAGTTCAAGTAGCCTTAATCTTGACTATCTTGTTACTAGTAAATTTTAGTTAATTTGAGTACTTGGAGTGAGTAGTATATTGATGTCCTGTAGAGTAATTGAAAAAGATAAAAAAACAAAGAAAAGGCAAGAAAGAAAAGAAAAGAACCAAAAGATTGAAGGAAAATTCAAGAGAGAAAAATTCAAAAGGAAATTTGGGCAAATTTTGTGTAAGAGAAGGGTGCAGTACCGTGAGCTTGAGAACAAGAAAAATTCTCAAGTTGTGATATAAGTTGTGTTGGGCAAAATTGAAACACTTGAGGTCAAGTACTCATCACTAGAATTGAGCTAAAATTGCTAGTAACTTGGTATTTTTGAGCTTGAATTATGCATAGTTCTTGGCAATTTTTGTGAACTCCAATTTGCTTGAAATTTTCCAGTTTTTTTCTTGTTGCTATATATGATGAGTTGCTGCACTTGAATGAAATGTTAACCTCACAAAATTCGTTGCCCATATAGCTCATTAAATCGGTCTTAAAATTTGATCACTAGTCATACTTGAGTTTGAGTGCTTGGAATTTTTTTGTCTTGGCTAAGTGGTTGATCCAGCAAGCTTGATGTCCCTTGTTTTCCAGTAGTAAGTCTTTGTCATATCAATTCAATTCCTTGATTTGAGTAGCTAATTCATTTCTTTGGGTACCTTTTATTGCTTGTCATTTTTTGTTAGAATCCTTGGTTTTGTCTTAGTGTTTGCTTCATTGGAACTCTTGAGTCAAAAGAAGAATTGTGCCTCTTTCACAAGCATTTATTCCTAGATAATTGATTGTAGGTTAAACTAGAAACTTTGAGGGAGACTTGAGAGGAAAAAGGCAAGAGTGAACATTATAGAAAGAGTCTTAAAGTGTGATACACGAGTGATACTAGAGTGAAACACTTAGGGAGTGGCAAGGATTTCCTTTTATATATATATTCTTGTGTTTTGTTGTCTAACCTTTCTTGTGCAGCCATGGAAACCTCTCCAAGTGTAGGAAATGATCTCTCACCAAAGTTTAGAAGGATGGTGGATATGATGAGATCCATGCTCAATGCTAGCTTGGATGAGAGATTTGATCAAGAGAGACGGTGGAAGGAGGAAAGGAAGATAAGGAAAGAATTAGAGAAGAGAATCCTTAGGGAAACTAGTGGCAATCAACCTAAACCCAATGGGAAGGGTGCTGGAACTAGAGGAAACCGAGGAGGTGAGGGTAGTGAGGTACCTAGGAGTAGAAGTGGAAGTCATAGGGAAAGTGGTAGTGAAGAAGGCATACCAAGAAGAGACTATGACACACCTAGGGAGAGTGATTGGGGGGAAAATTATGATGAGGATGAACCCTTTAGAAACCATAGGAATACAAGAGGAGGAAGGGGAGATCCACAACATAGGAGACCGAATCAAACCCCTAGGAGGAATGTTGAAGAAGATGAGCCTAGAGTGAGGGAAGGAAATAACAAGATCAAGCTACCCAAGTTCCTTGGAGATAGTGAGGCCGAGAGTTACCTAGATTGGGTGATGAAGGTGGATCAAGTCTACTCTTGTTATCCACACTTGAGTGAAGAGAAGAGGCTTAACTTAGCCATCTTAGAGTTTGAAGGTTATGCCTTGGTTTGGTGGAACCAAGTCCTTGTAGATGCCGAGAAGAGGAGAAGGCCACACATCACCTCTTGGACCCAATTGAAGGATGTCATGAAGGGGAGGTTTGTGCCAAAATCTTATACAAGGGACCTACATATAAAGCTCCAAAGACTAACTCAACGAGAAAGGAGTGTGCAAGAGTACTACAAGGATCTAGAGTTAACCTTGATGAGGGCCGGCTATGAAGAGGAAAAGGAGGCTACTATTGCTAGGTTCACCAATGGGTTAAATAGGGAGATCCAAGATGTCTTGGAGCTCCAACACTATAGGACATTGGAGGATGCCATCCACAAGGCCGAGAGGATTGAGGGCCAACTTAAAAGGAAAAGTTCCTTCAAGAAGCCATACACTCATGGATCTTCAAGTTGGAAGGACAAGCAAAAGAAGGAGGGATCATCTAAGACTTTCTACAAGTCTAACCGAGATGATCCTAAGGGTAAGGAAGTCTCTAAATGATGGAGGACCATCCTTCACTAGAAGAATTACAAGAGCAATGACAAAGAGAATACAAGAAGAGGTGGAAAGTCAACTTAAAAGTCAAAGTCAAATCTCAAGTCAAGAGTCAACTCAAGACTTCATCTTAACTTGTAATAGGACTTGTAATTTTTCTAGTATCTTGTAATATTGTAATTAGGATTAACAATTAATAATTAGGGCCTTGTATTCATTAAAGGTCCACGGTCTAAACTTGTAAAAAAACAAAGAATTAGTGACCATTAGATAGGATTCTAATCCAAAGGCTAAGCTTAAAAGCTTGGAGTGCAAGCTTGGTGCCATAATCGTTGGATGAGGATCTACATCCAAGGGTGGAGGATTGATCCTTGTCCTCCAAGCTAATCAAGCTTCCACCACAAGCTTCCCTTCGTAGCCATTAGATTAGAATCTAATCCAAGGGTGGACATTAGTTCCTTCCATAGCAAGCTAAGCACCACACCTTAGTAGTATAAATAGGATTTCCTTTGTAATTCAAACACTTTTTGATTAATTGAGAATTGAAATTCAGAATTTGAGAGTGTTTTCTCTCTTGTGTTCTTGTGAAGAACCTTTAATCTCATCAATGGCTTCCTTGCTCCATTGTGGCGGTTCCACCTCAAGCTTATTGGCACTTGCCATGGCGCTACCATTTCTTTTCTAAACCGTTTTCTTCTTTCTTTTCTCCTTGAGGTCGTGAGCTTCTTCTTCCTAAACACCAAGCCTCCATTGAAGCATGAAGGTCCACACATCTTGAAGCTATTCTCCTTGAGAATTGCATCAAATTTGGTATCTAGAGCTTTTTCTACTTCAATTGGAGCATCCTATCCGGTTTGAATTTTCCTTACCTTGAATTTTCGTTTTCTCTTCAATTTTTTGTGTAGATCCATGTTGTATGAACCTGCTTAAGTTCTTCACATGTTCCTTGAGTTGTCTTCATTTTGAATTTGATTTTTAATGTTGAAAAATTCCTAGATCTAAAATTCCTTGAAAATTATGACAAATTCACCGTTTAATCTTCTTCTTTAGCTTGTTTTTGTAATTCTTCATATATGTTCTTGATGTGCTGCATATGAACCGTGCCAAATCTTCTTAATTCCGTGAATCTCTGTTTTGAATGTGTTCAAGGTGCTTTTCACATGTTTTAAGTGCTAAGGTTTGTGCATTACAAGTTCAAGTAGCTATCACCTTGCTTAATCTAGCTTACTTGTAATTCTAGACTTAATTTTGCCTTAGTCTTAGGTCTTTCTAAACTCGGTCCAGCAAAAGAAAGTCAAGAAAAGAAGTATAAAAAGTCAAAGGAAAAAGAAAATCAAAAGAAAGATTACAAGAAAAAGAATCACAAGAAAAAATCAAAGAGAAGAGAAAACTAGAAAAGTGAAACTAGTGGAAAATTCAAGTGAATAGAAAAGAACAAATGAAAAGTGAATTTAGTGAATTTCAAGCCAAAAAGTGCAGTGCAGTACCTTGAATATTTGAACCTCTAAACACTCCCAAAATTAGTGGTTCAAAGGACTTAGAACACTAAAGACACTTAGGACTAAGCATTATCACCAAAACTTGAGTTTAGCTTGCTAGTAGCCTAGATTCTTGAACTTGTGGTGTATGAAGTGCTTGGTAACTTGAAATTCTGTTTTTCCCCTGTATTTTGAGCATATTACTTGGCTGTACAGTGGTGGAAAACTGCATCTATTCACATAAAAACATTTCACAAAATTCACTTGAAAAATTGGAATCATTTTGCTTCTAAATTGGCCTAAATTTTGTCTTCGGTTTTTGCTGTAATTTTCCAATTTTTGAGCATTATTTGTGGTTGTCCAAACTGCAGTAGTTTAGTGCCTTTATCACATATAAACTTCTTATATTTGAGTAGCCAAATTTTGTTCATTAAGTACCTTTTATTGCTTGTCATTTTTGGACTCCTAAGTTTTGTCTTGAGTTTGTATTTCTTGGAACTCTTAGGCTTGATTCTAGAACCGTTCCTCTTTCACTTTGGATACTTGGACCTTGAATGATTGATTAGAGGTTTGAACAAGAGTATTAAGAGAGGTTGAGTGGAAAAAGACAAGAGTGAACATTTGAGAAAGAGTCTTAAAGTGTGAAATACGAGTGACTTGAGTGCATACACTTAGTGAGTGGAAAGGATCCTATTTTCTCTATATTTTTGTGTACTAATCCTTGTTGTGCAGCTATGGATAGTTCTCCTAGTGTAGGAAATGACCTTTCACCTAAAACTAAGAAAATGATGGACCTAATGAAGAGTATGTTGCAAACTAGTTTAGAGGAGAGGTTTGACCTAGAGAGGAGAGCTAAGGAAGAGAGAAAGATTAGGAAAGAGTTAGAGAAAAAGATCCTTGGAGAGACAAGTGGAAACCAACCAAAACATAAACCTAGAGGTGCTGGAAATTCTAGCCACCGAGGAAGTGCTAGTAGAGGAAGCCAATCTACACCTAGGAGTAGTGAAGGTAGAAGCAATGATGAAGATGACCATGAGTATAGGGGTCATAGGAGAGGTAGAAGGGGAGGTAGGAGAGAAGACTTTGGTGACTTTGGAGGGTATGGCTAAACCTAGCCATACTTTGGAGGGTATGGCATTACTTTGAGGGAGAAGGTAGATTAGATGAGAGGAACCTTAAGCTAAACCTACCTAAGTTTAATGGAGAAGGGAGTGCCGAAACCTACCTAGAGTGGATCATGAAACTAGACCAAGTTTTCTCATGCTATCCCATTTTAAATGAAGAGAAAAAGTTAAACTTAGCTATATTGGAGTTTGAGGGATATGCACTAGTGTGGTGGAACCAAATTCTAGTAGAGGGTGAGAGGAGGAGGAGACCACAAATCACCTCATGGACCCAACTTAAAGAAGCTATGAGAGCTAGGTTTGTGCCACCAACCTATGTGAGAGACCTACACATAAAACTCCAAAGGTTGACTCAAGGGACCAAGAGTGTGCAAGAGTACTATAAGGAGCTTGAGTTAACTATGCTAAGATGTGACTACCAAGAAGATAGAGAGGCCACATTAGCTAGGTTTACCCATGGACTTAATAGGGAGATTCAAGACATTCTTGGGCTCCAAAGCTCTGTGACCATAGAGGAGGCCATCCATAAGGCCGAGAAGGTGGAGCAACAAATAAAGAGAAGAGGCACCTTCAAGAGATCCTCTACTTCATCCTCTAACTCTTGGAGAGACAAAGGCAAGAGAGAAGGCTACTCCAACATGAGAAAGCCACATGACCGAGACAACACTAAGGTAAAGGAGGTACATCCTAACTCTTCTAAACCTAGTTCTATTAAATGTTTCAAATGTTTAGGTCATGGCCACATAGCCTCTCATTGCCCAAACAAGAAAGCTATGATGGTGAGAAATGATGGAGCAATCACAAGTGAAGATTCAAGCTCATCATCTAGTGAGAGTGAAGCATCAAGTGCAAGTGAGCATTCATCCTTTGAACAAGCCGAGGAGGGAGATCTCTTGATGGTAAGGAGGATGCTAAGTGATAAGTGATAGATTATACATGTTTTCCTAGGTGTTTTAAGCCCATTTCCATCCATTTTTTCTAAGTTTAGTTATAGTTTAGATAAGAAAACAATGAAAATATCATATTTGTTTAGTGTTAGTTCTTGATTTAGTGTTTTGATAGTTTTATAAGTTTTTCGTGTGTTTTTAAGTCATTTTAATCCTTCTTTTGTTAATTTCGAGGTTCATTGAAGGATTGAAGAAGAGATAGCAGCAAGGAGTGGATTAAATGCCAGAATGGAAGCTCAAATCAAGGAATCAAGACCAGCAGTCGCGCCAAGGCGCAACACAGGGCAACACAAGGCGCAAATCCATCATCCCTTGCTGTCAATTTGCACCTAGGCGCCAGTCATAGCATGCTGGGGCGCAAATCAACCCTTCCTCTCTGTCAAAACGCGCCTAGGCGCAATTGAGGGGCATGTTGAGGCGCAAAGACGCGCCTAGGCGCGCATAGAGGCGCAAGGCAACCCACTTCTCTGGATAAATGCGCCGCGGCGCAAATGGGTTAAGTGGAGGGCGCAATTCTTCACCTATATAAGGGTTTTTGGGCGCGAAATGAAGGGAGATTTTTTCATAATTCAGTTTTTTTAGTTCCTTCCTCTGCACGCTTCTTGCGATCTCTCTTCTCCACTTTCGTTTCTCCTCCTCCATCATCAAACTTAGAGATTTCTGAGCTTGTGA
Source organism: Hylodesmum podocarpum (assembly GCA_026586105.1). NCBI lineage: Eukaryota > Viridiplantae > Streptophyta > Magnoliopsida > Fabales > Fabaceae > Hylodesmum > Hylodesmum podocarpum. Next base: position 48,789 of record JALJEV010000287.1, read on the forward strand.
GATTGTGGAAGCAAGAATCAAGCAATTATGGAGTCTCTCTTGTGTTTGATTTCTTTTTCTCTTCTTTCTTTTCTTATTTCCATGCTAGGCTAGATTTCTAGGTTAGGGATGGGGATTTTGATTCCAGAACTCTTGTAACGGATTTCTTTGTTAATTCAAGTGTAATTTCAGTTAATTGATTGATCTTTTCCTGCTTATTGCTAATTCTTGAGGTTTAATTCATGAAGTTCAAGTAGTGATAGGAATATTAATGTTTAGACTGAATTGAACTGTTCCTTGAGTGTTTGTATCTCGTTTCAATTATGTAATTGGAAGATTGATAGTTGAATTAGGAGAGGAAGTGTATCACTATAGTTATGCATGAGTCTAGGGATAGAACTTGCATGCTATGAGATATTGTGAATTCATCTGTTTCGCTTCTTGAATGCAATTATGTTTTCACCTAAGGAATTAGGGATTATATTAGTCATTCAAAGGGACTAAAGACCTAGGAATAGGATTAGTCTTCGGTATCACGAATTCTAGTCTCCAATTGATTGATCCTTATTGAATTGACATAGGAAATAGTTACTTGAGGGAAGGAACTGAATGAACCTATTCCCTAACTCCATTCAGTATCTTTGAAACCTAAACATTTACTGCTTTTCCTTATTTGCTTACAGTAGACTGCTTACTTTTACATAATTGTTTAGTTTTACATAAATGATTAATTCATCGGTTCGTCCTAATAGCAAAGCATGTTAAGTATTCGGTAATTCATCAACTAGTCTCTGTGGTTCGACAACCTTTACTCACTTTTTCTAAACTTGTAACGACCGATACACTTGCCGAAGTGTGACTAAAATAAGTCAACAAGTTTTATGGCGCCGTTCCGGGGACTATTGAATGAATATCGATAGTCTTGACGTGCTTGCTACTTAGGACACAAATTATTTTTACTGTACTTGTTTGTTAATACTCATATTGTTTTGTTCTGTTTTCCATTGTTTATTTTCATAATTTTCATTCTGTTTTCAAGATTTCCTGTTTTCATTCGATTTGTGGTTTATGCGAAAAGCCAAGGAAACTAATCTTTTGTTTGAACCAGAAATTGAAAGATTTTGCAGGAGGAACCTGAAGGCAAATAAAGAAAATAAAGAGGATATACCAGAAAATTCAGCAGAAAATATGGATAATACAAGGCGCATGACACTTGAGGAGTTGTACACTCCTAATGTTGTGGGTTGTGGATCCAGTATCGCACCACCTACTATTGCAGCCAACAATTTCGAGATTAAACCTGTTCTCACTCAGCTGGTAAGGCAAGAGCAGTTTGGAGGTTTGGAAGAGGAAGATCCAAATCAACATGTGCATAACTTCCTACAGATTTGTGGTACAATTAAAATGAATGGAGTTTCAGATGATGCAATTCGGCTGAGGCTGTTTGAATTCTCACTCAAAGGAGAAGCTAAGATGTGGCTACAAAGTTTTCCTCATGGCTATTTCACTACATGGGAGGACTTAGTGAACACATTTCTGGCTCAATACTTTCCACGAGAAAAATACAACTACTTCGGTGAGCGAGAGATTTCTTGCTTCAAACAAAAGATGGAGAGTCCATCAGTGAGGCATGGAGGAGATTCAAGTCCTTGTTGAGAAGGTGCCCTCACCATGGATTTTCTGATCTGCAGCAAGTCCATATCTTCTATAATGGACTGCGGTCGCATACAAGATTGCTAGTGTATGCCTCTGTTGGAGGTTCATTAAGAAAGAAAGATGCACATGAAGCAAGAGTGATCATTGAAACGATGGCTTCAAATCGTTATAATGCTCCTAGTGATTTCTATGGTGAAAGAAGAGGAGTGATTGAGCTTGGAGCTAATGATGCTTTGTTGGCTCAAAACAAGCTGATGACTCAAAAGATGGATCAAATAATGAAGCAGCTTCAAGTGGTCCAGCTTAATGTTGTTCAAGCACCTCCAGTCAGCTGTGAATATTATGGGGGAGGACATCAAGTAGAGTTTTGTGAAAGCTTAGAAGCTAATGTTGAGGAACAAGTTCAAGTGAATTACATGGGAAATCCTCAAGGTAACACCTATGCCAACACAAACAGCTATAATTCTCACCAAAGAAACCATCCAAATCTGTCATATAAGAACAATAATTATCTGCAACCCAACTCTTCCTCTTATGACCAGAATTTCAAACAAACCTTCAATCCTAGACCACCTTTCAATCCAAACATGCCACACAACCAGAACTTCAACCAGCATCAAAACCAAACATCTCCATCCAACCAACATTATAACCAAAACCAACCACAAAATCTACCTTTCAACCCAAACCATTCTAAATTCCCAACCAACCAACCTAGAAATGCTCCAGCAAACTCGAACATGAATCCTGTTCCTAGAGAAGGATCTTCAACTTTAGAAAACATGTTCATGTCCTTTATGCAAAGGACTGAATCTATGTTCACAAATCAAGAAGCTTCTATTAGGAATCTGGAATCACAGATTGGCCAGCTTTCCAAGCAATTCTCTGAAAGAAGTCAAGGAAATCTGCCAAGTGATACTATTGTGAATCCAAAGGAGCAGTGCAAAGCTATTATCACAAGGAGTGGTAAGGTGTTGGGAAAGGAAACTGTAGAAATGAAAGAAGATGCAGTGGAGGAAGAAGAAAATACTGCAAAGAGTGAAAGGCAACCACCTATGCCTATAATTCTCACTGAAAAAAGAGAGTCACCTAGAAAAACAAAGAAGCAGATCCTAGAAGAGGCTGGCCAGCATGAACACATTTCACCTTACTGCAAGCTTCCCTATCCGCAAAGGGTGAAGAAGGCCAATGATGACAAGCAGTTTGCCAAATTCTTTGACATATTGAAGAGTTTGAGAATCAACATTCCATTTTCTGAAGCACTGCAAAAGATGCCATCATATGCCAAATTTATGAAGGAAATCCTATCCAACAAGAGGATGCTGCTAGATGATGAAACAGTAGCAATGACAGAAGAATGCAGTGCCATCTTTCAGCGGAAGCTACCTCAGAAACGGAGGGATAGAGGACCCTTCACCATTCCTTGTTCAATAGGCAAAGTGCCAATAGGTAAGGCCTTGATTGATTTGGGAGCTAGCATAAATTTGATGCCTCTTTCTGTACTGCAGAAACTGAACATACAGGACATGGACATCCAACCTACGATGATGACGCTGCAACTAGCAGATCGCTCCACCAAACGTCCGTACGGAGTAGTGGAGGACCTCTTAGTGAAGGTGGACAAGTTCGTATTCCCTGCAGACTTTCTTGTGCTGGAAATGGAAGCTGATGAAGAAGTTCCAATCATCTTAGGGAGACCATTCCTAGCCACCGGCAGAGTCCTAATTGATGTGGCACAAGGTGAACTCATTTTGAGAGTTGATGAAGAAAAGGTATCCTTTAACATATTTGATGCAATGAAATTCTCTGCAGAAAAGTCACAATGCATGATGGTGGATGTGTTAGAACCTATAGTGGAAGATGTTTATGAAAATGAGATTCTTAACTTCATAACAGAGGAGGAAAATTTTGACACTTCTAGTTTTGAAAATGAAAAACAAGAAGTTGAGAATTTCATAGCTGCAGTGGAGACCAACACTTCACTACCATCAGGTATTGAACCATTAGAGGAAACATCTAAAATGGCTGAGAAAACAGAAACTGAACCTAAGAGTGAACTTAAGCAACTTCCCTCTCATCTTAGATATGCTTTTCTTGAAAAAAATGACACCTTCCCGGTGATCATAAGCAACTCTTTGGATAAAAGGGAAGAGGACAAGTTGCTTAAGATCCTTAAGGAGCATAAATCTGCAATTGGGTGGCAGATTTCTGATTTGAAAGGTATAAGTCCTTCATTTTGCATGCACAAAATCCTGCTTGAGGACAATTTTAGACTTGTGATACAACCTCAAAGGCGTTTAAATCCTACTATGAAGGAGGTTGTACACAAAGAAGTCCTCAAACTACTTGATGTTGGCATTATTTATCCCATTTCGGATAGTTCCTGGGTAAGTCCAGTACAAGTAGTTCCCAAGAAGGGAGGCATGACTGTAATTGCAAATGAGAAGAATGAATTAATTCCCACCAGGACAGTGACTGGGTGGAGAATGTGCATAGATTACAGAAGGTTGAATGAATCCACAAGAAAAGATCACTTCCCCCTACCTTTTATGGATCAAATGCTTGAAAGGTTAGCTGGTCATGCTTATTATTCTTTTCTGGATGGATACTCTGGTTATAACAAAATTGTGATAGACCCTAAGGATCAAGAAAAAACTGCTTTCACTTGTCCTTATAGGATTTTCGCATACCGGAGAATGCCATTTGGATTATGTAATGCACCAGCAACTTTTCAAAGATGCATGATGGGCATTTTTGGTGACATGGTTGAGAAATTTATTGAAATCTTCATGGATGATTTTTCAGTATTTGGTTCCACTTTTGAAAACTGTTTAGAAAATTTGGCTTGTGTACTAAAACGATGCCAAGAAACTAATCTTGTCTTGAACTGGGAAAAATGCCATTTTATGTTTAAAGAAGGCATAGTTTTGGGACACAAAATTTCTGTTGATGGAATAGAAGTGGACAAAGCAAAAATCGAAGTGATAGAGAAACTGCCTCCACCAGTGAATGTGAAAGGAGTGCGTAGTTTCTTAGGTCATGCTGGTTTTTATAGAAGATTCATCCAGGATTTTTCAAAAATTTCTAAACCATTGTGTGACTTGTTGGTGAAGGAAGTGACCTTCAATTTTGATGAAACCTGTTTAAAAGCCTTTGAGACTTTAAAAGAGAAGTTAACAACAGCTCCTATGATAACTGCTCCAGATTGGAGTTTACCTTTTGAAATTATGTGTGATGCAAGTGATTATGCAATAGGAGCTGTACTAGGACAAAGAAAGGAAAAACTTGTAAGAGTTATATATTATGCTAGCAGAGTGCTTGATAGTGCTCAAATCAATTACTCAACTACAGAAAAAGAGTTGCTAGCCATAGTATTTGCTCTTAACAAATTTCATCCATATCTCATTGGCTCAAAGATTATAGTGTATACTGACCATGCTGCCTTGAAATACCTTCTAATGAAGCATGAGAGTAAACCAAGGTTGATTCGCTGGGTTCTCCTTTTACAAGAATTTGACATTGAAATTAGAGATAAAAAAGGAAGAGAGAACCTGGTTGCAGATCACCTCTCAAGGTTACCTCATGATGAAATAGAAGGTAGTGATATCCCTATTTCTGAAACCTTCCTAGATGAGACACTCTTTAGTATTTCTGATGCTCCTTGGTTCAGCGATATCGCGAACTTTAAGGTATCCAACTATATCCCCCCTGGCTTATCTCATCAACAAAGGAAAAAACTGTTTTCTGATGCAAAATACTATGTTTGGGATGAGCCATTTCTTTTCAAGTGGGGTATAGATGGACTCCTTAGGAGATGTATCCCTGAGGAAGAGGTCAGTTCTATGCTTTGGCACTGTCATAATTCCCCTAGTGGAGGTCATTTTAATGGGGAAAGGACAGCCAAAAAGGTTTTGCAAAGTGGTTTGTACTGGCCATCTATTTTTAAAGATGCAAAAGCTTTTGTGCAAACCTGTGACAGATGCCAAAGAAGTGGAAACATTTCTAGGAGAGATGAGGGACCCTTAAACAATATTTTAGAGATAGAGGTCTTTGATGTGTGGGGGATGGATTTTATGGGACCATTTCCTCCTTCATTCTCCCACACATACATCCTAGTAGCTGTAGATTATGTGTCCAAGTGGGTGGAAGCCATTTCTGCCCCAACTAATGACTCTAGGATTGTAGATGCTTTTATTCATAGAAATATCTTTGCTAGATTTGGGGTTCCTAGAGCTTTCATCACTGATGGTGGAAGCCATTTCTGCAATAAGCATCAAGAAAGAGTTCTCAAAAGGTTGGGGGTGAAGCACAAAATTTCAACACCATATCACCCCCAAACCAGTGGGCAGGCAGAGTTAGTCAATAGGGAGATCAAGAAGATATTAGAACGAACTGTGAATCTGTCCCGAAAAGACTGGTCAAAAAGACTAAATGATGCTCTTTGGGCATATAGGACAGCATATAAGACTCCCATTGGCATGACACCATTCCAGATGGTCTATGGAAAGGCATGCCACTTGCCTGTTGAACAAGAACATAAGGCATACTGGGCCTTAAAGTACCTCAATTCTGACTCTCACTCAGGCAGTGAAAAGAGACTATACCAACTCCATGAGTTAGATGAACTGAGACTTCAAGCATATGAAAATGCCAAGATTTACAAAGAAAGAACAAAGTTATGGCATGATCGTAAGCTTAGAAGAAGAGAGTTTTACCCGGGCCAACTAGTGTTGCTTTACAATTCTAGATTAAGGTTGTTTCCGGGAAAGCTAAAGTCTAGATGGTCTGGTCCATTTGGTGTGAAAGAAGTATTTCCACATGGTGCAATTACCTTAGAAGACCTTGATAAGTCTAGAGAATTCAAAGTGAACTGCCAAAGAGTCAAACCTTATTTGGGAGATAAGTTTGAGAAGGATAAGGTCTCTGTTGAGCTTCAAGACCCTCCTTGATAGGGTCAAGTCACAAGTCAAGCTAATGACATTAAAGAAGCGCTTCGTGGGAGGCAACCCATTCAATTAAGAGAAGTTTTCTGTAACTTCTTGTTGTTGATATGTTTGCTAATCTTTTAACAGTTGAAAAAGCAAAAATAAAATAGAATTTGAAAATTAGATTAGAAGTATAAATACATGATACAGTATAATAAATTTAATTCTTGTGTTGTTGATAAACAGTAGATATAGGAATAAATAGTTGAAATTACAGTGTTCTTGAGTTGATAAGAAATGAGAGAATTGGTGAGGAGCAATAACATTAGTGGGAAACTTTGAGGTTCAATGCATGTTCATTTTAGATGTGATCCTTGTGCATAGGATAGAATACCTCAACACAAAATGGCTAGAGTATGTGCACAAGTTGAATGAAGTGCATTGAGAGCATGCAAAGATAACCTCATCTGTCATCAAAATACGCCCCAGCGCAACTCTTCTAGGTGTAGGGCGCAGAAATTCGTGCCAAGGCGCAAGAGAGGGCGCAATTTTCCCTTGCTCACTGTCCAAACGCGCCTCAGCGCGAATTAAGTGAAGAGGGAGGCGCGTTTTGAAGGCCTTTCTCTGGCCAAACGCACCGCGGCGCAAATGAGAAGAGAGGGGGGCGCGTTTGAACCCCTAGTCTCGGCCAAGACGCGCCTAGGCGCGATTCCTTTAAGTGTGAGGCGCAAATTGTTGCGCCTAGACATAAGTATGAGCGCGAGCTTGCACCAAGGCACAAACAAGAGGCGTAGCCATTCCATTCTTCTTCTCACCTAGTGATTGTGAATTCCCAAGAGAGCAATCCCACTCTCATTCAATTCTCAACTCCACCACTTCACATTGCAAGTAAGTTTGAGTTGATTTCTCCATCTCCATCTTTCTAGTTTTTCATTTCGTTCAAGAATTCTCATTGTGTACACTCAAACATCTTCGGCTCAAACAAGGTATGATTATCTAATCCATCTATCACTACTTGTTTTCTTCATTCTCTAATCTCTAACTGCATGATTCATATGATTAATTGGAATGAGGGTGCAAAAATTTTGGTTTGAACCCTAATACCCCCTTTTGTGCGAATTCAAATTGTTCACCTTGATGATGTTGCATGCTCTCGTTTTAATGATTGTTGATAAATGCCATTGATTGATTGTAAATAAATGTTGAATATTGTCTTGGGAGTGCATTGTATAAAGTAATTAGGAAGAGTTATTCCATGCTCATGCATGCTCACATAGTGTTTGTTAAAATGCCTCAATGAAGTTTTGAGTGTGTTTTATGTGCATAATTCTAGTGAGCATGACCATATTATAGTTGCTTATGTATCTCCTTTGGCAATTCCAATTTGATTTCTCTTTGAACCGCACTATTTGTTGATGACAATGCATGTTCTTTATGGTGATGATTGTTATCTAGATGCATGCATATTTTTCTCATATATACTTTGGTTGTGTAGGTTAAATTTTAAAGAGAAAATCATGGCATCGAGTAAGCAACCAGCTGGATCATCTTCAAGGGAACCAAGGGACAATGCCAAGAGCAGAAAAGGACTACAAAGAAAGCCAAGGCAAAGGCTACTCGTGAACCAGAAATTCCAGAGTTTGACACTCACAGATTTCGGTCCTTGGAGCATGCAGAAGCCTTTACATCTCGGTTTACAACACGCACAGTGCTAGTAGAGCGAAAATTCAATATAAGTCCAAGCCAATTCATAAACGAAGGAAATGGTGAGTTGTCCCAGCGATCCATCCATAGAGAAGTATGCAAGGAGATCACTAGAAGAAAATGGAATAGATTGGCCAATATAACATTCCCGGCATATCAGGAGTTGGTTCTAGAGTTCTATGCAAATCTGACAAGTGGAGATAAAGAATAACTCTATGCATCTTACGTCCGAGGAAAGCAAATCTCATTTTCACCTCAAGCAATCAACAGATAGCTATTAATCCCTTTTTCTGATGCAAGGGATTGTGCCTTTCAGTATAGAGCATCACGCAAAGCCGACCCAAGCAAGGTGGATGAGTTGTTATGTGAAGGAAAAGGAGCTTGGAAGGACAGTGAATGGCGCAACAATGGTGTTAGGCATGTGAAGTCTTCATCATTATGTCTTAAAGCAAGAATCTGGTGGGCATTCGTTTCTGGGATTTTGCTGCCAATCCAACACAAGGAAGACAAAGAAAACAAAGAAAGCAATGCAAACACAGAAAACAATGAAAACAAAGAACAAAGAAAATAAAGAAATCAATGAAAACAAAGAAATCAAAGAAATCAATGAAAACAATAAAACCAATGAAAACAAAGAAAACAAAGAAAACAAAGAAACAAGGAAGAAAAAGAAAACAAAGAAAGCAATGCAAACACAGAAAACAATGAAAACAAAGAACAAAGAAAATAAAGAAATCAATAAAAACAAAGAAATCAAAGAAATCAATGAAAACAATAAAACCAATGAAAACAAAGAAAGCAAAGAAAACAAAGAAAACAAGGAAGACAAAGAAAACAAAGAAAGCAAAGAAATCAATGGAAACAAAGAATCAATGAAAATAAAGAAAATAATGAAAACAAAGAAAACAAAGAAAATAAAGAAATCAAAGAAATCAATGAAAACAAAGAAAATAAAGGAATCAATGAAAACAGAACAACTATAGAAAACAGACTCAAAGAACGAAAGAACTCACTAAAAAAAAAAATGTCCTAAGTAGCAAGCACGTCAAGACTATCGATATTCAACCAATAGTCCCCGGCAACGGCGCCATAAACTTGTTGACTTTTTAAAAATATGTGTGTGTCAATCTTTCGGCAAGTGTACCGGTCGTTACAAGTTTAGAAATAGTGAGAAAGGGATGTCGAACCACAGAGACTAGTTGTGAATTATCGAATGTTTAGCATGCTTGCTATTAGGACGAATCAATGAATTGAGCATTTAAGTGAAACTAAGTAACTATGAAAAAAAATCAAACATTACACTATAAAGCAAATAATGAAAGATAATAAATGTTTAGGTTTCAAAGATGATGAAGAGAGTTAGGGAATTGGTTCAATTGATTCTTCTCTCAAGTAACTACTTCTTATGTCAATTCAGCAATTATCCCTCAATTGGAGACTAGAATTTGTGATACCTTAGACTAATCCTATTCCTAGGTCTTTAGTCCCTTTGAATGACTTCTATAATCCCTAATCCCTTAGGTGAAAACAGAAATTCATTCAAGAAGCGAAACAGATAAATTCGTTACAACATCTCATAGCATGCAAGTTCTATCCCTAGACTCATGCATTACTATAGTGATGCACTTCCTCTCCTAATTCAACTATCAATCTTCCGAAGGCATAGCTGACACGAGATACAAATCCTTAAGAAATAGTTCAATTCAGTCAAACATTAATATTCCTATCTCTATTTGAATTTCATGAATTAAATCTCAAGAATAAGCATTAAGCAAGGAAGAGATCAATCAATTCGGTGAAATTACAATTGAATTAACATGAGAAAGTCATTACAAGAGTTCTGAAATCAAAATCCCCAATCCTAACCTAAAGATCTAACCTAACATGGAAATGGGAAAAGAAAGAAGGAAAATAGAAATCAATCACAAGAAGCGCTCCATGAAGCCTTAGATCTTGCTTCCACAAGCTCCAAATCTTCAAGAATCTCCTTGGTTTGATGGAGGAGGAAGGAAAACGAAGGTGGAGAAGAGAAAATAGCCAGAGCACAAGTGTGCAGAGGAAGAAACTCAAATCTGAAGTTGTTTTTTCATTTTCGCGCCCAAACAGCTATATATAGCAATAGAAACGCGCCACCACTTAAGAGGAACGCGCCCTGGCGCGTTTTGGAGTGAAATGGGGGGATGAGCGCGCCCCTGTGCGCGCCTTGGCGCGTTTTCGCCGCAATGCAAGGCTGAATGCGCCACCCTGGCGCGCCCTGGCGCGTTTTGACAGCATGTGAATAGTGATTTCGCAACTGCTTGAGTACTTTCACTAAAATAGGCATAACTTCCTCCACAGATATCGTTTTGAGCTCTGGTTTTTTGCAAATGAAAGAGGTTAGATAGAGATACAACTCTCATGAAGACATGAAGAGCCAATTCAGAGTGCAAATTGAGTGAAAGCTGGGCTCAAATGGATGTGCTCCCTTGACTTGAGCTTCAACTTCTCTTCTTCTTGATGGCTTGCACTCCAAGTCTTTCTCTTAGGTCCATGGCTTTCATTCCAAACTTCTATCTCCTCTTCAATCAACCTACAATTAACAAGAAAGAGGACAAAATGACTTAAAAACACAAGAAACACTTATAAAACTAACACAACACTACATCAAGAACTAACACTAAACAAACATGGTATTTTCAATGTTTTCTTGTCTAAACTACAACTAAACCTATTGAAAATGGATGGAAATAGACTGAAAACACCTAGGAAAACATGTATAATCTAGCACTTATCACAACCCCAAACTTAAAGCTTTGCTTGTCCTCAAGCAAACATAGAATCCATCATTACAAGGGTCAATAGATATGGTGTAACATTGAGCTCAACAGCCACTGAAAATGCATTATGCAGTTCTTAACTCCTTAAGTCAACTCAATTTATCTATGAAAGTTGAACATGAGTTCAAAATGTTATCAAGCACTGCACAATATATCAAGCATAGGCAAACAACATAGATTGGCATGAGAAAATGTACTTTAGCAACATTACACAGTCCTCTCCAGTTAAGTGTTTGCCCTCAATCTCTCAAGTGTTTTGGGTTTGTGTTTCTCTCAATGTTACCAATTAGAAGGTCAGTTACCATAGGCTTGCAATAGCTCTAAAATCTCCACTGCCTTCAAGTAGACATTGGACACTCAAAAGGTCTTTTCAGGGTTGTAATGGGGCTTAGGTAAAGGTGGGATAAAAAGAAAGGTACTAATTGCATATTCACAGGAACTTAAAGAGTAAAAGTTATACCTATATGCTATGCATGAGTTAATGATGAATAGAAGAAAAATTCAAAACAGAACAGAGACTAACACTAAGTAACATAAACAACTCATGAGACCACTCTGTTTTCCTTTTGTTCCTTTATCCTTATTGCTCTTAAACTTCATTTTCTTCTGTTTCTTTTTGTTTTCTTATAGCTCTTGCTATTTTCTTTTCTTTCTACTTTTCGTTTTCTTTTTCTTTTCTAAACATCCTTTTCTTGTAGCTTTTGTTATTTTGCTCTTTTCTTCTTCCTTTTTCTTTCTTTTCACTTTATTCTTGTACTTTACTTTTCTTAAGTAGTCTCATTCATTGCTATCACAAGAAAGAACAGAAAAAATTTGGTATGGTATGCATGAAAATAGAGAATGCACTATACACAACTAGAAAATGCACAAAAATTCCACCAATACAAGGTGATCCCTCAACCCCAAACTTAAAATTTGGACTTGTCCTCAAGTCAACAGCTACACATGCACCCCAAAGTTCAACCCCAAACTTAATCTTGAAACCTCTCATCTAAGTAAATAAACCAATACACTCAAAGTTCCAGTGATAGGGACAATTGGTTTTTCACTTATTTAGGCTTGTAATGAGCTTAAGTATCCAAGAAAGAAAGGGTTTATTCAGGCTCAAAGGGGCTAGCAACGGAAAGTGTGAAGGTTAAGGCTATTTGGCTCAAGGCTACAAGAAAAAAATTTGCCTTTATCATTTGTGTCCACATCTAAATGTATGCAATTTTGACCAAGAGCTAAAGCAAGTTCTGGAACAAACACATCACATGGTAAAATAGAACACTCAAGAATAAATCATGTTGGAGGCCCAAATTCTTATCCAGGATTAATCATTGCATAACATTGCTAAGTCCACTAATCATGTCTCAATCCAGAAAATTGTCATGCTAGAGTTCTCATACAGTAACTCTTCAAACATTTTGAAAAACATGCAACTTTGTCATAGAACCTCAAATTGAACCTAAGTGCCAAAAATTACACAGTTCATTCTACTAGACTACAGAGTCAATGTTATACCAATAATATCAACCTCCATATGATGCAACAAAATAAGAAACATACTCTAAACAATCATCAATCAACAGTTAAAGTAATAGAGTATAAGAATGCTCCCTGTTGAAGACAAGCCATGATACTTAAGGGTTCTGCACCAAGTGCCAGCAATTCCATGTTGTTCCCAACAGTGCTCAGCATCTCGAAATTCACAATGGTCAAAATGAACTAACAACAGTAAAATATCAGTAAAACAAGGATGAAGGAGATGGAGAATCAACTCAAAATTACTTGCAATGTGAAATGGTGGAGGTGAGAATTGATTGAGAGTGGGCTTGCACACTTGGGATTTCACAAGCACAAGGGCGAGATGAGAAGGGAATGGGCGCGCCTCAAGTTGTGCCAAGGCGCGAGCTCGCGCCCCTATTTTATGTCAAAGCGCAACAAACGCGCCACTCTGTTAAAGAAAACGCCGCGCGCGCGTTTGGGCCGTAACAACATCTAAAACGCGCCCCCCATGTGCAGTACAGGGCGCCGCGGCGCGTTTGGGCCGCAAGCATGCCTCAAACGCGCCCCTCTTCCAGCAAAAATGCGCCAAGGCGCGTTCCAATGCTTCCATTTTGCGCCTCTGCTAGCGCCAGGGCGCGTTTCTACTGCACTGGAGGTCAATATGCATGCTTCCAATGCAATTTTATTCAACTTGTGCAAACACTCTAGCCATTTTATGTTGAGATTGTGTATCCTATGCACAAGGATCATATCTAGAAAGAATCATGTATTGAAACCTCAAAATTTCCCACTAATGTGATTGCACCTCACTCCTTCACTTCTTTCATATCAACTCAAGAACACTGTAATTTCACTATTTATTCCTATGACTATTGTCTAATCACAAGGGTCAAACTTATTATACTGTATCATGTATTTACACTTTCTATTTAATCTTCAAATTCTATTTTATTTTTGCTTTTTTCAAGCTTTTCAAAGACTAACAACTATATCAATCAACACATAAACTGAAGAAAAGGGAATATCAAAAACAGAATAGAAAATATGAAAATATTCAACTATGAAAATCAAAACAGAACAAGTATGAGTATTAACAAGTATGAGTATTAACAAACAACAAAGTAAACACAAATGAAAACAATGAAAACAAGAATATAAAGAAATCAATGAAAACAAAGAAAACAAAGACAACCAAGAAAACAAAAAAAACAAAGAAAATAAAGAAGTCAATGAAAACAAAGAAACAAAGAAATCAATGAAAACAAAGAAAACAATGAAAACAAAGAAAATAAAGAAAATAAAGAAAACAAAGAAATCAAAGAAATCAATGAAACCAATGAAAACAAAGAAAACAAAGAAAACAAAGAAAACAAGGAAGACAAAGAAAACAAAGAAAGCAATGCAAACACAGAAAACAATGAAAACAAAGAACAAAGAAAATAAAGAAATCAATGAAAACAAAGAAATCAAAGAAATCAATGAAAATAATAAAACCAATGAAAACAAAGAAAGCAAAGAAAACAAAGAAAACAAGGAAGACAAAGAAAACAAAGAAAGCAATGCAAACACAGAAAACAATGAAAACAAAGAACAAAGAAAATAAAGAAATCAATGAAAACAAAGAAATCAAAGAAATCAATGAAAGCAAAAGAAAAACTGAGATGAGCTTTATCTCTGTGGGAATGAAATAGGGATATAAGAATAATGGTAAAAATATATTAAAGAGATTTAAATGGATTTTCTGGTGAGAATTTGCAATATCTCACTCACCCACTTCCTCAAGTTATTTTGATTTCTTCTATTTTATTTATTTACCCACTCACGTAAAATTTAACCTATTTTGATTTTACTTTATTTTATTTATCTTTTATCTTTTATTTTTATTTGTTTTATTTTATTTTATCTTATTTTCAAAAAACTAGGTGTTACAACTCTCATCATTTATAAGCAACTTGTAAAATTGTTGTATTAGAAAATCATCAGCTACCTCTTCCAAAAGCATTAACATTTTAACAAAAAATTTCTGAAATCCATCTTCTAAAATACTTGAATGATTTCAAGTGTAAGAAAATTATTTACTTTCTTCTAACAAGCTTCTTATAATCAAGAAACATCATGAACAAACAACATCAAAAGAAATTTTAATTTAGTTTGTACAAGATAGGCGAGAGCACTTACACTCAGAATTGAACCTTACATTCAAAAATAAACCTTACATTCAAAAATAAACCTTATAATGGAGAAAATAGTCATAAAACTAATTAATATTTATATTCTATATTTCAATTCACGGGGACAATTTTTTAAGGGAAATCTTAACTTGTTTGAGGGAACCCATTTTATTAAAAGCTAACAATGATCTCTTAAATCTTTTTTTAGGCTACAATGATCTTAAACCTCATGTTTTTTTTTAAGTAAACCCATTTAAAAATCACGGTTTATGACTTGATGTATCTTAATTTTGTGCATCTTAAAATTTAGAACATTTTTTCAGTTTAATCAAATTTTATCTCTATATCGGATACTTACTTTTAATATAAACTGTATTTTTTGTTAAGGATAAAATATGTTTTTAGTATCTTTAAAAATGATATAAGTTCAGAATTAATTTTTTAATTAATTACTATCTTTTTAACCACACTAAATTCTAGTAAGTGTGTAGTAGTAGTTAGTGGAGAATATCTTTATGATGTTAAATTTTTTCATTAGTTATCATATATACAATTCTTAAAAATAATCAAAAAAATAAATTTTTAATAGTGTTTTGTTTCACTCATACGATGACATTATATTTATACATATTTAACAAATGGAGTTTTGAACGTATATGACAATGGAGTTTCAATGACAGATTTTAAGTGTATCTAGTAATGATATTTCAAGCTCTATGTTATAATAGAAAATAACCTTTAAATATAATTTAAAAAAATGACATCAGTTACCGTTTTATCTATTCATGAAAATGTATAGAGACGAAGAAGATATCAACAAAGTTTCAAGTTTTTATTTTTATTTCTTATGTAGAAGTCTTGCTTCTTATTTTTTTAATGCTTCGATTCTAAATAGATAATTATATAAAGATGGTTAATAAATTATATGACTAATAAGAAAATTACATTACAAAAATATTTTTTTCATTAAATACTATGCACTGGAACTAATGAACAACACTAGAAAAAAGTAAATAATAATAAATTTTTAATTTGGAGGGATTAAGTTAATATAAAATAATTTAGTAACTAATTTTAAGACTAAAATCATATTTTACCTTTGTTTTAACTAATCCCTATATTTAAAATCGGTTATAATTTAATTTATCTCTGTATGTGTAAAGATTATATTTACATCCATACATTCTGACTTAAACTTTATTGATGAGCACAAAATTGAATTAATCAAGATTAATTTTGAGTTTCTAAAGTTTAATTTAGAAACTTCTTTTGTACAAAATCTAAATTAGAGGAAAAGAAAACTCTACCCACTTCTAAAATCAAAAGTTTAATTAAACTTCTTTTCTCATCTTGCACAAGAATTCACAACTCAATGGCGTGTGAAGTTTAAGCTCAACCCCCATATCGTAACTGATCAAATACAGCCATAGAAGTTATGTACAATTATGCATGTTCATGCCATACATACACTGGACCCCACATATCTGACCAACCATATTTTATATCCCATTATTATCTTTTTATTATACTATTATTGAAATATTATTTAAAAACAATATTTTTTTTAAAAAAATATTATTATATTAATTAATAAATTATTTAATAGTTTACGTTTAAAATAATTTACGATATTTGATAAAAAATATATTTGACATCGCGTAACTAATGTTCTTAAGTTGTGTTGAATGGATAAGAGTAAATATAAAAAATTGTATTAGCTAAAGTAAAATAATACCAAAACAGTAAACGACTATTTAATAAAATAAAATAATATACAATGTTACATATTTTATTTTTTAAATAAAAATAAAAACAATAGTAATTTTTATTTTCTTATAGAAATATTTGAATAATAATAACAGTAACAAACTTTAGCTTACATAGACGAAGTCAGCCCTTTGACTCAATTGAAGGAAAAATTATTAATTTAAATAATAGATTATAATTTATTATAAAAAAATATTTTCCATCAAATATTTAAATTTTAATATTATCTTTGACATTGATTAGCCATTAATTTTTTCAACAGATTCATTGATATTATTAATAGTGTACAATATTATGACTTACGAGATTTAAAAGGTATCTTTAAATCAGAATCACAATTATAAAGCTTATAAACAAAATTTAAATACAATTTTACATTTATAAGTATCATTAATATTGTTGTCCGATCAAAATTAGTTTTATTTGATATTCTTTTGTTATATAAATTATTAGAATAAAATTGTAAATTTAATTGATGACATATAAATAAGACTTTAGTTATTCTGGATTTTGTATGTAAAATTTTTAACAGAATTAAAAAATTATAATTTATATTATGTGTGGTTTTTAAAGTTATCAGAGTCAATTTCGACGGATTCTTAAGATAAAAATTTATAATTATTTTATTTATGTATTGGAGTGTAATAACATAAACGCCGTATAAATGTAGAATCTTCAAAAATTTCTACAATTAGAGAATATATATATATATATATATATATATATATATATATATATATATATCAAAAAGAAAATAATAATTAAACTGAGAAATTCATAATGAGTTATACTAATAATAATTATAGAACCCACGCGAAATAACTTAAGAATCTAATTTGAGTTTAACCAATTAAACAAAATGTGATAGAAGTTATTACGTCTTACAAAATATTTGAACAACCTAAAAAAAGAACTTGAAGAATTTAAAATAAGTTTTATCATAAAAGCTAAGCCTAAAACATTGATTAGCATTTGCTTATTAATTAAATTAGAACCATAACACATCAACTAATTGCATATGTCTTCGAACTTAAATATACACAAAGAAAACCTTAATTTAGTTGAATCGTAAAATTCAACCAATTTTATTCTATTTAACATTTATATTAATAAAAGTCTTAAATTAATTCAATATCTTTTAATGTAAGTAAAATCTTCGATAAATATTAAATGTAGTTAAGGAAGTTTAATCCATAATGTTTATAGAAAATCTTGAAAATTAAATGTATTTGACTGCTGATTTTACTATGTACCTACGGATTAATTAGGTAATTTTATTTACATGTGAATTGGGTGGAGATAATTTCTTGCCACCAATCATTGTTGCACTGTTATCAACGCTCTTATCATTATGTTGTCACCACCTCATTGGCTACTGCAACCATTTCTATCCACCTTCACAAGTCATCAACGTTATTGTCACATGTGTATTAAATTCTTCTAATTCAAGCCTAATATAATAATCTTGTTTAATTAGTTAGCTAGAAGTATGTTAAAATAGAACCAAAATTTAACTTGCAATCGTCAATTAGAATTTTAATACCTAGTTTTTTTTTGTTTATATCTAATACAAATATAAAAATTGTGATTTTTAAACCTATTTTGGTTCCAATTGATGTGGAATTTTGTCGATAATACTAAAAGGTGCAATGGAGACGGTGGGGGAATCTAATCTACAAGTACTTCACTGATCAAATATGTAAGAATTTCACTAGAAATTTTTGTACTGGATGCAAAATATGTTTGTATGTACTTTATTTTTATACAAGAGGTGAGGGAAAAATTAATTTGTGATGAGATATTTGTTAGTTAGAACCATCAAGTGTGTCCATATTGATTTTTACTAAGTGGGTGTTCATACAAAATATAATAATATATGTTAAAATGGAATTTTCCTTCTATTTTTCTATTTCTGTAATTTTTTTTTCTAATTTAAATACTCAGTTCATTTATCTAAACCAAAATTCTAATTTTAAATTTTTTTTTATCTAATTTAGATGTTTAATTTCTTTATATCTTAAAAAATTCACAATGGTCTCTACTTAAGAATATTAACGATTAAATCTCATTTCGTTGGTCATTTTATAAAATATTTTAAATAAAAATATATTTTACATCTTGTGTCTGTTAACATATGATAAACAGACGTTAAAACTAAAATCGTTAATTTAAAAAAATTAAGAGACTAAATGTTTAAATTACAAAAAAAAATACTAAAATCATAAATTATTTAAAAATTAAAGAAATTAAAATATAAAGTAAAAATTAAAAAAACGATTAAAATGTGGATTTAAAAAATGGAGAGACAAAAATTATATTTTAATTTACCAAATTAAATTTTATCTTTAAATATATATTTTAATCAAAAAATACAAAAATAAACACTAAGCTAAAGTTTATGAAAACTACTGAGATCAGCCTTGTAATAGAATATTGGAATAATATATAGAAAGTCTTGTGATCAAATTTTGTTGTCACTTCAAAAAAAAATTAAAGTGTATGTAATGAATTGAGATGAATTGATCTTACATGAAATTTTTTTCTCTTGTGAAGAGAGAGAAATTCTTTTTTCATCATTTCGTGAAAGTTGCTAAATCCTGAATGAGTAAACCTTTTATATATTATTGGGTCTAAAGTTAATTTATGTGGAATAAAAACAATTTTAATGAAAAAATAAAATCTAATTATGAGATAATTAAATAAAAAAAATTCTAGTTTGACGTGTGAATGTAACCTTACGTTTCTCTCTCATTCCTTGCGTTTCTTGCCATGTTGCGTGTTAGTCTTATTCTTGAAGATATCATTGTCCATTCATACCCCATTTCCAAAAATATTGAAACACCCCCACCACCCATTTTCCTTGATTTCGTTCCAAATCCAGTGACCTCAAACTCCCCATTCCAATTGCCCAAGTGGCTTTTAGGTCTCACCATTTTAAAATAATGATACATATCCTACCATTTCATATATCTCATTAATATATATTTTTTATTTTTACTTTATATTATATTATGTCTTATCATTTATCATACCCATATATTTCATCTCTTTTTTATATATTCAACTATCTTTCTTGTTTTAAATATTATTTTCCTTGAATCTTTCTCTCACAGGTAGAATTTCAATGAATGGAAAACTTTTTGCCTTGATATTTCTTTTTTCCGAGAAAATGCTAAAATAAAATAAAAAAAAAGTGTGTTGATTGTACCTACAGTTATGTATAGGAACACCTAAAAAAATGTCATTTTCCTTTCCAACTTTCACATCACACTTTTGGGCTTTACACTATTTTTAACTCCATTTTATGAATTTCCTCGCATTTTTTAGGAGTAACTTTACAAATTGAAATCGAAAAGAGAAGGCTCTTTGGTAGGTGTATATAATCTACAAAATAATAATAATAATAGTTGCATTAAATTCATCTTGTATTATATCTAAGTAGTGAGGTAGAGTAATAGTATATCCTCTTAAATTAAACATCTTTTGATAAATCAAAAATAAAAAGTATTAAGCAAAATATATTCAATATCTTTATCTTCTATAATTCTATTTTTGGAGAAGATTTATGAAAGTGTCAAAACTTGTATCATTTTTGTTATTTTTCATTCATTACATTTAAAACGGAGTAGGTTTAGGTATTACAAACAAATATAAAAAGTTGGGTTAAGGTAGTCCTTTTTATGTGTTGGTAATTGAAGCATGTAATTAGCAATTTGAGGAACGAGTAGAAAGGGATTCCGCGTGAAATTGTGGAACATTTGTCTTTGGTATGGGTAAGATTTAGCTACATGGATGAGTATCTTTTTTCGTGCGAGTCATATTGTGTGAGACTAACACTTCAAAAATATGTATTTTATTAAATTAGTTATGAACTAGTCAAAGTAACTAATAAACTACTAGAATGACTCATCAAACACGTAAAACAAATTTAGCACTTAAGGGACACTCAATAATACAAAGCCATCATTAGCTTACCGTAAAAAAAAAAAAAATTATACGGGAGAATCACATAATACACGAAAAAATTATTTAATACACACTTTTTTTTCCCCTATAAAGTGTTATTTTTGTAAAGATCCTTTCACGTTATCAATAATTTTGTAAGTTTTAGAAAATAACTTTTTTTAACGAATCTCTTCTGATTTTTATTTTCAATAAATTATTGTCATTTTCCATATTTATAAATACTTAAGGTTGATGTACATAAATTAAAAAAAACATTTAACGAAAATAGATTTAAACTAAAACTCCTTATTTAACTTCATATCTTCAGTACCTATCGATAAATTAAATAGAATAAAATACATTCATATTTATAGAGATTTTTTGTGATTGTATAAATATTTTTGGTTTTTCTATACCTTCAATAATTATCCTTAAAATTAACAATGGAAAGAGATATAAATTCGTCTAATCATTTTGAAGAGAGAATTCAACCTTAAGAGTGAAGGGAGGAGGGAGAGAAAAATACCACGAGTTTGAGTTTCTTTCCTCACTTTCTAATAAAAGTTAATAAATTTATATTTATCAATAAAAAGAAATACTATAATTAGAAAAGGTTAAATGTAATAGAAAGAATGTTAGTATAATGTATAAGAAATAATTATAATATTTTTAAATAATTTATGAGAATACTATAAAAGAATAAAGAGATAGAAAATATTTATACAATGAAACAAAATTTTGACTATCAATGTAATTTGGTGTTGAAAGCTAGTGGCATTTATCAAGAGCAATAGATACAAAATAATTAAAAAAATGCAGCCGAAAAACAGTACTACCATAGCTGATTATATTTTCCGGCTCATTAAATACCTGTATTCTCTCATTTATTACTCACATCAATAATAATAAATTAATAAATAAATAAAAGTATAAATGAGTGAAAATGGGATTGAATTTGAAGAACTCAATAATGAGACGAGAGTACAAGATACATAGCACATAACATTGATTTAGAAACAATGAACAAGTGAAAGGTGGAGTTGCTATGGTACCATTTCCATTTCCACATTTTTCTCTCTCTTTCTCTCTATCTATCTCAGCTAGCGAGAGTAGTGTTCCCGTGATATTTTTCTCTCCTTTATGATCGCTTCACAATCCACGCTTCATTTTTTTCCTCAATTTCCCCTCAATTCCTCGTATTTCCAATTTCTCCCCTCACGATACAATTTCTCCCCTCACGATACATTTCCAGGTTAGTCTTTTAGGGCTCAAAACTCATCAGACGCCACCGTTTTTACTCTTTTTGCTGTTCATTCTCACTTTTGGCATCGCTATTCTGTAACATTCATTGTAACATTCATTGGCTTCTGAAAATAATTTGTATTCTTCATTTCCAATTTTAGGAAAAAGGGTTTTTAGTTTCACTGTTCCATTCGCTTTTTTTTAAGCTCAATCAGCTTCCGATTCACTGCGACCAAATCGAATCATTTTGTACTTTATCGTCGCGTCTTTTTCAGGTATCGTCTTCTAGCATTGTTTTTTCCCCTTTTTTGTCTTGTTTTTTGTGTTCTTTATTTTGGTTGGGGGAAATTATCGATCCATTCAATGTGTGTATATATATATATATATATATATATATATATATATATATATATATATATTATATTTATATATATTAAAATTAGAATTCTAAATCGTCATAATCAAGGTTTTAAATTGTTTGGGTCCATTTCTTAGGATTGTGGAGCAATTGCTGCTGACTTCGGTGACAATTGTGGTTGCGAAACCCCCAAAATCTTTTAAGGACTAAATCGGGGACAGTATTTTGAAATTTTTTTGTTAATAAATGATGAAACTCATGAAAGTAGTAATATTAAATGCGTTTATTCTTTAATTTTGTTTTTGTCCTTATTGGTGTTATAATTTAACATTGTAATAAATGTGTACTGTGCTGTAGTGACCGGATTTGGGGTGTTGGGTTGGTGGGAAGAATGAATTCCGTTTTATGCGTGTTTATGCTTGGCCTTTGTGGGTTTTAGAGGGTGGAATTTGTGTGTGGTTTTTAGTGTGCAATGATCATGTGATAAGTGATAGTAGTTTTTTTTTTTTTTTTTTTTTTTTTTTTTTTTCTTTATATTCGATACTTGATTGGGTATTATGCGTAAGCATGATTAGTTTCTTACTTAAAATCTGAAAGGGATTGTGATGGGTTGTTTCTTTTTTGGGTCTGGAAAATTTGTGCTTTCATGGTTCAGAGGGGAGTGTCATTAAATACTCGGAGACAGATTTTGCTGAAGTAGAAACTTTTGCTATTGGGCATTTATGCTTACTGCTTTAATGTTTTTCATCTTCATGAGAGGATGGAATTGCTTAGCTAATATAGTGCTTTGATTGTTTTTGTTTCAATTTTAGTGTTATGGTAATATTTTTTGGCTTCTAGAGTGTCTTCGGAAAGGTCATTTCTTGTTTTCTCTGTTGTGTTAATCTGAATCATTTAATATTTTCTTGCTTCTGTTATCTTGGTGTGGTTTGCAGCAGCTCCTTCCCGTGAGAAAAAGAAATATCTTTAAATAAAGGAATAAAGTGAAACTTAGAGGCTAAAAAGCTGAACTTTTCTTGGTTTTGCCCTTGTCACTTTTGTTTACTTTAAGCTTTCCTTTGTGGTTGTGAAATATTTGGCCAGAAATTTTATAATATAAGATGAGACGAGTCAATAAAGAATTTGAAGATGAGGTGCTTCCTCCCAATGATCGGAAGAGTGGGGCACAGTTGAATGATGAGGGTTATGAAGGAAGTGCTGGCATTGTTCTGAAGAAAGGGCCATGGACTTCGACTGAAGATGATATTTTGGTGGATTATGTCAAGAAGCATGGGGAGGGGAACTGGAATGCTGTTCAGAAGCACACAGGGCTACTACGTTGTGGTAAAAGTTGTCGGCTGCGATGGGCTAATCACCTAAGGCCAAATTTAAAGAAAGGGGCATTTACTGTGGAAGAGGAGAGGGTGATTGCTGAACTTCATGCCAAAATGGGAAACAAATGGGCACGCATGGCAGCACATGTAAGCATATTTTGTATAATTTGTCTTTGCCTCAAGGTTTTTGTGAAATCTTTGAATTCTATTTGCTATTAGTGATGTCACTAGTGTTTCTTGTCTTGTATAAAGAACTTGTATCTGATAGCCGTCTTTTCTCTTTGACTTTTCTCAATGTATGGAACAAGCTAGTTGTATCTCTTGATGGCATAAAAATGACAAATACATGCATAAATAAAGAAAACAGCTAATAAAATAATTTAAATTTCGAGGGGTATATGTAAATTGACGAGAAGCTGACATAGGGGTCTAGTCTAACCAATGTGATAGAATACAGTTTACATGTCTTTTGTTTGTTTCCTAATGCATAGTGTCACTTATTCTGTCCAAGTTTCATTCAATGCTGTAATATATATGTATGTCAACTTGTTCGCCATATATTGTAAATTATTCTGTATATTCTCTTCCTGGTTTAGGGATTTCAATAATCAGTATTGTGATATAATAATTGGTAGTCATTCATTTCAACGTAGTTAATTTTTTCAGTTTGCAAATGATTTGAAATTCTATCATATCAACAACTTCTATTGCAAATTCAGTTAGTAATAGTTTTACATGGTAGATAATAGAATTACATATTGATAACTGTTCATTTCTAAGATTTATAAGGTTGCCTATGTCACATTCTATCCTTGACCAGGAAAAAGTTGACCAGGGAAATGACAATTACATCAAATAAAGCTTTTTCATTTTGATAATACATGTATGGGTTTCAGCATCTATGGTAATCATAGTGATGTGTGTATATTGATTATTTAGGAGTGTCATTCTTCTTTGAGATTGAATTAATTGTGAAGAAACTCTTGTTTTTTTAGCTTAATTCGTATGAACTTTATAAGAAACTCTTGAGGGGGTGACAGTTGGTAATGACTTCAGGCCACACTCTGATTATAATAAACCTTTACAGGTTTATTATAGGAAGAAGAAGAGGCAAATAAAAAGTTAAGGAGTTAATTGGTGTTAGCAATTGTTTGGCATTAGTTTGTTATATAGCTGTAAAAATGTTGTTAGTTAGTTAGGAGGCACAATTTCCTTTATATAGCCCTCCTGCTGTAAATGAAAGATCATTAGAAAATAATCATTCAAACTGGTTAGGCAGTGAGAAAAGGAGAGTGCTCCTTTTGGGGGTAAACTTGTTTACCTTGTTCATTTGTACTTTTCAGTTCTTGGTTAATAAAAAGGGAAGATTTCTGTGTTGATTCATTTGCGAAGGAGAATTTTTAATTGCTGGGTTTTCAAGTTTTCAATCTCAAGACGAGATACCTAACAGTGACTTACCATAATTCATGTGTGAATATTTCAGTACTTTTTAATTAAAACATTTCTAGTGTGGCCATCAAGTGTGCACACAAAGTTTTGTAGTTGCTACAATTGATTTCTTTATAATATTATATGTTTTTCTTTTCCACTTCACTCTGTTACAATGGTTAACTTCTTTTGTTTGTAGTTGCCTGGTCGTACAGATAATGAGATAAAGAACTACTGGAACACGCGGATCAAGAGACGTCAACGGGCTGGGTTGTCACTTTATCCACCAGAAGTGTGTTTGAAAGCTTTACAAGAGAGTCAGCATGGGCAAAGCTCTGGTGGACTTAATGGTGGCAATAAAATGCACCCTGATTTCTTGCAGAAAAACAGTTATGAGATGCATGATTCTATATTTGACAATCTGAAGGATAATCAGGGAATTTTACCTTACATGACTGAGCTTCCTGATGTTTCTGTTTATGGCAATATGCTAAATGGTATTGGTTCTCCTCAGTACTGTAGTTTTGTGCCACCAACATCACCTAAGCCTAAGCGTCTCAGAGAATCAACTATGTCAGTTGTTGATTCCAATGATATGATCAGAAATGGTTTATATCCATTTGACCAGATTCGACATAATAATTCGGATAAGATTGCACAATCCTTTGGAATGCAAGCACCCCTTGATCCTGGTCCCTCCTCGCATAGCTCAATTTGTTACAGCCATTCACTTTCAAATGGCAATTCCTCTGCTTCTCGGCCAATTTATGAGGCCGTGAAGTTGGAGCTCCCTTCACTCCAATATCCAGAACTTGATTTAGGTGGCTGGGGTACATCACCCCCACCTCCTTTGCTTGACTCAGTTGATGACTTCATTCAGTCTCCTACACCAATTAGTACCCTGGAGTCAGATTGTTCTTCTCCACAAAATAGTGGCCTGTTGGATGCTTTAATTTATCAGGCAAAGAATCTGAGTAGTTCAAAGAACAATAATTCTGACAAGAGTTCAAACTCTTCTGCTGCAACCCCTGGTGACAGAGCAGACAGCTCCGCTTTAAATGTGTATGAGACAGAATGGGAAGACTATACTGATCCTGTTTCTCCATTTGGTGCAACTTCATTATTGAATGAGTGCTCTGCTCTTAGTGCCAATGCAAATTCATTGGACAAACAGCTTCTGGTTCATACCTTTAATGGTTAGTACATTGAATGTGTGATACGGAGGATGATTATTGAATACATTTCACACTGTTACATATGTTCACATGCTTCTTTTACTCAATCTGAAGTTTCCTTAATTATTTTATAGATTTCATGTCATATTGAGGGCCCCTGAAAACTTGCTCATACTATTTATATGATACAATTGGCACATCACTACAAATTCATTCATCAGGTTTCAATAAAAATGCACATGTTAGGATTTTTTAATTCTTGTGTTAACTTTGTTAGTTACTAAAGATCTATCCTTTATTCTTTGTAATGTTCCCCCTTAATTCCTTAATTCATCTGCAGGCAACATTATGAAATTAGAGCCTGTTGACAAGGTTCCGACTCCTAATAGTGAAAACCAAACGTTGTCCCTGTTGAATACTCGTCCAGACTTGTTGCTTGCTTCAATTTGGCATGACCCAGGTTCTGGCCATGGCAAGAACCAAGTCATCACAAGTGAAGCTACAATGACCCTTCTTGGAGATGATTTAGCCGCTGATCATAAGCATGTGATTGCCGGAACTTCCAAGTCAAGTCACGTGTGGGGGTTTGGTTCTTGATCAACTGCAATGATTGGTTAAGAAAACTTCTATGAGATGTGTGATTTTAAACTCTTCTGCTAGTAGATTCGTGTTGATTTTTTAACATGGTTTCCCCCATGTTAATATTTGTTGGGCTGAGAAGATTTATATGGGTATGATTATAGTACCAAAAAATTGGTCAGAGACTACTGATTTCTTGTGGCTTTGTCAAATTTTTTTCGGATTGCATGTATTGTACCACCATGAATCTTGTGTACACAAATGCTTTGCAGACTTTGATTAATTTGTAGAACAAAATCGCAGTTGAAACATTAGACTGCACGTAGTTGAATGGATTTAGTATGCCTTGAATTTATGTTCTCGTCACGTATTTGGTTGAATGGATTAAGAATGTCTTGAATTTCTGTTCTCATCTTGTATTTGGTTTTAAAATGAATGGCCATTAATGTTCGAACATGGATCACTTTCAAACCCCAAAATCATTTATAAGATTTATTGGTCCAAAAGTATTAATGTCTGATTTTTTTGAAGTTTCATTTATTTATTGGAGCATGGCTAACTTGCAAAATGTTTACCGTCGCTAAAAGATGAAAATTTTGGGTGTTTGGATTGACGTTGAAGTCGTGGTAAATCATATTGAGTTCGGTTAAATTTGTCTTAAATTAAATATACAACTAGAACGCGTTTATAAATAATTAAATATGTATAACTTAGAAATATTGAATTAAATTATGATAGAATAATTAAAAAATGAGTTGAAATAGAAAAGGAGAAAATGTTCAGTCACAGTTCGTTCAAAAAAGTTCTATATAATATTACGTATGAGTTGTTGACTTTAATAATAAAATTTTTAAAAATAATTTTTTTTATAATTATATAACTCTATAAAACCAAATAGCAAAGGAATCAGGTAGAAAATTTGTTCATTTTATATAATAGGAATGAACTATTATCCAAGTGCTTATATAATTTTTAAATGGAATAGGCGAGGCTCTTCAA
Source organism: Hylodesmum podocarpum (assembly GCA_026586105.1). Taxonomy (NCBI): domain Eukaryota; kingdom Viridiplantae; phylum Streptophyta; class Magnoliopsida; order Fabales; family Fabaceae; genus Hylodesmum; species Hylodesmum podocarpum. The sequence continues at coordinate 76,334 of JALJEV010000287.1, forward strand.
AAGAAATAGAAAACTATTTATAACATATTTATTTAAAATATGTAAATACATTTTATTTTTTCATAAATGTGATATGAAACTTGTTTTAAGTGTTTTACTGTGGAAATTCTCCAAGGCGTCAAAATTGCACTAAGGTGGATAAGATATTTCCCGGGAAAGTCACTGCGTTAGTGGTTCACCTAGAGGGTCAGAGCCGCTAGGCATTATAGTCGCTGAAGCGTTGTAATAGTTGAGGTGCAAGCCAAAGTTTATAAACATGCCCAAGGGATGTCATTTTCTCACGTTTTGACCTTAGACAAGGCCTTACTATTTTCTCATTCCACTATACCTTTGTAACTGTTGGGAATTCAACCTCCTCAATCAAGTAGGGGAAAAATAAAGACCAAACAAAGAAAATTAATGTGGTTCAGTGCCTCAAGACCTATTTCACGGGGAATAAAATTCACTATTTGTAATTTTTTAACAAAAAAATTACAAATTCTCCCCACATATAATTTTTACACGGAAAAATTTTAAACCCTCCCACATGTAATTTTTTCATGGCAAAAATTACAAACCCTTCCACATGTAACATTTTTACGGCAAAAATTACAAACCCTTCCATAGTGTTTGATACACACTACCTAAAACCTAATACACTCCTTTGCTAGATTTAAGGATGTGGTGCAACCTAAAACCTAATACATTCCCTTCCACATGTAATCTATCGCTCTATCTTATTTAGTTTTTTTTCACTCATCTCTTTTTCTAGCGTGCACCAATGTGAGATTCTAAATTAACACAAGACACAATAAATCTCCCCTTAATTCAAAGTCTTACACTTCTACAATGATCCTTCTTTGCATCAGAATCTTCTAACTAACAAAAATCTTCTAGAGTAATATTCCCTTACAGCAACATAATTTTCTAACTTTTGGAGCAATCTTCCCTTGCAGCAGAATCTTCCGACTTCTGAAGCAATCCTCCCTTGTAACAAAATCTTCTCACTTCTAGAGCAATCCTCTCTTGCAGCAGAATCTTCTGACTTTTGGAGTAATCTTCTGTAAAAGACAAAACACAAGAAAGGGTATAGAAATTAAGTATAGAGCAAGTGAGCAAAATCACAAATGAAAAGCTATTGTAGCGTGTTTTCCAACTTGAAAAGTTGCAAGAGAAGTCCTTTATATAGGCAGTGATTTGATAGATCCATTAGACCCATAAATCTGTCCGTTGTCCTTTCCTTCCTTGAAGTCTTCAACTGTGTCAGAGTATAATCATGGATTTGACAAGTTGCACAGCGGAATCAGAACCTTTTTCTGACTTAGCAGAGATAGCAAGGAAAAGTAGATTTACTTTTCGTGTAGTAGAGGTTAAGCGCGAGTTCCCATTCTGACTTTAGAAGCTTTTTGAGTAACGTAAACATTTGAGTTTTGGCGCGCGTTACTTAGATGGAAACACTTGGACTTCTTCAAACTTCATAGACGATACAATCTTTAAGCTTCAATCTGATACTTCATCTTGTATTGACTTTGTGAGCTTCGTTTGAAGATTTCATCTTAAGCATATCGTCTTATGCTTTCGTCTTAAGGCATGGCTTGGGACAGACAAATGATTTCAACTTAGATGATCTTTGAGGGGTCATCTTCCGTCTGTGCTTGTTTCGTCTGACTTTTGCTTGTAGTGCTTCAGTCTGATAAGTTTCGTCTGTTCTGTAATTAATCAAAACTTGGCACGTTAATCATCTTGATCTAACAATCTCCCCCTTTTGATGATTACAGACTATACAAAGGATGATACTGAAGGATGCATTTGCATAAGACAAAGTTAGCCAAAAAGCAGTTTATCATGCCAGAATTACATCAAAACGAAGTTCTCAAAAAATACCTCTTTATAAGATTGTTACATCAATGTGATGTAATCTATTTGTACTCTCCAACCTTAATCTTTAATAAATTGGGTTTCTAATAAATTCGCAATGTTTTTACTGTCTGACCAGGTTCAGTATTTCGACCATAACTCACGCTACACAAATCCAATTGAGGTGATCTTGGTGCCAAATTAAAGAAGACTTCAAGGGCTACAAAGGCTATGAAGACACCAAAACCCAGTTCGGACTACAACTAGTTGGAAAATGAGCTTGAAGTTAGCGTTGGAATGCTTCTAGGAATTTTCAGTGAAATGTTTTAATGTTTAGGCTTATTAGTAGTTTTCTTTCAATTATGTAATTGTTTTAAGGATTTAATTTGGGCCTAAACTTGTAATAAACAAAGAATTAGTGACCCTTAGATAGGATTCTAATCCAAGGGTTAAACTTAAAAGCTTGGAGTGCAAGCTTGACACCGTGACTATTAGATGAGGATACTAATCCAAGGGCTAAGCTTAGAAGCTTGGAGTGCAAGTTTGGCGCCGTGACCATTGGATGAGGATCTACATCCAAGGGTGGAGGATTGGTCCTTGTTCTCCAAGTTAATCAAACTTGCACCATAAGCTTCCTTCCGTGGCCATTAGATTAGAATCTAATCCAAGGGTGGACATTAGTTCCTTGCATAGCAAGCTTGGAACCAATTCTCTTAGTATAAGTAGGCCATTTTCATATTTGTAAAGAACTTTTGATAAATTTTCTGAATATTGAATTAAGCTAAGAGCTTATTCTTGAGAGTGTTCTCTATTGTGTTCTTGTGAAGAACCTTGAATTTCATGAATGACTTCCTTGTCCATTGTGGCGGTTCCACCTCTAGCTTATTGGCACTTGCCATAGCGCTTCCATCTCTAAACTCCTTCCGATTTCTATTTCTTTTTCTCCTTGAGGCCTTGAGCTTCTTCTTCATTTTTCCAAGCCTCCATTGAAGCATGAAGATCCGCAACTTATATGCTCTTCTCCTTGAGGATTGCATCAAATTTGGTATCTAGAGCTTGTTCTACTTCAATTGGAGCATTATCCTATCCGGTTTGAGTTTCTTACCTTGAGTTTTCGTTTTCTCTTCAAATTTTCTTGTAGATCTGATGCAATCCTCAAGGAGAATAGCATAGGAGTCACGGATCTTCATGCTTCAATGGAGACTTAAGTGTTTAGGAAGAAGAAGCTTGCGCCTCAAGGAGAAAAGAAATGGAGAAAACGGATTAGAAGAGGAATGGAAGCGCCATGGCAAGTGCCAATAAGCTTGAGGTGGAACCGCCACAATGGAGCAAGGAAGCCATTGATGAGATTCAAGGTTCTTCACAAGAACACAACATAGAAAACACTCTCAATTTTCTGAATTCAATTCTCAATTAATCAAAAGTGTTTACAATTCAAATGGAAAGCTACTTATACTTCACTTAGGTGGCGCCAAACTTGGGAACCAAGGACCAAACCGCCACCCTTGGATCTAGCTTGGGATCAACGTGTGGAAAGCTCTCTCAAGCACCTCACACGGATCACCAAGCTCCATCCTTGGATCAAGAAAGGATCCTAGGGCCACGGTGTGGAGCTTAAGTGGTGGGAAAAGCATGTCTTAAGTTTGAATTCTAGCCTCTTGATTAGATCTTGATCAAGTGGTTAAAGTTCACTTAAGAAGTGGTGCCAAAAGCATGGCTTAGCTGAATTTGAACTCAACCATTAGATTAGAATTTGTAGATCCCATATAAAGGTTGAGATTCAAATTGAGTTAGTTCTTCCTCCACTACTTTCTTTCCAAATCTCTTCCACTCTCTCCCAAGAGAGTGTGCGCCACTCTCTCCCTCTTTAGTAGAGATTTTTGGTTTTATTTTGGTACCCCTAGGCCGTGAGCCACACTAACACATGTGTGTCTAATTATTCAAAGCTTAACTCCTATTTACAAGTTACAAATACTAGAAATATTACAAGTCCTATTACAAGTTAAGAAGAAGTCTTGAGTTGACTCTTGACTTGAGAGTTGACTTTGACTTTGGAGTTGACTCTCCACTTCTTCTTGTATTTTCTTTGTCATGGACCTTGTGATTCTTCTAGGAAAGGATGGTCCTCCATCAAACCCTCCTTCTTGACTTGAACTTGTCCTCAAGTTATGCTTCTCTTCACCTACAACAAAAGGAGATAAATCACTAACATTGAAAGAATTACTACAAGTATAAGTGTTAGGGAGGTCAAGTTTGTAAGCATTTGGTCCAAGTTTTTGGAGAATCTTGAAAGGACCGTCTCCTCTAGGTGAAAGTTTTGATCCCCTAAGAGTAGGGAACCTCTCCTTCCTTAGATGAAGCCAAACCAAATCTCCTTCTTGAAATTGAACATCTTTCTTATGTTGGTTTGCTTTAGCCGCCACCTTGGTGTATCTCCTCTCAATTTGATCCTTAAATTTTGCATGGAGAGTTTTCACTCTTTCGGCCTTGCTAGCTCCATCTACATCCAAAGCAAACCAATTTTCCTTGGCCTTTCAAGTGCTTCAAAGCCTCATGATCGGTATGCACTATGAACCCTTTGGGAAGGAGGTAGTGTTGCCATACTTGGAATGCTCTCACTAGGGCATACATCTCCTTGTCATATGTTGAGTAGTTCACTTGTGCACCTTTGAGCTTTTCACTATAGTAGGCAACGGGATGTGCTCCTTGTGTCAACACGACTCCCACTCCTACATTTGAAGCATCACACTCCAATTCAAAGGACAAATCAAAGTTAGGCAAAACAAGAATAGGTGCATTAGTTAACTTTTCCTTTAATAACCGAAAGGCTTCCTCTTGCTTAGGCCCCCACACAAATGGAATTTCCTTCTTAGCAAGTTCATTTAAAGGAGAAGCAATTGTACTAAAGTCTTTAACAAATCTCCTATAGAAACTAGCTAAGCCATGAAAACTCTTAACATCTTTTACACAAGTGGGAGTAGGCCACTCTTGTATAGCTTTTACCTTTCCTTCATCAACTTGAACTCCTTGAGAGCTCACTACAAAACCGAGAAATACTACCTTGTTGGTGGAGAAGGTGCATTTGCTCTTGTTGGCATAGAGATGTTCCTTCCTAAGTACTTCCAAGACACATTTCAAATGTGTTAGATGTTCAAGAAAAGTTTTACTATATATCAAAATATCATCAAAGTACACAACTACAAACTTTCCTAAAAACTCTCTCAACACATGGTTCATGAGCCTCATGAAGGTACTAGGTGCATTAGATAAGCCAAATGGCATAACAAGCCATTCATATAACCCAAATTTAGTCTTAAACGCGGTTTTCCACTCATCCCCTTGTTTCATTCTAATTTGGTGGTAACCACTTTTAAGGTCTATCTTTGAGAATACACAAGCACCATGCAATTCATCAAACAAGTCATCTAATCTAGGGATAGGATGGCGATACCTAATAGTGATATTGTTGATTGCTCTACAATCGGTGCACATCCTCTATGTTCCCTCCTTCTTAGGTACTAATATCACGGGTGATGCACAAGGAGAAAGACTCTCCTTCACCCAACCCTTGTCCATAAGCTCTTGCACTTGCCTTTGAATTTCATGGCTCTCTTGAGGGGAACTCCTATAGCTTGGACGGTTTGGTAGTGGGGCACCCGGTATCAAGTCAATTTGATGCTCAATGCCTCTTATAGGGGGAAGGCCGTGAGGTATGTCTTTGGGAAAGACATCTTGGAACTCCTCCAATAAGGCCTCCAAGCTTCCTTGCTCACCTACAAAGTTAGAACTCAATACCAAAGGATTAGGCATGCAAAGAAACATGGACTTCCTAGCTAGATAATCTCTCTTGAGCTCACTCCTTTCTATCAAGAAGCTCTCTTTCTTTTCATTCTTTTTACTTTTCAATTTTTCAAGCTTATGGACCTTAGGATTAGACAACTTTCCTTTGGTTTTACCTCCCTTGGAGCTCTCGGCCGTGGGCTTGCCACCATGCTTGGGTGTGCCCTTGGAGCTCTCGGCTAAGGAGAGTTGCTTCTCTTGGTCTCTCTTAAGCTTCATCTTTATTTGATCTTCACAAACCTCCTTAGGTGTTAGTGGTTTGAGTGTGACCTTCTTACCTACATGAGAAAGAATGTAAGTGTTGGCAACTCCATCATGTATAGCCTTTCTATCAAATTGCCAAGGTCTACCAAAGAGTAAGTGTGTGGCCTCCATAGGAATAACATCACAAAGTACTTCATCATTATATTTGCCAATAGTAAAAGATATGAGTACTTGTTTATCTACCACTAACTCTCCTTTTTCACTCAACCATTGTAGCTTATATGGTTTAGCATGTGAAGATGTTTTCAATTTTAATTTATCCACTAATCTAGTGCTTACTACATTAGTGCAACTTCCACTATCAATAATTAAAGAGCATACCTTCCCTTCAATAGTACATCTACTATGGAAGATATTCTCCCTTTGTGAGTCATCAAGCTCCTTACTTACATTGCTTAGCATCCTCCTTACCATCAATAGGTCTCCCTCCTCGGCTTGCTCATAAGAGGAATGCTCATTTGCACTTGATGCTTCACTCTCACTAGATGATGAGCTTGAATCTTCACTTGTGATTGCTCCATCATTCCTCACCATCATAGCTTTCTTGTTTGGGCAATGAGAAGCTATGTGGTCATGACCTAGACATTTGAAACATTTAATAGAACTAGGTTTAGAAAGGTTAGGATGTACCTCCTTTACCTTGGTGATGTCTCGGTCATGCTTGCTTTTTGTGTTGGAATAGCCCTCATTCTTGCCTTTGCCTCTCCAAGAGTTAGAGTATGAAGTAGAGGATCTCTTGAAGGTTCCTTTCCTCTTGATTTGTTGTTCCACCTTCTCGGCCTTATGTATGGCCTTCTCTATGGTCACATAGCTTTGGAGCTCAAGAATGTCTTGAATCTCCCTATTAAGTCCATGGGTGAACCTAGCTAGTGTGGCCTCTCGAGCCTCTTGGTAGTCACACCTTAGCATAGTCAACTCAAGCTCCTTATAGTACTCTTGCACACTCTTGGTCCCTTGAGTCAACCTTTGGAGTTTTATGTGTTGGTCTCTCTCATAGGTGGGTGGCACAAACCTAGCTCTCATAGCTTCTTTTAGTTGGGTCCATGAGGTGATTTGTGGTCTCCTCCTCCTCTCACCCTCTACTAGAATTTGGTTCCACCACACTAGTGCATACCCCTCAAACTCCAAGATAGCTAAGTTCAACTTCTACTCCTCATTTAGAACGGGATAGCATGAGAAAACTTGGTCTAGCTTCATGATCCACTCTAGGTATGTCTCGGCACTTCCTTCACCATTAAACTTAGGTAGGTTTAGCTTAAGGTTCCTCTCATCTATCCTACCCTCTCCATCATAGAATTGGTTGCCTCGGCCATACCCTCCAAAATTACCATAGTCTTCTCTTCTAGCTTCCCTTATACCTCTCCTATGACCCCTATACTCATGGTCATCTTCATCATTGCTTCCACCTTCACTACTCCTAGGTGTATGTTGGCTTCCTCTACTAGCACTTCCTCGGTTACTAGAATTTCCAGCACCCTTAGGTTCATGATTTGCATGGTTTCCACTTGTCTCACCAAGGATCTTCTTTTCTAGTTCCTTCTTAATCTTCCTCTCTTCCTTAGCTCTCCTTTCTAGATTAAACCTCTCCCCTAAACTAGTTTGTAACATACTCTTCATTAAATCCATCATTTTTCTAGTTTTAGGTGATAGGTCATTTCCTACACTAGGAGAGCTATCCATAGCTGCACAACAAAGATTAGTACACAAAATATAGAAGAAAATGGAATCTTTTCCACTCACTAAGTGTATGCACTCAAGTCACTCGTATTTCACACTTTCAAGACTCTTTCTCTAATGTTCACTCTTGTCTTTTTCCACTCAAACTCTCTTTATACTCTTGTTCAAACCTCTAATCAATCATTCAAGGTTCAAGTATCCAAAGTGAAAGAGGAACGGTTCTAGAGTCAAGCTTAGGAATTCCAAGAAATACAAACTCAAGACAAAACTTAGGAGTCCAAAAATGACAAGCAATAAAGGTACTCGATGAACAAAATTTTGGCTACTCAAATATAAGAAGTTTATATTTGACAAAGGCACTAAACTACTACAGTTTGGACAGCCACAAATAATGCTCAAAAACTGGAAAATTATGGCAACACCGAAGACAAAATTTCAAGCCAATTTAATAGCAATTTGAAACCGAATTTTAGGCAAGTTTCAAGTGAATTTTTGTGAAGTGAATTTAAGTGATTAGGTGCAGTTTTCCACCACTGTACAGCCAATTAATATGCTCAAAATACAGGGGAAAAAATAGAGTTTCAAGTTACCAAGCATATCATACATCACAAGTTCAAGAATCTAGGCTACTAGCAAGCTAAACTCAAGTTTTGGTGATAATGCTTAGTCCTAAGTGTTTCTATTGTTCCAAGTCCTTTGAACCACTAATTTTGGGATTTTTTAGAGGCTCAAATAGTCAAGGTACTGCACTGCACATTTAGGCTTTAATTTCACTAAATTCACTTTTCAATTGCTCTTTTTCTACTAACTTGAATTTCACTAGAATTTCACTTTTCTTGTTTTTCTTCTCTTTGAATTTTCTTGTGATTCTTTTTTCTTGTAATGATTTATTTTGATTTTCTTTTTCCTTTGCCTTTGTATAATATTTTTCTTGACTTTACTTGCTGGACAGAAATTAGAAAAACCTAAGACTAAGGCAAAATTAAGTCTAAAATTACTAGTAAGCAAGATTAAGCAAGGTGATAGCTACTTGAACTTGTAATGCACAATTCTTAGTAGTAAAAACGTATGAACAACACCTCAATCACAACAAGGCATGGTATTCACGAATTAGAGAAGAATTTGGTACGGTTCATGTGATACAAAACAAGAACACATATGAAAAATTACAAGAACAAGCTAAAGAAAAATTTAAACGGTGAAATTGACATGAATTTGCTAGGAATTTTAGATCTAGAATTTTTTCAACATGAAAACTCAAAATCAAGATGAAGACAACTCAAGGAACATGTGAAGAACTCAAACAAGTTCAAACAACACGGATCTACAAGAAAAAAAATTGAAGAGAAATCGAAAATTCAAAGCAAAAACTCAAACCGGATAGAAGAATGCTCCAATTGAAGTAGAACAAGCTCTAGATACCAAATTTGATGCAATCCTCAAGGAGAATAGCATAGGAGTCACAGATCTTCATGCTTCAACGGAGACTTAGGTGTTTAGGAAGAAGAAGCTTGCGCCTTAAGGAGAAAAGAAATGGAGAAAACGGATTAGAAGAGGAATGGAAGCGCCATGGCAAGTGCCAATAAGCTTGAGGTGGAACCGCCACAATGGAGCAAGGAAGCCATTGATGAGATTCAAGGTTCTTCACAAGAACACAAGAGAGAAAACACTCTCAATTTTCTGAATTCAATTCTCAATAAATCAAAAGTGTTTACAATTCAAATGGAAAGCTACTTATACTTCACTTAGGTGGCGCCAAACTTGGGAACCAAGGACCAAACCGCCACCCTTGGATCTAGCTTGGGATCAACGTGTGGAAAGCTCTCTCAAGCACCTCACACGGATCACCAAGCTCCATCCTTGGATCAAGAAAGGATCCTAGGGCCACGGTGTGGAGCTTAAGTGGTGGGAAAAGCATGTCTTAAGTTTGAATTCTAGCCTCTTGATTAGATCTTGATCAAGTGGTTAGAGTTCACTTAAGAAGTGGTGCCAAAAGCATGGCTTAGCTGAATTTGAAATCAACCATTAGATTAGGATTTGTAGATCCCATCTAAAGGTTGAGATTCAAATTGAGTTAGTGCTTCCTCCACTACTTTCCTTCCAAATCTCTTCCACTCTCTCCCAAGAGAGTGTGCGCCACTCTCTCCCTCTTTAGTAGAGATTTTTGGTTTTATTTTGGTACCCCTAGGCCGTGAGCCACACTAACACATGTGTGTCTAATTATTCAAAGCTTAACTCCTATTTACAAGTTACAAATACTAGAAATATTACAAGTCCTATTACAAGTTAAGAAGAAGTCTTGAGTTGACTCTTGACTTGACAGTTGACTTTGACTTTGGAGTTGACTCTCAACTTCTTCTTGTATTTTCTTTGTCATGGACTTTGTGATTCTTCTATGCAAGGATGGTCCTCCATCAAGATCCGTGTTGTATGAACTTGCTTGAGTTCTTCACATGTTCCTTGAGTTGTCTTCATTTGGAATTTTTCACATGTGTTCTTGCTTTTGCTTCATATGAACTGTGCCAAATCCATGTTAATCCATGAATTACTAGTTTGAATGTGTTTGAGGTGCTGTTCACATGATTTAAGTGCTAAGAATTGTACATTACAAGTTCAAGTAGCTTTCACCATGCTTAATCTAGCTTATTAGTAATTCTAGACTTAATTTTGCCTTAGTCTTAGGTTTTTTTTAATTTCGGTCCAGCAAGTAAAGTCAAGAAAAAGAGTATACAAAGGCAAAGGAAAAAGAAAATCAAAAGAAAGATTACAAGAAAAAGAATCATAAGAAAATTCAAAGAGAAGAAAAACAAGAAAAGTGAAATTCTAGTGAAATTCAAGTGAGTAGAAAAAGAGCAATTGAAAAGTGAATTTAGTGAAATTAAAGCCTAAATGTGCAGTGTAGTACCTTGACTATTTGAGCCTCTAAACACTCCCAAAATTAGTGGTTCAAAGGACTTGGAACAATAGAAACACTTAGGACTAAGCATTAACATCAAAACTTGAGTTTAGCTTACTAGTAGCCTAGATTCTTGGACTTGTGATGTATGATATGCTTAGTAACTTGAAAATTTGTTTTTCCCCTGTATTTTGAGCATATAAATTGGTTGTACAGTGGTGAAAAACTGCACCTAATCACTTAAAATCACTTCACAAAATTCACTTGGAACTTGCCTAAAATTCGGTCTCTTTTTCGGCTTCAAATTGCTTCTAATTTGGCTTTAATTGTGTACTTGAGTTGCTGTCCAAATTTTCCAGATTTGTGCCTTAAATTGAAAGCATATTTTGTGCAGTAGTTTAGGTGCCATTGTCTCATAATAAACTCTTCATTTGAGTAGCCTAATTTTCCTTTCATTGAGTACCTTTTATTGCTTGTCTTCTTGGATTCCTAAGGTTTTGTCTTGAGTTTGTATTTCTTGGAATTCCTAAGCTTGACTCTAGAACCGTTCCTCTTTCACTTTGGAAACTTGGACCTTGAATGATTGATTAGAGGTTTGAACAAGAGTGTAAAGAGAGGTTGAGTGGAAAAAGACAAGAGTGAACATTTGAGAAAGAGTCTTGAAAGTGTGATACACGAGTGCTACTAGAGTGAAACACTTATTGAGTGGCAAGGATCTTTTATATGCTTGTACTTGTTATCTAACCTTTCTTTGTGCAGCCATGGAAAGTTCTCCTAGTTTATGGAATGATCTCTCACCTAAAGAAAAGAAGATGGTGGGATTGATGAGTACCATGATTCACACAACTTTGGAAGAGAGATTCGACCAAAGAAGGAGAGAAAAGGAGGAAAGGAGGTTGAGAAAGGAGCATGATAAGAGGATCCTTGAGAAGGCTAGTAGAATTCGTGAACATCATAGGAAGTTGGAGAAAACCTTGAGAGAAAAGCATGAGAGAAGGGAAAGAAAAGAAAGAATGTTGATAGAACAAAATGAAAGGATTTATACTGAGCTTGTGAGAAAGAAAAATGAGTTGAGAGAAAAAGAATTAAGAGAAAAAGAAGCTAAGGAAATAGAGTTGATGGAAAAACAAATGAAGGAGAAAAATGATTTTTTACTTGTTAATACTAACCCTTCATTTGACATTTTTTATTCTTACCTTGAGGAAGTTGTAGGTGTTGTTCCAAAGGAGGATTCCAAAGAGCAAATTGATCACCTCTTATGTGAAGATGTTGAAAGGAATGTACTTAATGCTTTAATCAAATATTCTTGTGATCATCTTTACAAACTTCAAAACCTTTTGATGTGATTCCAAATGAAGTGTTGTGTCTGGAGGAACCTTGGAACAACATGGATAGAGGAGGAGAAGTACAAGGGAATTGTGTATTATCAAAAAGGGAAACTTCTTTAACTCTTACTCCTTTTGCTATTCCTACTATGCACAAAAATAATTGTGACACAATAGTTTCTCAAAACCTTAGGTCTTGGAAAGTGTGGGAAAATACTAAGTTAGGAACCTTGTTTGATTATTCTCATGCGTATTTTCTTAGGTGGAAGGAGGAGTCTAAGAAGGAGGGACCATCACAAAGTCCTACACCTAAAGCAAGCTTCCTAATATCACCACACCTTAATGAGAAACTAGGAATCATTTGGAAATTCTATCATACCGAGAAACAACATTTATATGCTTTCCTTTATTCTCATGATTGTGTTAATAAAATGAGTTGGAAATACACTTTGATATTAAATATAAAACTTGACAAAGTGTGTTTAATCTTTGATCCGGGTGGAATTTTTTTTGTAGGTGAGAACCTAAGTCAACTTGGGGACAAGTTGAACATAAGAAGGAGGGTTTGATGGAGGACCATCCATCTCCAAAAGCCCAACCAAACTCTCCAACCTTAATCTTTAATAAATTGGGTTTCTAATAAATTCGCAATGTTTTTACTGTCTGACCAGGTTCAGTATTTCGACCATAACTCACGCTACACAAATACAATTGAGTTGATCTTGGTGCCAAATTAAAGAAGACTTCAAGGGACACAAAAGCTATGAAGACACCAAAACCCAGTTCAGACTGCAACTAGTTGGAAAATGAGCTTGAAGTTAGCGTTGGAATGCTTCCAGGAATTTTCAGCGATATGTTTTAATGTTTAGGCTTATTAGTAGTTTTCTTTCAATTATGTAATTGTTTTAAGGATTTAATTTGGGCCTAAACTTGTAATAAACAAAGAATTACTGATCCTTAGATAGGATTCTAATCCAAGGGTTAAGCTTAGAAGCTTGGAGTGCAAGCTTGGCACCGTGACCATTAGATGAGGATACTAATCCAAGGGCTAAGCTTAGAAGCTTGGAGTGCAAGTTTGGCGCCGTGACCATTGGATGAGGATCTACATCTAAGGGTGGAGGAATGATCATTGTTCTCCAAGTTAATCAAACTTGCACCATAAGCTTCCTTCTGTGTCCATTAGATTAGAATCTAATTCAAGGGTGGACATTAGTTCCTTGCATAACAAGCTTGGAACCAATTCTCTTAGTATAAGTAGGCCATTTTCATATTTGTAAAGAACTTTTGATAAATTTTCTGAATATAGAATTAAGCTAAGAACTTATTCTTGAGAGTGTTCTCTCTTGTGTTCTTGTGAAGAACCTTGAATCTCATCAATGGCTTCCTTGTCCATTGTAGCGGTTCCACCTCTAGCTTATTGACACTTGCCATGGCGCTTCCATCTCTAAACTCCTTCCGCTTTCTATTTGTTTTTCTCCTTGAGGCCTTGAGCTTCTTCTTCATTTTTCCAAGCCTCCATTGAAGCATGAATATCCGCAACTTATATGCTCTTCTCCTTGAGGATTGCATAAAAAATAAATAAATAAAAATTTTACAATGATACAAGTACAAATCCTTGGACGCTTCTTTATTCTTCATCTTCTGGTCTTGAGCTCCCCCTCGACGATGCTTTCCTCATTCTTCAAAGCTCCCCCTTAGCTTAATCTTCCTTCAGCTTATCTCCCCTTTCTAAAAAATATTCTCCCCATTGGGCTGAGAATCTGATGAAGGCCTCCTTGAATAGTGCTCCAAAGAAGCTTTCGGAATTGCCCCAAGTCTAGTCTTCAACAAAGTTGCACCGATAAGGAAAGGCCAAGGAAGGTCTCGCCCATGGAGGTTTAGGTGTTTTAGGATTATAAAAGAAAAGTATGAAGCGGACAAGACAAGGAGATGGTGGCGTCAAGGTTAGGAACCCATAAGCCTATGAGACTCCATTGAAAGAAGACTCCATTGATAAGATGCAAGGATTTCCCTAAGGGAACAAGAGAAGGTTCTCTTAAAGCTCAAAGCTTTTTCACATTCAAATTCATCAAAAAGTTCCTACACATGATTCGACCAAGACTTATATAGAAGAGCCTTGCTTGGCCTCCAAGCTATGCTAAACCGTAGTTAGGTCCTAGGCTTAACTCTAATTAGCTAGGTTAATCAAGGTTAGGCTAAGCTAACCGAAAATCCTAGGTAGTTAGAGTTAGTTAGCTTTGGACCAATAGGGTGCAAGTGATCACATGGAGTTCACATGGTTGGCACATGGGCGTACATGGTGTTATCCCTTGAGCCGTGCCATGTGATCTTCTGTAACACCCCCTTGTAACATCCCCTCTTATTTACTTATTTTACTTATTTTTAATTAGTAATTTAAAGTGGTTAATGATGTAGTAAATAAAAGAGAGATTTAGGAAACAACACTTTCATTACATAAGATTTAAAGTTCATTACAAATAGATTTCATAACTTTGTCCTTTTATTATTTTACATAACTACCTTTCTACTACCTTAGAACATCTACCCAACACTTCTACACGCAAAACATAGCAAGCACCTTCACACAAGATAGTAGCAACAACCAGTGACAACTTCTTAACCCTGCAAATCTGCTCCCCCGAACGTTGTTCGAGATCATCACAGGTGTTAAAAACACAAAGTGCAAGGGTGAGCTTTCCTTAACCATAATTATAAAAAATTGATTGTAGTTCGAGGAAAACCTTTTCTTTTATAAATTTAGAAATTTCATCGAAAATATCATTTTTAGAATAATACTTCCATACTAATCCATGATCAACAAAATATCAATCACAAAGTAAGGCAACCGACAACCATAAACCAAATCAAACAAACCATCAATCACAATCAATGACTAAGGCATGAATTCCAATGAATCACACATTCAATCAAACCCACAATTAATAATGTATGCTCCTAATTCTATATGATGCATGCACCTCCACCATGCATTTTCACTCTTCACTCGAAATGCAATGTGGCGCCCTCCACTGAAAATAGCCTGGGGCATCTGATTCTCACTCTCAATCAGACCCACCAGAGGTAGACACTCCGTAATTTGTCGAGTTCCCTCAGTGTCCGGTAGGACCTCCCCCGCAACATGTGATCATCATGAGCAGGGCAATTTCCCCACCAAGAGAACCCCCTAGTCCACGGCATTCCACTCACTCAGACGGGAATCCGTGACTTACGGACCTGGTCTACTACTATCCAATCATCAATGCAGCATGTTCTAGGACCTTGAATTGTATAATGACCTTCATTATATTTCAGATATTGACCTTTCCACCAGGTCATCTTTATCTCACCTCATTCTAAGCATTGCCCATTCACCAAGCAATCTTAGAATATTGCCTCTCCACTAGGCATTTCCAATCGGTCATTAAACAATTCAAGTCCACCACCAATTTCATGCAATCATGCATGTCACTACTTACTCACATCCAACTCACCAAGTGATTGTATATCAAGTACAAAACCAGTCATCAAACAACAATATTACTATAAAGTAGTCATGGTGTTCAGAGAAATAGTTGAAAGAGGAAAACAACTTCAAAATAATCTTTCAAAGGGTAAAGAAAGCGCAAACTTAAAGAATTAGAAGTAGTGTAAGAAAGATGAAGAAAAGAAACACCAAGAAACCAAAGAAAGATAATGAAAGTATCAACAAAACAAAGGATAGAAAAGAAGGATAAGGAAAGGTCCCCTTACTGGTTTCTCCTAGCTTCCTATATTCTTCCTCTACTTACGTGCTCTTTCCTTGGTTGGAGAGATTTCTTCCTAAGGTGGAGAAAGTATAGAAAGGTTTTTTGTAGAGAAAATAGTTTGAGAGAATGTAGGAGTATTCTTTGGTTTGTATCTTCATTTGAAACCTCTAAGCCCTATTTATAACCTTTCTAAGGCGGTCTTTACGGTAGAATTCGGGCAATTCTACAAGTAATTTCGGGCCATTCTACAGATAATGTCGGTTAGCTACAAGATCGTCGGCGGCTACGAGATGGCGGTTTGCTACAGTAATGGCGGTTGCTACAGTACTGTCGGCAGCTACAGTGATTTGCTACAGTATTCCAAAAATTCATAATTTTTTAATTATTTTTAAATTTCTTGAATGTTACAAAAAAACCTCTCTTAAACTATATTTAAATTTTTGGGATGTTACATCTTCCATGTCATTAATCCGTGCCAACTTGGGTTAAGGGAGGAGATTAGCTTAATCAAGTGAAAGGCATGGATCCTTAACTTGATTTAGGAATCCTTCCTTAATCCTAGTTTCTAAGATTTCACACAAGGTTTTGAAAACATAGTTTTTAGCTAAAAGACTTGTGTGAAATCTTTGGATTACTTTGCCTATTAGTCTAAAGGAAACTGAGGGCTTTGGACCCCTAAACCCTACACCTAAAAATGCTATATAGGACTACTATCTTGTTCAAATAAGTTTACAAGCAGGTTACAATCTTTAAGTCCTATACTATCCTCTTGTTCTTGCTCTTGAAGCTTCCTTACTTCCTCTTCTAGCCTTCTTTGCATGCTTCTAGTGATCCTTCTTGATGTTCCTACATCAGAATCATCAAAATCACTGTGGTGGAGGCTAAGACTATTGCTTCACCAGAGTCATTACCAGATTCTGAAGTTGCTCCATACGAGCATTAATAGCTTCTTGAATTTCCTCAAGTTGCCTGTTCTTTTTCTTTAGATGCTCATGGCTTTCCTCCAACTCAACGTACTTACGCTTCAAAGCATTGTACTTACCAGCAGATTCATCAGATGATGGCTCAGATGGTTGGGGTTCATCTGTTTCTGAGTCTACTTCCTCTATGAATGGCTCAACTTGGGTTCCCTTCAGACGCAATGAGAACAGAGGCAACTCCATACGAGTGCTGAAAGATCTGTCCCAATGCCAGGAAAAGCTTCTATTGAAAGCCACAAGTTGTTGATACTGAAGCTCGTGAGGAAGAAGAGTATATACAGACACTGCACTAGGATAACACTTGCCAACAGTAGCAGAGTCTTCATCAAAAACTGATCCTGAGCTGTAAGCCATAGTAGCTTCATGATCTTCAATCATCCGAAGCATCTTGGGGTGAAGGGGCCTGGAGGTTTGAGCTTGCACCATCTTCATATGTGCATAGTCAACTTCTGGTAGACGTTTGGGAATATGCCTAGCAAACTTGAAGACTTTGGGAGCATCATACACCTTCTTCTCTTTGCCCTTGGCTAAATATTTAACCAAGCAAGGTCGCAGACGATCAAGCCTGATGAAGAACTTTGTAGCATTGGTGGCAATAGAGGAGAACTGGGAGCCCATAAAAAAAGGTAGAAATCTTCCTTCTTTCTCTGCCCTTCTCTATAGAAGAAGAAAGGATTGAAGTTGTCCTTTTATTTCGTGATGTAGGAAAGAAGGCTAGAAGAGGAAGCAAGAAGACTCCAAGACCAAGAGGATAGTAGCATAGGATCACTTGATTGTAACCTACTTGTAAACATGTATGAACAAGGTCCTATGTAATAGCTTAGACGCCTAGTTCTAAGGGTCCAAAGCCCTCAGGTTCATATAGCCAAAAGCAAGCCAAAATCCCTAAGAGTCAAGGTTCCCACAAGGGTTTTAAAATGGTCTCCAGTTTCGGCTAAAAATGTGTGGAACCTTGAAAATCACTTGGAATCAAGGGAGGAGTCATGGGTTAAGCTTGGATGCGTGTCTTGCTTAAATCAAGAAATCTTAACCCTTAATCCCAAGTGATTAAGGATTGATGAATTGGCTAATCACATGGGCACCAAGGGGAGACAAACCCATGTGCACCCATGTGAAGTCATGTGCTTCTTAACAACCAAGTAACTCACATGGTTACTTGGTGGTCAAGTAAGCCACGAATTAGCCTAGGATCCTTTACTAGAATTAGGCTTAGTTAATCATAGTTTAGGCTAGCTTGGAGGCCAAGCAAGGGTGCCTATAAAAGCCCTTGGTCGAATCACTTGTAACACTTTTGATGAAATTTTAATGCAAAGAGCTCTTAAGCTTGTGCTTGATTTTTCTCTTGTTCCCTTAGGGAAATTCCTTGAATCTTATCAATGGTGTTCTTCTTCCATTGTGGTGGTTCCTCCTAGGCTTATGGTAGCTTCTCCTTGGCGCCACCCTTCATCTCTTCCTATTCCATTTTGAACCTTTTTCTTCTAAACACTAAAACCCCAAAAACAATCCATGACCGAGAGCATTCTCTTGGATCCTTGGTGAACCGAGGCATGAAGACTAGACTTGGGAAAATTTTAGAAGCTTCATTGGATCACTCTCTAAGGAGGCCTCTATCAAGTGGTATCTAGAGCTTGTTGTCTTCAACCTTGAGTCATCACCACCGGTTAGTAATTGAGTTCCACGAGTCTTCTAGTTTTTCTTTGAGTTCTTCTAATGGAGGACCATCCCCAACACCATTGGAGGCTCAAGCACAACATTAAGGAAGAAGGATTACAAGGTCCATGCTTAAGAAGATTCAAGAGCAAATTCAAGAAGAGTTAACTAGAGGTCCAAGTCAACAGTCAACTCAAAGTCAACTGTTGACCACAAGTCAAAGTCAACAGTCAACTGTTGAAGACTTTACTCTTAATTTTGAACCTTCTAATTTTCTTCAAATTTTGTAATTGTTTTCTTAGGCATTTTAAGTAGGATTTGGCCATAGTTACTCCCATTTGAACCGAATTTGGCAAGGCAATTGGGAGAGAGTGGCACACACTCTCCTTAGGAGAGAGTGAAGAGAGTTTGGATGCTAAGGTAGTGGAATTTCCACTCACTCTAATTCAAGCTTAACCATTTGATTTGATCCAAATCAAATGGCCAAGCTTGAATCCGTCCAAAGCTAAGCAAGCATGAATCATGTTGTGATTCTTAATTCTTGATCAAAGCTTCCATCAAAGGGTTGACAATTTATAATTGAGTCACATGTTTCTGATGCAAACCTATGAAGGAACTTGTGATGGCTCTTCAAGGATTAGCAAAAGGGGTGCCCAATCTTCATTCACCAAGTGATACTCACTCAAGATGATGAACAAGCTTGCGGAAATAACTATGAAAGGGATGATATCTCACGGTTTGTAACCAAAGGAAGAAGAAAGCAAAAATGGAAGGGAGTTAGAAGGGTGGTAGCGCCATGAACAAGGTTCAATAAGCTAGGTAGAAGAATCGCCACTTGGATCATGGATCCATGATAAGATTCAAGGTTCTTAGAAGAAACCCTAGGAGAGCTCTCTCCTTTTCTCAAGACTTTAGTCTTAGAAATTCTCTTTTCATAAATGACCAAAGTCAATACAAAGTTGGAAAATGCCTAAGTTATAATGTGGTAACCGTGAGCTATTCTAGCTACATGATCCTTGATGGATTGATCAAGTGATGCTAGGCACCCCTCACTTGATCAATTCAAGAAGGATCTAGACTTAAATGAGATCATAAGGTCCAAGACACATCTAAGTAGTGATGATCATGGATTAATTAAGATGGAATTCTAACATTAAAAGAGTTACTACCTATATAAGAAGTAGGAAGATCAAGTGAATAAGCATTAGGTCCAAGTCTTCTTAAAATCTTGAAGGGTCCATCTCCCCTTGGTAAGAGTTTAGATTTCCTAAGATTAGGAAACCTCTATTTCCTCAAGTTCAACCACACCAAATCACCAACATTGAATTGAACATTCTTCCTCTTCTTGTTGATGTATTCGATCACCTTAGCATTCTTTATTTCAATTTGCTCCCTTACCTTAGCATGTAAGGCCTTCACTCTCTCAGCCTTGTTGACACCCTCATGGTCCATCACAAGCTCAATAGGTAAAGGAGTTAAATCAAGTGGAGTAAGAGGATTAAAACCATAAACAATTTCAAAAGGAGAGTGAAGTGTGGTAGAATTGACAACTCTATTATAAGCAAATTCAATGTGTGGCAAACACTCCTCCCATGATTTAATATTACCTCTTACAAAACTTCTCAAAAGTTGGCCCAAAGTTCTATTCACCACTTCGGTTTGCCCATCCGTTTGAGGGTGGCAAGTGGTGGAGAATAAGAGCTTTGTGCCAAGCTTGCTCCATAGGCTTCTCCAAAAGTGACTTAGGAATTTAGAATCCCTATCTTGGTCCTAGGAAGCCCTAATACAAAATCCATAGAAATATCAATCCAAGGAGAGGTAGGAATTGGCAAAGAAGAATATAAACCATGATTCATTGATTTAGACTTGGCTTTATGGCAAGTAATACACCTAGAAACAACTCGGTGCACTAGTTTTTTCATGCTATGCCAATAGAAATGTTCCTTCAAGGTAGCCAAAGTCTTATCAATGCCAAAATGGCCCACAATTCCACCTTCATGCACCTCACATGCTAATAATTCTCTCAAAGAACCCTTAGGCACACATAAGCATTTACCTTTAAAAAGGTATCCATCTTGCCTAAAGAATTTTTCATGAGCACCATTAGCACACAAAGGCCACACTCGGCCAAAATCATCATCACATGCATATAAATCCTTGATGTGATCAAATCCTAGCATCTTAGTTTCTAGCATGCATATCAATGTAAATCTTCTACTAAGAGTATTGACTACCGCATTAATACTACCTTTCTTGTATTTAATCATGTAAGGAAAGGTTTCAAGGAATTCTACCCATCTTGCATGCCTTTTGCTTAGCTTGCCTTGCCCCTAGATATGTTTGAGTGCTTCATGATCGGTGTGCACCACAAACTCCTTGGGAAGAAGGTAGTGTTGCCACACTTGGAATGCCCTCACAAATGCATACATCTCCTTATCATAGGTGGTAGTTGAGTTGAGCACCCTTGAGCTTCTCACTAAAGTAGGCAATGGGGTGCCCCTCTTGCATCAACACGGCTCCAACACCTAGGTTAGAAGCATCACATTCCACTTCAAAAGAACAAGCAAAGTTAGGTAAAGCAAGAATAGGTGCATGTGTAAGCTTCTCTTTAAGTAGATTGAAAGCATGTTCTTGAGCTTGACCCCAAATAAAAGTAGAATCCTTTTTAACTAGTTCATTAAGAGGTGAAGCAATTGTACTGAAATCCTTAACAAACCTCCTATAAAAACTAGCTAAGCCATGAAAGGATCTTACTTCCCTTGCATTGGTGGGTCTCGGCCACTCTGGGATGGCCTTGATCTTGCTTTCATCTACTTGTACACCTTGCTCACTTACCACAAAACCGAGAAATATAACTTGATTGGTGGCAAAGGTGCACTTCTCTTTGTTGGCATACAATTGTTGTTCCCTAAGCACTTTCAATACAAGCTTCAAGTGTGTTAGATGTTCTAAGAAATATTTGCTATAAATCAAAATGTCATCAAAATATACCACAACAAATTTTTCTAGAAACTCCCCTATCACATGATTCATTAACCTCATAAAAGTGCTAGGTGCATTTGATAAGCCAAAGGGCATGACAAGCCACTCATATAGTCCAAACTTGGTCTTAAAAGCGGTCTTCCACTCATCACCTTCTTTCATTCTAATTTGGTGATAGCCACTTTTAAGATCAACCTTGGAGAATATCTTAGCTCCATGTAGCTCATCAAGCAAGTCATCTAGCCTAGGAATTGGATGTCTATACCTTATAGTTATATTGTTAATGACTCTAGAATCAGTACACATCCTCCAAGTCCCCTCCTTCTTAGGCACTAAGATAACCGATGAAGCACAAGGAGACAAGCTCTCCTTTACCCAACCCTTACTCATCAACTCCTCTACTTGCCTTTGCATTTCATGAGTCTCTTAAGGAGAACTCCTATATGTAGGCCAGTTGGGTAAGGGTGCACCGGGTACTAGATATATTTGATGCTCAATCCCTCTAAGTGGGGGAAGGCCTTGGGGAATCTCCTTAGGAAAGACATCATCAAACTCTATGAACAATGACTCAAGGTCCTCTTGCTTGCCTACCAAGTTAGTGCTCAAAACTAATGGTGTAGGCAAACATAGGAACATGCTCTTCCTAGCTAGATACTCCCTTTTTAACTCACCTCTCTCCATAAGCAAACTCTCACTAAGTTTTCCCTTATCTATAGCCTCGGTTTGCCTTTCATCATGGGTGGCTACACACTTTCCTTTCAACCTAGAATCACTAGTGGCATGTTTGGTAATTTTTCTGCAACTCTCGGCCAAGACTAGTTTTCTATAGTGTTTGGTTTCTTTTTGGCTTTTCTTGGAGGAGCCCTCGGCCATACTATGTGTGGCACTTGAACCCTCACTTTTCTTCTCATTTTCTCTCTTTAATTTCATTTTTATTTGATCCTCACACACTTCCTTAGGTGACAAAGGCTTAAGGGTGACCTTCTTACTCATATGAGAGAAGACATAGGTGTTGGAAACACCATCATGAATGGCATGTTTGTCATATTGCCAAGGTCTCCCAAGTAATAGGTGAGTGGCTTCCATAGGCACTACATCACATAACACATCATCTCTATACTTGCCTATGGAAAAGTTAATAAGAACTTGCTTACTAACTACCATTTCTCCCTTATCACTCAACCATTGTAGCTTGTAAGGTTTAGGGTGTGGGATGTTCTAAGTTCTAATTTATTTACTAACCTAGTACTAACAACATTTGTACAACTACCACTATCTATGATAAGAGAACATACCTTCCCTTCCACTAGGCATCTAGAATGGAAGATGTTTTCTCTTTGTGAGTCATCCAATTCCTTGAGGGCACTTCCAAGCATCTTCCTCACCATGAGGAGGTCTCCATCTTCCTGTTGCTCCATGCTTGAATGCTCACTAGCACTAGCTTCCACTTCTTCACTTGAAGAGTGAGTGGACTCTTCACTAGTGATTCCTCCATCCCCTCTCATGATTATGGCCTTCTTGTTGGGACATTGGGAAGCTATATGACCATGTCTTAAACACTTGAAACACTTAATGTTAGAAGGCTTAGAAATGGGTTTTGAAACTTCCTTACCTTTAGGGTCATCTCGGCTAAACTTGTAGAAAGTCTTGGATGATCTCTCCTTCTTTTGCTTGTCCTTCCTACTAGAAGATCCATGGGTGTAAGACTTCTTGAAGGAGCTCTTCCTCTTTAGTTGGCCCTTAATCCTTTCGGCCTTGTGAATGGCATCCTCTAAGGTTCTATAATGTTGAAGTTCCAAGACATCTTGGATCTCCCTATTCAAACCATTAGTGAACCTAGCAATTGTAGCTTCCTTCTCCTCTTCATAGCCGGCCCTCATCAAGGTTAACTCTAGATCTTTGTAGTACTCTTGCACACTCCTTCCACCTTGAGTTAATCTTTGGAGCTTCACACAAATCTTCCCTTCATGGCATCCTTCAATTGGGTCCATGAAGTGATGTGAGGCCTCCTCCTTTTCTCGGCATCTACAAGGACTTGGTTACACCAAACCAAGGCATAACCCTCAAACTCCAAGATGGCTAAGTTAAGCCTCTTCTCTTCACTCAAGTGTGGGTAGCAAGAATAAACTTGATCAACCTTCATCACCCAATCTAGTTAACTCTCGGCCTCACTATCTCCAAGGAATTTGGGTAGCTTAATCTTGTTGCTTCTTCCCCACTCTCTAGGCTCATCCTCTTCCACATGTCTTCTAGGGGTGTGATTTGGCATCCTAGGTTGAGGATCTCTCCTCCCCCCCCCCCCTTTCATTCCTATGGCCTCTAAAGGGTTCATCCTCATCATAGTTGTTTCCCCAATCATTCTCCCTAGGTGTGTTATAGTCACCTCTAGGAATTCCTTCCTCACTACCACTACTTTTATAGCTATCTCTTCTACTCCTAGGTACTTCATTGCTTAAACTCCTTCGGCCCTCCCTAAGTACTGCCCCTCCTCCATGGTGAACTCCTTGATTGCCACTAGTGTCTCCAAGGATCTTCTTCTCTAATTCCTTCCTTATCTTCCTTTCCTCCTTTAACCTCCTCTCTTGATCAAACCTCTCATCCAAGCTAGCACTAACCATGGACTTCATCATATCCATCATCCTTTTAGACCTTGGTGAGAGATCATTTCCCACACTAGGAGAGGTATCCATTGCTTCACAAGAAAAGGTTATATAACAAATACAATTATATAAGAGATCCTTGCCACTCTCTAAGTATTTCACTCTAGTAGCACTCTTGTATCACTCTTTAGAAGGCTTTTTCTATAATGTTCACACTTGCCTTTTTCCTCTCAATCTCCTTAGAGTTTCTTGAGAAACCTCCATCAATTATTAATGTCCAAATAGCCCAAATGAAAGAGGAACAATTCAACTACAAGCTTAAGGAAATTCAAAGGAGACAAATACTCAAGACAAATCTACTAGGAAGCCAAGAAGACAAGCAACAAAATAAGACTCAATGAACAATTAGCTACTCAAAATGGAAATTAATGATCAAGACAATGGCTAATATATTTACTGCACTAATAATGAAGGAAAACTAGTATTTAAAACTGCAAAAATATTTGAAACAAAAACTCAAAGAATGGAAGAAATCAAATGCAATTTTGCTGGAAAAATTGGCTGAACCGTCACCAAATCTGCCCAAACTTGTGAAATTTTTTTAGCATAGCAAATGAGCTTGGAAAATTATGAAACTTTCCATTTGAGCTTATATATATGTATATTGAATGACCAATTTCCCAGAATTCAATAAATCAATGTTTAACCCCTTGAACCAACTACAAACCCGAAACTGTCACAGCAACAGCAGAACCGTCACTAAGCTGGAAGTTAGGCTTGAAAATTGGCTCAAAATGACTTGAAATTTTTGGGATTGGTTTGGGTGATCTTTATGCACGAAATAAACTCAAATTAAGGTGTAGGGTAGCCACAAATATGGGTCCAAAAACAGGGCAAATATGTTTAGGCAAATGCAAAGCACACCACAAGTTCAAATATCATGCTATTAACAAATTTGACACAATTTGTAATATGATGCTTGAGCCAAATGAGTGATAATGCCACAATGAGCTTGGACACTAAATTTGTGGGTGTTTAATGTTGACTTATTTTAGTCACACTTCGGCAAGTGTACCGGTCGTTAAAAGTTTAGAAAAAGTGAGTAAAGGTTGTCGAACCACAGAGACTAGTTGATGAATTACCAATTACTTAACATGCTTTACTATTAGGACGAATCAATGAAGTAAGCATTTTGTATAAAACTAAGCAACTATGTAAAAGTAAGCAGTACACTGTAAAACATATAAGGAAAGCAAGTAAATGTTTAAGTTTCTAACAAAATACTGAAGAAGGTTAGGGAATAGGTTCATTCAATTCCTTCCCTCAAGTAACTATTTCCTATGTCAATTCAACAGAAATCATTCAATTGGAGATAGAATTCGTGATACCGTAGACTAATCCTATTCCTAGGTCTTTAGTCCCTTTGAATGACTACTATAATCCCTAATCCCTTAGGTGAAAATAGAAAGTAATTCAAGAAGCGAAACAGATGAATTCCTAACATCTCATAGCATACAAGTTCTATCCCTAGACTCATGCATAGCTATAGTGATTTACTTCCTCTCCTAATTCAACTATCAATCTTCCAATTACATAATTGAAACGAGATACAAATACTCAAGGAACAGTTCAATTCAGTCCAAACATTAATATCCCTATCACTACTTGAACTTCATGAATTAAACCTCAAGAATTGGCAATAAGCAGGAAGAGATCAATCAATTAACTGAAATTACACTTGAATTAACATAGAAATCCGTTACAAGAGTTCTGGAATCAAAATCCCCATTCCTAACCTAGAAATCTAGCCTAGCATGGAAATGAGAAAAGAAAGAAGAGAAAAAGAAATCAAACACAAGAGAAGCTCCATAAATGCTTGATTCTTGCTTCCACAAGCTCACAAGCTCAGAAATCTCTAGGTTTGATGGAGGAGGATGGAGAACGAAGGTGGAGAAGAGAGAAATCGCAAGAAGCGTGCAGAGGAAGGAACTAAAAAAACTGAATTATCAATTTTCCTTTTTTTCATTTCGCACCCAAAAGCCCTTATATAGGTGAAGAAATGCGCCCTCCACTTAATCCATTTGCACCGTGGTGCGTTTGTCCAGAGAAAGGGGTTGCCTTGCGCCTCTGTGCACGCCTAGGCGCGTCTTTGCGCCTCAGCAAGCCCCTCAAATGCGCCTAGGCGCGTTTTGACAGAGAGGGAGGTCCAATTGCGCCTCAGCATGCGCCTAGGCGCGTTTTTGCGCCTCTGCTTGGTCTTCATTTGCGCCTAGGCGCGTTTGGACAGCAAGGAAGTCCAATTTGCGCCCCAGCATGTGCCTAGGCGTGATTTCCTGCTTTGATTCCTTGACTTGAGCTTCCATTTCTCTTCTTCTTGATGGCTTGCACTCTAAGTCTTCATCTTAAGTTCATGGGCTTTCCTTCCAAGCTTCTATCTCCTCTTCAATCAACCTACAATTAACAGAAAAGAGGATAAAATGACTTAAAAACACAAGAAATACCTATAAAACTAACAAAACACTAAATCAAAGACTAACACTAAACAAATATGGTATTTTCAATGTTTTCTTGTTTAAACTACAACTAAACCTAGTGAAAGTGGATGGAAATGAACTGAAAACACCTCGGAAAACATGTATAATCTATCACTTATCATTTAATGACCCAATTCACCAAGGAACTGCACTCAATTTTTCCAAAAATTTTCTACTAACAAGAGCTACTACTTTTTTACTCAATTTTTCTTCAAACTTCTTTTCTTGTATTTTTTCTTTTCTTGAATTTTTCTTTGACTCTTTCTTTTGAGTATTTTCTCTTGCTCTCTTCCTTTCTTTTGTTTTTCTATATTTTTCTTTTGGCTATTCTTTGCTGGACAGTCCAAGCATAGACTCAAATACTCAAGCAAGTCAAGTCAAACTTTGCTAACAAGCAAGATAATGCATGGTAGTGGTAACTTGAACTTATAATGAGCAATGCACATAGTAATAACACATATAAGCACTAATCAAGCCACATAAGATGCAGGGGATTAAAATTCCAGCAAAGAGACTCAAAATACATATTGAGAAAATTCATCAAACACGTGGGGGCTATCAACTAGAACGTGTCTAGCATGTAAAATAGGTCATGTATGATCAACCATGAGTGTCAGAACATCTCATCTATGCATTGGACAGCCAAGACACATAACAAGACTCAAATAAAAATTCAATTGAATCAAAAATTGAAATAAAAAAGATAGGAGCTAGACTCAATACCACAAGTGAAGAACAACTAGGTGAAGAACAAGCTCTTGTACCAAATTTGATGCAAACCCATGAAGCTATGATGTGTGCTCCACGGATTCAACACCTTGAATGCCCAATCTTCAATTCACCAAGTGATCCTCACCCAAGATTAAGAGAAGCTTGCGGAATAGACTAGGTGTTAAACTAGTATTTCGGTTTGGAACTAAAGGAAGAAGAAATCAAAAATGGAAGGAAACTAGAAGGGTGGTAGCGCCATGATTCATGGAATCAATAAGCTATGTAGAGGAATCGCCACTTGAGTCATGGACCAAGATAAGATTCAAGGTTCTTTGAAGAAACCCTAGGAGAGCACTCCCTTTTCACAAGACACAAGTCTTAGAAATTATATTTCATTCAATATTCAAAAGTGAGTCTTACAATGAGAATTTGCCTAAGTTATATGGCTTAGGTGATGACCGTGAGGCTCCTTAGCCATTTGATCCTTGATGGATTGATCAAGTGATGCTAGGCACCCCTCACTTGATCAATTCAAGAAGGATCTAGACTAAATGAGATCAAGAGGCTCAAAACTCATCTAAGCTTGTGATGATCATGGATTAATTAAGATTGAATTCTATGCCTTGGATTAGAAGTAAATTCAAAGGCTAGAATACCTTCTTAGATGAGAGTCAACACTTATAAACTTGACTTAAATTTGCACCTTTGATTATGGTATAATCAAGTGGTGGAAATTTAAATGAAGTTAGTGGAGTTTCCACTCACTCTCTTTCTTAATCCATCTACTCTCCTTTAAGAGAGTGTAATACACTTGTTTAGTTGGGTCATAAGACTCTTAAGCACAATCTAAGAGGCTTTGACCAATCACCATGAAAGTCAACATGTCCATTAACATAAGCTTGGCTGAAACATACAAAACAACCATGGTCCAAGCTTTATGCAAAACTAAGCCTAAACTAATTACAAACTAATAAAAAGATTACAAGGCTTCTTTTGCCCAATTCGTTGACTTTGAGGAGTTGATCATTGACTTTGACCTTGACCTTGACTTGTTGACTTTGACTTGGTCAACTCTTCCTCAACTTGAGCTTCTAGTATTCTTTGTATAGCCCTTGTGATCCTCATACTTGGAGATGGTCCTTCATCACTAGGGGTGTTACATCTTATCTATATCTGTGGTGTGTACTGTTCTTGTGGTTCCTATTATTATTACTATTAAACTATGAACAAACCTTACAATTGTATTTATGGTTAATGATCCCGCAAACGAACTAGCAGATGAGATGTTACTTAGAAGTAGAAAGATCTTTAACTAGAAAAGGAACTCGACTGGTTGAAAACTTGACGTGTTGTTCTTTATTAGTATGATTGATTGCTTTTATATGTGGATGCTTTGAATTTCATGTTACATGTTAATCTAGCCATTGGTGAAAACTTTACTTTATTTTTATTTATTTTTTATTTATATAAAGTTGTAAATGATTTTTATTAAGTTTTACTTGACGAAATGAATTTAATTCTCTTCTTTTAGATGGAGTTAATTAAAGATAAAATAGGATATTATAATTGTAGGATATAACTGTAAAAGTTAAGAAGTGCTACGGTTATGACTATCATTAATTTTGGAGAAAACAGTATATATAATAATGATTATTTAAATATCGCTGTATGTGTAAAACTCGTCGTTATTGCTCATTTCTCAACCGTGAATGTTAATATAAAATTAATTTAAAAGAAAAAATAGATAAAAGATCAATATGGTACATTATAAAAATACGAAAATAAAATAGAATTTTTTAAATTTATAAGATAAAAAATAAAAGATTGCTCAAAATTAAAGAATTAAAAGTCACGTTAAAAAAAAAAAAAAAGAGTTACACAAAAATTTATTATGAATCCATGTTATTTGTCCACTGCTACACTACACAATACGTACCAATTAAGAAAAGGAAATACATGATATATATGAACCCACCAAATATCAACATACACCTTTTTTCCTTTTTCCTTCTTGGAAAGTCCAATATAAAAGATTAAAGATAAATAATGCGTGAACATATATTGAAATTTAAAGGATCCAGGAAGCATTTCCTATGTATAGGTAATTATATGAAGCAAATGGATCAACGACATTTCTCTTTATCAATGTTGGAACAGATTTCTTTTAATATGGAATGAAGCAAATAAAACATTATTTATATCTAAAAAGAGGAAATATGCCCATTGTTTAATTCCTATTTATACTAAATCTACCTTTAATTTAGATTAAAATAATTGTCTTATCATCTTTTAGAGTACTATGATCAAACAAGACCATAGTGGTTTAAAACGTTGCACTTTGATCATTTAGCTTTTACACTTATTATCCTCATTATTGGATGATAAATAATCTGACTGATATTGATCACTTGGCCCTGTGAGCATGCTTGATGCACTTGATGAAGAAGTACTTCCCATTGGAGGAGATGGTGGGGGTCTTAAAAAAATTGGAGCATATTTTTCATACATGCTTTCATCTTCATCTTGTAGTAGTTCTTGAGAGTTATCTGACGTAAGTATGTCTGACATGTCATAGGATGAATCTGACCTTGATGGAGAGCAGTCTCTCAATACAACACTGCATGTGTTGCCTTCTATTATATGAGTTAAGGCACTCACCACCTGATGCCAACACATAAGTTGTAGGGTAGGACAGAAAAGACACTTTATACATATATAACATAATACGATTAAATTATACTCGTATTTTTCAGACGAATGATTGAGAGACCCAAAATTATAAAATAAAATAAATTATATAGCTGTGTTGTAAAAATAATATTATTATATTATAAATATATTAAAAATATTACATCTTTGATGTTTTTCTAATATCTGAATCAAAATATGACATATGAATTACTGATCTTGTAAGTTTTTTTTTCTTGTTTTTCTTTTACATTCATAAATTCGTGTTAAATGATATTTCTGACTCTACCAACATATCAATATTTAGTGGACATATTATAATCTACAAATTTATAGCCTTTATTTTTTGGGATAACATTTGTTTGGTTAACTATGTTTATTATGTTTTCCTATTTTTTCCATTTTGGTGTGATAAGTTTAAAATGATTTATATTGATATTTTTAAATTTTTAAGAAATTTCATTCTAGTATAATAAGTTTCTAAAGTTACTTTATGTTTTTAAAAAGGTTCATCTTATTACATTAAGTTTTTAATGATTTAATTTTAGTATATTAAGTTTACTAAACTCAATCCTACTACAATTTAATCATAGAAATAATATTTGGTATTCCGGTGACAACATATCCAATAACAACCATCTTCATTTATCACCATGAACAAATTGAACTATTCTGAATGATCACAATTGTTCTTCTCTACTTCATAATAATTAAATTTTATAGGAGAATACTCATGATTCTAAAGAAAAATATAATTTATCGCAGGCGATAAAAGAAGATGGCTGTCGTTATATACATATATTGATATGTGAATAATAATTACTATTCTTGTGATTAAATTATAGTACCACTTATTTTCATAAACTTAAATGGACTAAAATGAGACCATTTAAAAACTTAATAATTTAAAATGAAAAACTTAATATCTCTTTAAAAAATTTATGTATCAAAATAAAACTCTTTAAAAACTTAAAATATATATCATAATTAAACTTTTTAAAGTTAATATGTTAAAACAAATAGTAAAACATAATTTGGTAAAATATGATATTAAACCTTATTTTTTCAACAAAGTAGGAAGCAAATTAAAACTCATAGGAATATATCCCAATACTATAAATTAAAAATTCCTAAGTTGGAGTGAAAGAAGTACAATCTAGTTAGTTAGACAGGGCGCATAAGTTAATTATAAATCTTAAGATGAAATATTTGTATTTGACTCTTGAGGATAAAATCTTCTAAAAATTGGATAGTAAAGCTCACTCAATCTCTCTACTTTCTTAAGATTTTCAATAATCTCTTCTTTCTCTGGGAGGTGCGCTTCACAAGCCTTCTCTATAACTGGTAAGAAATTATCTCTCTAAATAAGGGACCAAAATGAACTACAATTTTCTCTTTAAAACACGTATGTGTCAAACTTTTTTTTTTTTTTTTTCAATCTTGAATGTTTAAATTTTAGAATACTCCATGGCCCTTTTTGTTTGTTTCATCATGGGTCACAAAATATCAAGATCGATCTGCTAAGAGTATTCAAAGTATCCAACTAATAACACCATATCCATATAAAAAATCTGTGATTTAGACTTACAGTATCCATTGATAATCGCCTCTGAGGATCCCTGGTGAGACATTTTTCTGCTAGACGAATCATCCAAAAGAGCTGGTGACAATCATGATTATCCATCATCCTTTCATCAATTAGATCTGGATAGTTCCTTTCTTTCAATAGTGGCCTAGCCTGAATTTAGAGAAATTTTATTTTATCATTAGTTTTTATTTTATAAAACTATCCATTTTCATATT
Source organism: Hylodesmum podocarpum (assembly GCA_026586105.1). Classification (NCBI taxonomy): domain Eukaryota; kingdom Viridiplantae; phylum Streptophyta; class Magnoliopsida; order Fabales; family Fabaceae; genus Hylodesmum; species Hylodesmum podocarpum. The sequence goes on from JALJEV010000287.1 coordinate 107,866, forward strand.
ACATTCTACATTTCAATTTTTTGTCCCCATTATATGATACAATACCTGCTCTTAGAAGTTAAAGAATGAACAATATGCAATGAGCTAGTAAACTATTTATACTTGGACATTGATTGCATACCCTCAAAGTAGATACTAATTAATTGCATGAAAAAGATTGCGAAGAAAATAACATAAAACACTGAATAAACATGTATTTCTTAACTCAATTATAAATAGATTTAACTAATTTATATAGTAATTAAGAAAGTTTGTTTATATTATTTAATTTTACTAATTTCAATTATAAACAAACATTTTTTCTAAACCGCTCCTCATTGCAATTTATATCAAAAATAAAAAAGGAGTCGGTGAAAATAAAATGTCAATTAAATGAAAGGTATTTAGAGAAATGTATCATTAAATAGGATAAAAAAAACGATTAAGATTTGTGTTCATTAATTTTTTTTCTTCTTATAATTGAGTGCAGAGGTGTATTTGGTATGTATCTCGATGATATTTTTAGATAGAAGAGTTTCAAGAAATATAGAAAATATTTATTAAAATTTAAAGTATTATTTTACTTAAATTGTTACCCATCCCACAAGACTTTTTTCACCAAGTCGTTTGTCTGCAGTTCTCATTCCAGTTATTAGCTGAAGAAGAATCACACCAAAAGAATACACATCTGTCTTGGTTGACATTTTTCCAGATTCTGCATATTCTGGTGCCAAATACCCTATAGTTCCAACAACATCTGTGGAGTATAAGGAGTCCATTTGTTCAGTTCTAGCCAGACCAAAATCTCCAAGCTGATATATAGATTAAAACAAGTTTTGTCACTCAATGTTGCAAGAGCAATAATATGTAGTTGATTAACTGTGCAATTTATGCAAAGACCTTATACCCGAACCATTTATCATATTTTTCAATTTCATTTTAAGATGTAATCACATCACATATATTAGTCATAAAACCATGGTCCATAATTAAATTGCAATCATAGGAAGTTTCATTCTAGCATTCTATATCAACAATGTGAAACATCATTGTGAGTACTCTACATTTCAATAGCATATATACTTCATAAAATTAGTGTGTCGGGTAATTTCAAATGCAATTACTAATCTTTAAAGCTTTGTGCTTTAATTATTACCATTGCTTCATAATCATGTGTAACAAGGATGTTACTAGGTCTCATATCTCTGTGTATTATATTGTTCTGATGTAGGAACAATAAGCCTTTTGCTGCTCCAATAGCTACTTTGATCCTGTCTGTCCATCTAAGAGGTTTACGTGAGTGTTCTGCATCATTGTAGTCTTAATTGGTTAGTTTCTCCTATCTGTAATAATCATATTAGAAGATTCACACAGCAATTTATTCATTTTCATGCTTCATAGTCATATCTACTTGTAATTCAATTTTCCCTTACGTGATAAATGTTGGTCAAGTGAGCCATTGCAAACAAATTCATACACAAGAAGCCGGCTATTTCCTTCTGAGCAAAATCCACGCAGCATGACTACATTCTCATGTATTGCTTTGCTGAGTGCAACAACCTCAGATTTGAATTCTTTCTCTCCTTGGAGGCTTGCACACTTATGTTGCTTAACAGCAATCTTGAGGCCTCCTCTCAGTTTTCCTTTGTAGACAGAACCAAATCCACCCTCTGACAAATAGTTTTTTGGGGAAAAACCTTGTGTTGCTTCATGCAGCTCCGCGTATGTGAATTCTTTCATCGGTTCAAAATTTGGCCTTCTGTTCATGCATACTGAGCAAACAGAATTTTTGAATTGTTCAACTATTTGATATGCTTCAAGGTTGTTGCTTTGTTCAACAGGTGTCTCTATGTGATGCAATTCAATGTGATTAGTTTTTTGAGTATCAAGAGAACCTAGTAGGCAATACCCTCTTGCCATGTCTTGTTCTCTTTTTTCAGGGCTTTGTTTCATTTGGCACAGAGTCTTTACAAGAGTAGGAAATGAAGAGCTGGAATTGGGGCATAAAATTCCATTTGCCTCTTGCAGCATCCATGGTGGAGATTTAGAATTGGAACCTGCTACAAATACCATTGCATCAACTTTCAAATATGCTAGAAATATCCTTAAATGATTTGAATGATGTTGGACACACAAAAGGAAGTTAGTGCTTTGGTTTTTGGTCATAAAAATCAGTGTGTTTGATGACAACTAGTAGCAGAACAGCATTAATACATAATTTGGAAGTCCAGGACTCCAAGACAAACTATATTGATTCATTTCCTTACATTTTCTTTCACAGCTTGCGTTGCCATTGCATCTATCACATTGATGTGTTTCCTTTGGCCCTCTCAAGTGCTGCATAGTGTTGTCACGTTTCATTATTAGCAAAGCACAAGCGAGACTCTTCTTGAAATCCTTCTTATATTTCTTCATATGCCTGTACATCAACAATGTCAGATACGAAGCATTGAAGTTTGCACGTTTTTATGTTTTGTGACATTTTACATTTTGTAAGAATCACTAAAAATTGAGCACTTTTGTGCCACAGAAACAACAAAAACAACAAAGTATCGTCGCAGTAGGTGAGGTCGGCTGCATGGACTAGATGCCATCGTTCGGCTCAGTTAAAGATTTATGCCACAAACAATTATCCAAACATCTCGACCTGTTTTGGGATGATATATCTATGGTTTTGATCTGAACAAAATAAATGGACTTTAAAAATCATTATGGAACAGAAAAAAACACTTCCCTTTTCAAAGTAGCAAACTAGTGGAGTGTTGTATAGTTTTTCTTGAAAGTACTCAAACAATCATGAACCCCTCTTTTGTGATAAGTTTTATTTTCATTTATGTTTGGACTTCGGAAGTGCAAGAAGAAGAGGCCTTTCTTTTTCATCCATTTTCTTAGGTTTTTTATATAAATAAAATAGAAAATAGAAGCTTGAAAGAATGTGACTAACCTATCAAGTATCGCTGATGTTGCATCCAAACGAAGGGCAGCATTTACAGCAACCTCTGGTAAATTACCTTGAAGCACTTCTATCCGGAACTGGATCTGAGAAATTTTATTCATAAAAGGATCCAATTAGACAGTTTACCATGATCTGAGTAATTTTACTATGATTTTTCTACTGAATTCCCTTGTGATATATAAATTGACTGTGGTATAATTTACAGGCCACCAATTCCATAATCTATATACATATAATGATGGATTATCTATTGCTATGTCCCTTAAGCATGCGGTCAGGGGTTTGATCCCCTAATCTACATGTATACGAACATTTATCCGAAGAAATCAACCTTTTAGATAAAACTTGTTGGGATGTAAAAAATGTTCCTAATTGAATAAACAAGTATGTCACGTGAGTGTAACACATATGCTATCTTAAGCCCAAAAAGCAAAACTTTGAGGGTTAAGCCCAAAGCGGACATACCTAGAATTCACAGAAAAGAAGAGAAAACTATTGAATGGATTGCACTTCTACATACAAGTTAATGTCTAACCTTGTCTGCTTCACACTGCTCAGAGATTTCTCTGATGGTTGCATTATTTTGGATCTCATCTTTCTTCTTGGCAACCTCATCCTCAACACTTCTGTGATCAGTCTCAAATAATCCAACTGAAGACAAGTTAGAACAAAGTATCCATAAGCAATTTATGAGGAACACGAAAGTACTGTTTTCTGCAATCTTAATTGCTTCTCAAGACTGAAATAGGTCAAGAAAAAAATTAGAAATCAGAAAAAGGGTATACTCTTTTTTTGTTATGATACATATAGCAACTTTACATGAAAAAGGTAGTGCACTAAGAAAAGTTACGTTACATCTTATGCAGTAATAAAAAGACAAAAGCATGGACACTCACGAAATCTGGGTGCAAAAGGAATCCTAGTTGGACTATTAACATGGCGAAGAATTATAACAAGTGTAAGTTTGTCTCCACGGCCAAGTGAAAATCCTTGCAAGACCACTTTAATGGCACTTGTATTGAACTCTCTTGATGCTTGGTGGAACACCACAATACTCAGTGGTTCTTCAGACAACATCTACACTCTAGTTATGAGGTGAACTATGTTGTTGCTCCAAAGTTTAAACACACTTCATGTGATTTTCAGTGCTGCAATAGTGCAATGCAATATTGATTTCTTTGTTTTTTTCCTGGAATTGATTTCACAAAATTAGAAGCCAAAAACAACCAGTTACAAACTTAAAATATTTGGATAGTTGTGGAGAAGATTCGTTGGAAAATGAATAATATAGTGAAAGAAGAATAGAGTAAAGAACATGCTGCATGAAGAGATTCAAGAATAATAAGGTACTTGGGCCAGAAACAAGGGACAAAATTAATGTGGATTTAGAAAACAAATATGAATGAACTTTCAAAATCAGAACAATGTCAGTGACAAGTAATGCTCACTCTGAATGATACTAAATCCAGGAGGGTATACCGAATTGGAATGATCATCAATCTATAAATGGTAGGAGGAAAAGTGAACACTGTCAACAACTATTATGAATATTAAATTTCTAACCAATAATAAAGAGTTTGGTAAACTTGTGACTTGGTCTATGATGTATTTACGAATTTTTAATAAGGTCCCCGATTTTTAAAAAAAAAATGTAATATGGAATCTTGATCATGTAATGTAATGTAATTGGATTATTAGGATTTTTAAAACAGCCACAAATTGTTAACATCCGGAGGATTAAAGTTGCTATAAACTAACCTTACGATGATAGGATCGAATTACAAAAAAATTACAAGAACAAGACTCAAATACAAATTTCTTTTAAGATCTAATTAAATTTTTTTAAAAGAGTTTACAGCCTACATATTAATTTAACCTTAAAAATTTGTTGTTATCATTTCTCTTTTATAAAAATAATTTAGTCCTCTAATTTAAAAGAATCTTCAATTTTAATCTCCTATTTAATTTTATAATTTAATCTCCCTATTTTTAAAGATAAGTAATTTTAATCGTCTCAATTTGTATGTTGTCAGTTGCTCAAGATAATGCAAGTTTGATCATTAATCAATAAATGAAATGTGACGTCATATCATTGTTGAAATAGTATACTGAACAAATGAACAATCATATTTATACGAATTGAGGGACAAAAATTAAAAGTTAAAATAGGGGGTCAAAATTGTGATTTTTTTTTTAAAAAAAAATTGAAGAGTTAAAATTGCAGAAATAAAAACAGAAAGATCAAAATTATAGATTAAATATTATAAAGGGATGAAAATTACAAAATTAAAAATAAGAAGATCAAAAGTAGGGATAAAGGGCAATTCGACTAAATTATAATTATATTCTTTTATCACACTTTTTTCAACATTGTTTTTTCCCTCTTAAAGATGCTTTTTACATAAGCTTTTTCATTTTTCCTTGTTGATGAATTTTAGCCCCATTCCTTTTTAAACATTTCACTTCTTATTCTTATCACCCACTACTCTACTGTTAAAAGAATATTAATGATGTTACCAAGACAAGAAATGAACATGATTATTTCTAATCAGATTTATAAGATTAGTCTAACAATTTTAGAAGGAACTTCAGAAATATGAGAGAAAAGTCATAGGTTTCAACCCTCTCATTTAAAAAAATCTAACCGGACAATTACTTATGACTAACATCTATCAAGCCAAACTGACACAGAATTTAGCTAAACACGATTGAACTCATTTCCATCCATAAAAGAAACCATCATCGTTGACAATGTGTTACTCAAGTTAATTATTTGCTATTTGCTGATGATGTATTACATCACATCCAGTGTCCATAGAGAATAGTTTGAGAATGATTCAATACTTCACTATGGCAAGCTTATTTATTATGGACAAAATGTTAGGGATTAAGATAATTTCTGTTGGTACAATTCTTGTTTGATATAAATCACCATATTAGTATATATTCATAATTTAATAAAAACAGTTAATTATTTATAAGACAAACATCATATTAATGAAGATCTTTCAAATTGATAGAAAAAGACAATATTTAATGTCAGTTTTTTTTTTATTGCAGTAAGAATAAATATTTTTTCTTTTACATAAAAGAAAATATTTTTTGCCATTGATAAAACTTTTCATAAAATTTCTGTGAATAAAATGACCAAATAATAGTAAAATTACATCACCTTTTTACTTCAAAGAAATGGTTGCAATTTATAGCTAGTCTCTGAATAAAACTAATTAAACTATTGTAATATGAATTCACTAATATATTGGTTACACTTCTATGATAAATTCTAATTTCTGTTGTCTTGATTACACAATAATTTCAGAATACTGCATCGAGACCGTACGTACTTAAATATTTAATGAATTAGTTATTCTAATTTTCAGATAAGGGTTCATTCATCTTAGACTATATCGAAAAAAATAGGATAAATAAGTACATATGATATGATCGAATGAATGGTGCCATTTTTAAGAAAAAGGTTCATTTCGTTCATCACACAGTGAAAGGATTACGAGTGCTGTAAGCACAAGGGGATATAAACTAAAGTACAGTCGGCAGAATGTAAATTAATGAACATTCCTCAAAGGATAAGAGAAATTTAAAAGTGAATTTAGTCTACTTTTAAGAGATATGTTCATTTATATTGAACAAATCGAACACAAAAGACATGTCCTTTATGTATTCTCCATTTTTCTTTCATTTGTCATTTATTTATTTTTTATTTTATTTTTTTGTTGTTTGTTTAAGATTTTAGTATCTGAATACAACATTCTTGACTAATCGGAAGTCCTCTTTGGTATTCATAAGACCTAAATTTAAGAAATTATTAAAGAGGACTCAAATTCCTTAGCAATTGTTACCGAATGCCATAAAATTACTGATTAAGGAATATAATATGAAAAAGAAGAAAAAATATAATAAAAAAATTTGTACTAAAATATTTATTAAAGTTTTGGATATAAAATTGGACGCAAATGCAAAATTTTATTCATGTAGAATGTCAAAGTTTTACTTTGTTTTTATTAATCCGCACACATCTTAAAACCTTTTGTCTTATCTAAAACATTACATTGATTACAAAAACAATAGTCTTAACAAATTATGTAAAGTCACCAAATATTACTGGGCGATTAACGACCAAAATTTAGAAATACTATTATTTATCGTGAAATCCCATTTAATTATTTATTCTAATATCATCTTGATCACTTTCTTCCTTTTTCATAGGAATAAATTTACTCTTTCTTATTTGTGTTTACGGTGTACTTCTTTACACGAGTTTGAAATCCCGTTTATCCATTTAAATAATCTTTTTCTTAATTGGTCACATCAATATCTCGCCTTGTACCATCGTTTCATCATGTCTTTATTTGAATGATTATTCATTCATCTTAACATTATCGTTTTGCTACCCCGACCTTTTTATTATTATTGTTGCTTCTTTAAAATTCAAAACAAAGATTTGCAAATTAAAAAAATTAATAAGCATCATTTAATCGCATCAATCTCGCTTAATATTAAGAATAAAAAACCTTCACCCAAACTTGATATTAAGAATAAAAAAGAATCATTGAAAAATAAATCTTAAAATGAAGGGTATTTTAGATATTATAAAATTAAATAAGATAAATTAGTTAAAATTTATTTATATTTAAAGCTAACAAGCCATGATTTTTTTTCTTGCTATCTATCGAACTTGCTATCTATCGAACTAAAGAGAATGAAACTTTTGAACTTAAAAGATACTATAGAATAATAAATAACTCTGTGCTTTCACCATTTTATCCATCTAACTTATATTTCATTTGTAATAGCCAATATTTAGAAAATCGGACATGCCAAAGTACTGCCACATTTGATGGTTTGATCGGAATTCTACCTAGTTAAGTCGGTATTAATAAAATAATAATAATAATAATAATTAAATAATACATAAAATAATATTAAAAAAATATAATATTATAGATTAGATTATTAAAAAATTAAAATAATATTATTTTATACATATAAAAGTATAAATAAAAAATACTTAAATTTTATAAGATAAAGTTAATAATAATTGATTAAAGAATTTAAATTAATATATAATTTATATTAAATATGCATTTTATTTATTTTAAAATTTTAATTTTTTTTATAATAAGACCCGTTCAAACCAATATTATAACAATTTTTACAAATTTTACCGATATTTTCCTATTTTTATCCTGATTCACCGGTTTTCATATCAATTCAATTGGTCACCAATTTTTTTCGGCTAATTGAACTGGACATGGGACAAGTTCACTGGTTTTCAGTCGGACTAGCCGGTCCAATCCAGTTCTTAGAACACCGGTAATAGCCAAGCTTGTAATCTTCATACGAAAATTGAGAGTTAATTCAAGCCGAATGCAAAATAGCATAATCATTAACTTGAATTCTTTCCCTGCAAAATAGCATAATTGAGAATTAATACGAATTTTATATCATCAGTATCGGTAGATCACGCAAATTATGCAATTTTAGCACACTGTTAGCTTATTATTACAAGAGAAACGTTACCTTAATAATGTTACACTTGTTTACAAATAGGTTGAGGGTTTTACATTTGTTTACATTTTACACTTGTTCACAAGCACAGACGAGCATAAAGAACCGTGTATAATACAATTTGTTCCCATGTTTTGCAAAAGCACCAGAGAGAAATTAGTGAATATGACCATAGTCACGAATTGTATCACCAAGTATGATTTCCACCTGAGGGAAAGTGATGAAAATAGTTGTGGCCATCCACGATCATGTTCTGTTCAAATCTTCCAACGTGCTAGATCTACAAGCTCAAAAAGTACCTTTCATATTCTTGCAAGCCCAAGAAATTATAGCCCTGGAACCCACCTTTGGGATGATTGAATGTAGTTTGCTTTGTGGGAAGCAGCTTATTTCCAGATTCATCTGTACAAGTCTCGAGACCACAATAATTGCAAAAGGATTCCAAATCTGATTCCTGTCATACAGAGTTCAAAATGGAATATAGCCAGAATGTGTGTAAAGATCGACAAACACTGACATAACAAAACTAATGTTATAACTTGGGTTAAGACATCAAGGAACAACTACTGAGAATTATTCTGGTAAGATTGTTAAACAATGTGAAGATAAAGCAGCTTACAAGATTACATATACATCGAAAATTTGATGTACATCTTAAGCTCATAAGAAAATGTTTGGAAACCGCTTAAATTGTGTTCACCCCTAAACCATCTTATTTGAGGTCTCTTTAGGAGCTGCCATAATTGCAGCCTCAAGGGCGGTAGTTTAATTCCATATCAACTAGAAATATGACCATAATAGCGTTATCTAAGTGAAGGGAAATCCTGAACTCTATATAAGGTTGAGTTAGATTTGTAACCTTCATTTCTAAGAAATAGCCATCCTAAAAGACTAGCCCATCCTAGAAAACTTACGTACCACTTTGGGCCTTCATGCTTGTTCAATGTGGGGCAAAAAGATCATATGCCAGCCTTTATTAGGAAACCCCTGATTGAAATGAAGGAAACAAAAAATTATTTTATAAATTTACTGAAACTGAACAGGAGAGATAAATTCTCCTTCAAAAGTTTTCCCTTTTACGAGGAGCACTCATTTCACACAAAATACAACTTCCTGAATACCTCCCTTCTACGCTTATTTGTCCCTATTTATCTAATTAAGCCTCCGCAAATTAATGGCCCTTAGTGGCCTAAACTACTTTGTTTCCTCTTTAATCTTTCAAGATAAAACCCCTTTTGACCTGTCTATCCTAACAATATTCCTCTTGAAGTCCTAATGTTCATAGTGGAAAAATCACTGCTTCCAAAATCTTCCCATAGAGTGCACTTTTCATCCAATCACCCATCTTCTGCCCAAATTGTCAGGCACATGATCTTTTTCCAAGCATCCGTGCCTTGCATGCCATATTGGAAGTTGTCAAGCTCCTCCTCTGCATTTTTATTGGGTTTGTGTTGTTGGCACTTGAATTTATTGCAGAATATGCCAGAGATCTGTTCTCGGACATTCCTCTATGGAACCGATTTGGGATGGGTAGTCTAATCCTCATATAAATAAATGAAGGCTTGCATCAGTCCCTCACAAGAAAAATCACATCTTCCTCAAGCAGAACCAATAGATCAGAGTATAGCCTATATTGATGAAAGCATGATCTACTTTCTGCCATTTTTGTCTGATGCACCTCATATAGACCTTCTTGACAGGTGGTCAAACAGTATCGCTCAAGGAAAAGGAGAAAACAAAACATTGATTTTATTGATTGACTGAAATTGAACAAAACAAGGAGAGAAACCCTTCTTTTAAGAGTTTAACGTTCACAAAGGGTTTCACCTTTTGCAATTTAGAACTTAGTCCATGATAAAAGATTAACCAATTAGAAGGGAGATCCTCATGATAAATGTTCCATGTATAACCTACATATTTGCTAAGTGAGAGATTTCAAATATAATTGTTAATTCATACCTTTATCATCAGGTGTTTTGCAAGGTCCAACAGAGGATATGGATGAAGTTTGTATCCACCAAAATTTATGCAGGATAAAGCCTGCGCACGGACCTTTTAGATAAAACAAGCAAAATACTTATCAATAAATGTAGAAACAGACACTATGGATGATATAATAATTTATTGAAAAGAGCTGGTTCTTTTAGAGCCCAATGTCATCCATAGATTAATATATCTAGCCCAGTTCACAATGTAACATAAGTAATAAATAACAAATTAAAGGTGTAATTTTTGAGAAAGTGGTGCAAGGCAATGGTATTTATTTTCTGAAAAATGTTATCTTCTGTAATCAAGACCCGCAAACACTAAACTGTTGATCCTGAACTTCCATGTGAGGGTACATATGCACAAAGAATATTTCTACAACACAGACTATTGGCAAATGCAATTTTGCATTTGGAGTGCACATATGTAATTTGGAATTGTTGAGATGCTGAGATTTGTCTCAGATGTTGGCAAAAGTTGCAGGCATGTCTGTCTGATTTATTTGGATTATGGGATGAACAAGAGAAAAATTTTGGTCAAACAATGATGATCCCTATATAATGTTCTGTGACTTTAGCATGCATTTCATTAACTTTGTAGATCTTTAACATTTTAGCCATATGCTATCAAGTTTATTTTTAAAAAGGCCATTACAATGACAAAAGATGCTTTCAGTTAAGATGCATATGAAGAAAGTATCAAGCACAATAGCAGTAGGCATGCATCAACTCGCACAAAAAGTAAGCCCAAATAAATATGTTATAAAATGTCAACAAAAAAACACAATCTGTAGATACAGTAATTACTTCATTGATATAGGGCATCATAATGCAGAACTGCAGATATGATGCCTGTGTTGCTGCAGTACAGAAAAAATCCTTATAATTACCAAGTTGGAAAGATCTGTCAAGGGAAAAGAGAATATCAATAATCAACGGTTATTATTTGATATGAAAACAAGAGTTAAAGACAAAATCAACAAAAGAAAAAGCATTTAATTATTAAAATCAAGAATGATAATGATGGTAAGAGAAGTAATATAGAACCAATCAGATGCCTTCATCTAACAGTTTAAGCTTTCAAGACAGCTCATTCATGATATAATATCAAACCCTTTATGATTTAATTTAGAAGTTGATCCTTGTTACTCCTATTCCTTAAATGAAAAGTTAAATTTCAGCACATGATATATTGTCTGTTTTAAGCTTAAAGGGTTCTCATGTGAGATGGCATGTTAGAGATGTAATATAAAACATTCATCTGTCTTCATCTAACTACATAAGTTTTTGGAGGGAAGACTGAGAAATGTTACCGTAAGATTCGCCTAGCAAAACACATTTCTTTTGACCTCAATACTGGAGTTGATACACGTCTAAACCACAAAGAAAGTGGCTCCCCCTGTGGATTAGAAATAGGTCAATTTCATAACTTAATGTGCAATAAGGCTAAAATTAATAATGAAAAGAGAAAACATAATTAATCACACCAATGGTGTAGAGATTAACCATAGGTTGGCTGTAAGAACCAAGATGAAGCAGCACATGTAATGAATGGAATTCGGCTTCATTCTCATGCACATGATTTGAATTTCTATTCGCTTCATACAGATTGAACAAAGATGCTAATGTCTTTGTGAGCTGTTCCAGGTTGAGATGATGCATAGATGCAGTGTTTGGATCAGACATAGAGCACCAAAGCTTGTAATGTGATGCAACATGGAATTTGACCTGCATAATTAAATATATTGCTCAGCTCATTGCTTGAATACCATAACTAGTAAATCCATACTTCAAAAAGCATGTAATTCTGTATGATCACATGATACAAGTTGATTGTTGTATTGAAATAGCATATTTCTAGACTGGCATTGGGTAAATAGGAGGAAACACTTCCAACATATGATATGCAGCCCTAAACAGTAGCCTATCTAGATTATAGTCTTAACTTGGATGTCCAAGTGCCTTTTGCAAATGTCCCACCTTTAGAACAACTCTATGGCTTGCTCATGACCATGTACTACAAGGTATGGTTTGTCACATGGACCTGAATGCAAATGTTACATGACCCTTGTACCTTATCGTTACCAACAGGTCAAAGAAAAAGGACCTGGATGTCACAAGGAACCACTGTGGTAGTCAGTATCTTTTGAGGGTTTAACCACTTAACTTGTGCAGTCTTATTTTTTTCTTTTTTGTTTCTGCTCAATTTGAACTGATCAACTTACCCAGTCAGGTTCATAACAAGAAGTAGACACAGTTAGTCATCAAGTTTGGAGTCAAGAACTAGTATTTGAAAATAAGCATATGCGTGGAATTTGAACGCCAATTTCTTTATAGATTTTCAACTATTGTGTCAAACATAATTTGTGCATGAGATATGTGGACCTTCAATGTTTAGCTAAACCTGAAGTTGCAAATCAAGTATCACATATGCAGTTACGTCATTTACTCTAATGCAGAGTACGAGAAAAGAATGAAGCACACAAATTAAAGAAAATTCATACAGTACTATACCATTCCCTCATACAAGTAAATTGCTTTCTTGTTTACAATATTTTGCATAGTAAGATCTTGACGTATGGACCTTGTTCTATCAAAGACAAAGTCATGAACTACTTCAAATGGATGCTCTTTAGATTCCAGCAAGTTCAGGAGGTAATTTAAAGTATCTTCCAAAACGGTAATAGGCCGCAAATCAGATGCTTGAACATATCTGGTTGATATAGTTCTGCAAAACTGACAAATAAAAAGGAAGGTGAAAAACTGTAAAACTAAAAGACATTTAATAGCAGAGAAGGTGATCCTGGATAAAAGCAAATAGTACACCACAAAACAATACATCAATGCTGGATGCAGAAAACAACACATACTTCATATCACAATTCAGCTTGCTAGCATTGACTAGGTATTAAGCTAAAAGTAAACAAAGAATAGACAGGGGACAATGAAACACTAGGATATACTTCAATGCCATATAACATATTACATATTAAACATACAATGAAACATGCTCCAGTTTTAGCATAAGACTTATGAGCTTTTTAAAATTATGATTACTGAAACAATCAAACTTGAACAATGAGATGACCATCGGGACATAATTTCACATGGGAATCCTCAATTCAGCTAGAAATGATAACATTGGAGTCATCAATTTATTCACACAACAACAATTTTACAGTACCCTTATTTGGACAGCATTATGGTCAAAACTAGACGAAAAGTAAATTCAGCATGGTGCTTGAGAGTACATCCTTTTAAACTAATGCCCACTTAACAAGGTAATACCAAATAAGTTTGGCTGTACCTTCTTGACTGCAAAAGCCGGGGACGATTTTCCAGGATTGCCATTTAGCCTCTCAAAAACTGCCAAATCTCGCAATCTTTCACGCTGGATCCTTTCTCTTTCTGTAAAAAGTGAAAACCTTTAAAATAGAAGTTTCAGGTAGATGTATATTTTATTGAGAAACTTATTAGCAGTGATTGGTGTCTTCATATTTTCTGGAGAGTAAAGTTAATGCAAACCATGAATCAACAAAGCTAAAGTAGACAACAAAATCCTTCTCCTATACTAAGTGCAATTAGCTGCATAGAATAAATGAGAAATGACACCATTGTGTTTTAGTCAAATGCCAAGTCTTCTGAAAGACCATTGAAATTTAAGTCAATTTTTAATGGCTTAGCTTTTCTTGGTTTTTCTCTACTGCTAACTATTGGATTATCCTCCATCTTATTATCAATGCTCTATTGGTCTTCCTCTCATTCTCACACGACCAAACCATCTAAGCTCTAACACATTTTCCTCATTAGATGATTAGATGTCACTTCTATTCTCTCTCTAAAACATTCATCCTTAGTCTCACCTACTCTTGTAAATCTACCCATCCATCGCAGCATTCTCATGGCCATTACTGCCTAACAATCAATATCTTAAAGCATTTGTTGATCCTATGGTTGTGGCATAAAATTGTCCTTTAAGGCTGAGCAGCACCTACCAATCACAAATAAAACCAAATTGTTCTCCAATTAACATATTCAAGCCAAGACTAATGCGCATTTTGCTAAACTTACATTTGATATTATTAAGAATCCAGAGTGGAAAATGGAGAAAAGAACAGAATGATTTTATTTCTTGATTGAAAATTGAAAATCGACAGAACAAGAGAAAGATTCCTCCTAGGGTTTCACCTTCACAAAGGGTTTCCCATTTCTACAACAGAACTAAAGCTCAGTTCGCAAGTGGTACCAAACAAAATGTCACTCCCATCTAACTAGTGATATTCTACCATAACTAACTTGTTGGGGACTAACTATTGATATCACCAGTCTCTACGGATTCGTTTGGTTGGGTGGATGGAAATAGAGAAGATGAAAACACAAAGGAAATATTTGAATTAAAGTAGAAAGTAAGAGGTGGGACGGACACTAAAAAAAAGAATTTTCCTTCCCCTCCACCTTATTTCCTCCCTCCCAAACGATGCCTAAAACTTCTCTGCCACTCAAGATTCACCTTGTCTTCAAGGTGAAGTGGGATGTTGAGCATTGCCAAACATGGCGTTGCTACATGAAATGTGACATTAGCAGATTGTTGGGATTGAGAGCATCCAATAATGGGTTTGGGTGGTGGCTCAACATGTGAAGTGTTCCAACATCTGAGCATAGCTCGGTTCTCCCTTGAAACAAATCCTCTTCCTTTGACTAGACCCACGCTTTCCTGCCTCATTACCAGAATCCTGGCTCATTACCACACTTCTGGTTCACACTACATTAGGCTTCTATAATCACATCTGCAAACACCTCATAAACCACTACATTGAAAAGTTGAAGCCTTACAAGTTTGAAGCACTCTACTTAGAGACACAATTCCATCACCAGATACACAAGTACAAGCAAACAAGTTCAAGGCCTTGCTTTAGGAGCCAAAGTATGTAACTTAAGTTACAAATGGGGGCATAGGTTAAACAGAACATACCAATAGCACTTCGGTTTTCAAATTCAGAATAAGAAAAATATCTAGATGTTGAAAGGATAACCCTAATTCCAGGTTGTTACAAATCAAGAACAACCTATCTCATCACAGATTCAAACTTCATTTACCACATGGGGGACTAGCTCCACCTCTCACTCTCTCACTATTTCGGTCTCTCAAATTTGGAGACAAATATATTTTGAGGCATGATCAGACACTACATGTGGACACCTCTCTCATTAAGGAGTTGAGCTCTGATGAACTAGGTCGGGGACTAACCCCACTCTCACTCTCGCAGTTTTTCATGGGTACTCTTCTATAGGGACAATTCTTTTGGAGGCATAATCAGGTACTAAAAGAGGACATCTTCTTAAAATTGTGAGTTGAAGACCTAACTCAACATTACAAAACCAAATTCTAAGGTAAGGGTTGCACCCACTTATATACACTAAATAGGTATTATCTCTAGGCAATATAGGATCTTCAACACACCTCCCATGCCAAAAAACGGGCATCTCGAGTGTGAAGAATAAACAACTTGTGATCCGATGGTAGGTGACATCATAGGCGCAACAACAATAAATAATCCTAAGATAGGCTTCAAAATTATCTTAGAAATGTAAGTAAAGGATCTAACTTAACCTTACAAAATTATCTTAGAAATGTAAGAAAAGGATCTAACTTAACCTTACAAAATTATCTTAGAAATGTAAGAAAAGGATCTAACTTAACCTTACAAAAGAGGCTTGTAAGGTCCAGATAGTTCCTCATTTATTAACATCAAACATGTGATATAGGCAATATGAGATCGTCTAAAGCATCACAAATTTGAACCTTGATTTGACACATTTTCCTTTTCTTTTATTATCAGCAAATGGTAGTTGTTAATTTGTTGGGATTTTGTTAGTTTAAGGGACTCAAACCAACTAACTCTCCCTTCAACCCTTAACCTCCCTTCCCATCATGATGAAATCAAACCTCATACAGGGCACTTCACGAGGACTAACTTCTTCTGCTAGACCCAATTCGAGAACCCTCTCTCTTTCTCATTCTTTAGCAATACCCCAAAAAGACACATGATCATATAAAATCCAACATTGCAAATCTAAAAACGTCAAATTGATTTCAGTTTCATAAAGTAGGTATTACTATTATCAAAGAATATTTTTACCTGGGCACATGTAAGGGCATGTTCCAACAAAATTGGAAGATTGTTGTTCATCCTCATGTGTGATATTGAAATGAGAAGTAGAAACATCGCTGCCACGAGAAGAAGAAGAAGAAGTGCCCCTTTCAGTAAAGTTTGAAACTTTGTCTTGATTCGAAGGATATCTATGACCTCGCCCTCGACCACGACCGCGACGTGATTGGGAGAAAGAAGAGCCACGATTTCCGTTCCCACCTTCCATCACTCCTCCCCCTCCACTGTTATCATTTTCACCACTTTTATTTTGACTTTTTTTTATTTTTTTCCGGGGACATACTTCTATTCTATCTTTTCAATATCTACATAAAATTAAATAATCTATTACTCCATTATCAGGTGTCGCGGAGTGAGAGAAAGAAACTGGATATATTCTATTCTTATTTATATTTCTATTTTTCGAAAATAATTTTTATTTTAAAAATTTAGATTGATAAGATGTGTTTGGTTTTAAATTTTGTTTACTATTTTAAAAACATGAATATATATATATATATATATATATATATATATATATATATAATTAAAAAAAAAAGAAGAAAAAAAACACAACATCGTTAAAAAAAACACCACCATGATATTATCTATGGTTAAAAATAAAACTTTATTCACAATAAACGTTATTTATAACAATATTATTATTTATAAAAAATAATGATTTTGTAATAATATTATATTTCACTACAATAACAATATTACGTATTGTTATAAAAAAAATTTAGTGTTGTATATGGATAAAATTTGATCTCTAATCCATAATTTGTCCCACCTCACTATTTTCTAATAATTAAAAGTAATTAAATCTCCGATTCCTTGTTTTCACTATTTTTAATTATTTTGAGATTTGTGTTCGTTATGATTATTTGATTCTTATAATTAATTGAAATATTTTCTCTTATTATTTATCTTTTATAACTTATTAATATAATAATTTTATAATTAATTGATATATTTTATTAGTATACTATTTTATTTGTAATCATTTTTATAACTTGTAATGTAATATTTTCTCTTATTATATTAATATTTTTTCATATATCTCTAAAAATTAGTGTTCAACATTGATTTATTTTTAACGGTCTAATAAATTATTATAAATTCCGTATTTTTAGATGGTCTCTTAGATGTCATGATTTATTATATTTTAAAATTAATTTTATTTCGTTAACAACTGTAATACGCAGTCAATTCACTCAAGAATATATATGTATTTTTCTCTTCATATTTTATATAAATACGTATTTTTCTTTCTTCACATTTTATATCTGGTTGTCTGCGTATTTCAATTATCTACCAAATTATTTCAAGGCAATCCACTGAGTACATTATTTAAATATTTTACTATTAGTTTTCATTTCCTCATACATAACATTCTCACTCTTGTGTAAGTTTGGCTATCATTTCTCACCTTTTTAATGAACTCATTTTCTCTAAACATAGATTTATCACATGGATCAACAACAGTTTCTTCTTCAATGTTCGACACTCACTCTCTTCTTTTATGCAAGGTGAGTTTGCCACGTTGTGCATTTTTTATGTTTCAATTTCATTTTAATTCACTATTTTAATTTGTACCGGGTCAGAGTTGTTTGGTGCATTTCATCTCTCATAATCATACTACTAGTTTGATATCCATTACATTATGTCACACAAAATCAAAATGTTAAACTCTTAAAACCCTTGGAAATTTAAAACTTTTTTGAATCTATGATTATATGTCAAAACTGTAATACTTGCTATATAAAAAAATTTGAAGGGTTAAAACTTTTCTTTACCACAAAATGTTGCGATAAACATAACATGGTAGATACATAATTAACATATACACATGATAATTATTTACATAACATATTAAGGTAAATTGCAAGGTAAGTATTTAAATATTTAAAAAGATAGAAGATAAAAGGCTCACAGGAATTATGTAAAGTCTCGGCTTGATCTAACTTTTAGTTAAACATACATCAAAAAGAAGAAAAGATAAACTTATGAGTTAAAATGAGTCTTCTATCCTAAAATTCAACTTTTATAAGAGTTATAGGCAATATGAGACTCTCAGTGAGCCTAATCACCGAACCAGACCTGAATACTCTCGGAAGGATCCTTTTCATTATTAGTCTCAACTTGTTGACCACCATCAAAAAAAGTTGACTCACACTAGAGACAATGATATCCTCAGATAGAATAATACTTCATAGACAAGTATGGACTCAACCATAAGGAGAACCTTTACGTGAGGAATCCAAGACACTCAACTTTAAAGTATGATGCTTCTTCGTTATTAACACCTTCACCAAGGCAGACTCGTCAGTCTCCTCTAGCACTAACTCCTCGCAAGATGACCTGGTAGAAGTCAAATCATCTTTAGACATCTACACCTCAGGCACTAGGTTTGTTAGCAAGTTTAGCAAGTAGCACATTAGCTTCGACACCACTCACTCTATGTCTCCTTTAAACCAAATATCATTCTCTCCCTTAGTATAGATCATAGTATCCACAAAGTTCTACCATCACCTACTATGAAAAAAATGAGGGAAATCTCAAACGCTTAGCTATGAGCAAACTACCAAATTAGATCTTAAAACTCAATAAATACAAACTAAGCACTCACACACACAAAGGCCTAAACTAAAAACATTCAATACATTAACAAGCCTATTTACATCTCTAAGAAACCAAAATTACATGTATTTACATCAAAATCAAAAGATACCTGTAGACAAGCAAGCCTCCTCCAAGCTTCAAGTCCAACACACGGTCTCCCTCATGAGAATGCAACTGACCATATCAGAAACTTTCTCAACGAGTGCAACCACATAATTGGAACAAAAGCCCCGGAGGTCACTAGATTCCGATTTTTCCCATACACACTCCATGGGGAAGCCAAAATCTGGCTACAAATGTAGCCTACAGGTTTACCAATGAAAGTAGGCGAGGCAGCCAATCCCGTGCTATATATGCCTTTAAGATGGAGGATGATGAAAACTTCACACAGGCTTGGCATAGATTCAAGACACTTCAAGCAAGATGCCTCACGCATAATATGGATAATACCTTGCTGGTAGAATTATTTCTTCAAGGTTTATGACATGAAGATCTTAAGAACCTTGATCTAGCAGTTGGAGGATGCCTAGTAGAGCTAAAAACAATGGAGCAATGCATCAAATTATTCGACGTAATGGCGCGTTCTTCACAACCCAACGAGAGGGAAAACCCTTCCTTAGAAGTGTGCACGCGGTATCATCCGAAATCGCCCTCGCAGCAAAATTAGAGGCACTAACAGTAAGCTACCAACGCTTGGAAAAGTTAATGACAAAAAACGCAGGAAAAACAACACCGTCTACCACCGAACCTCCATCGCAACCGCTACCTTCTATAAGCTTTAATTGTGGAGGTAATCCTTACTTTTGTGCTTGTTTTTCATCTAATGAAACTGTTAATTATGTAGGACAGCAACAAAAGTTTGGCTATAATAGTTTTGGGAACTCCAACTATAGAAACCATCCTGGTTTTTCATGGAAGGACAACTCTCAAACCCAAAAGCCCCCATTCCAGCCATAACAAGAGAAGAAAAGTGAGGTGGAAGCATTGGTTAAAAAGCTTGCGGACAATCACAAGATGATAATGGACTCTCACAGGCTACTTTTTGATTCTCACCAATCATTCAAGGAGGATGTGAAGAGTCAATTTGAAGGTGTGGCAACTATCCAAAAGAATCAAGAAGCTAGCCAAAGGAACCACGAAGCTGCCCTACGCAACTTGGAACACCAACTAGGTCGATTAAACCAGAAAATCTCAAGCCGTGAACAAGGAACTTTGCCCGAAAATATCACTCCGAACCCGAAAGAACAAGTAAAAGCTATAACTTTGAGAACTGGTAAAGAAATTCCTAACCCTTATGCAGAAAATGTAGCACCTATCCGAGAAGAAGGGGAAGGAAATTCTACTGCTGAAAAAACCGGTATATATACGATTCCCCAAAAGCGGGGAGATGCAAACAAAGCCAGCCAAAAGGAGACACCAAAGGAGGAACCTCCAACATATGTGTCCCCGATTGCATATCCGAATAGAATAAAGAAGGGCAAGCAAGACATCCAAGAGCATCAACATGCAAAGTTCTTGGACATGTTCAGCAAAATTGAGGTAACCATCCCGCTCCTTGAAGCTTTACAGCTAATGTCGGTCTATGCTAAGTTTATGCAGGAAATTTGCACCAAAAAGAGAAAGCTGCCAGAAAAAGAGGTAGTGGTCTTGAATGAGTAGTGTAGCGCCACCTTGACCAATAAGCTACCGCTGAAAAAGAAAGATCTGGGAAGCTTCACGATCCCATGCCACATAGGGAAGACTTACTTCCGAAAATCATTGTTGGATCTTGGTGCAAGCATCAATTTAATGCCCCTATCAACATTCCAAAAGTTGGGGGTAGGAGAATTGAAAAAGAAGACTAGAAGTCTAGAAAGAAGACTAGAAGACTAGAAGCTCAAGTTGAGGAAGTGTTGACCAAGTCAAAGTCAAGGTCAAAGTCAAAGTCAATGGTCAACTCCTCCAAGTCAACAAATTGGGCAAATGAAGCCTTGTAATCTTCTTATTAGTTTGTAATTAGTTTAGGATTAAATTTGTGTAAAGCTTGGACCTACACTTGTTAGTGATTTTCGGCCAAGCACTCTTGGACATATTGACTTTTGTTGTGATTGGTCAAAGCCTCTTAAAAATGGGCTTAAGTGTCTTATGACCCAACTATGCAAGTGTAATACAATCTCTTAAAAGAGAATGGATAGATTAGGAGAGAGAATTAGTGGAATTGCCACTAACTTCATTTAAATTTCCACCACTTGATTATACCATAATTAAAGGTGCAAATTTAAGTCAAGTTTATAAGTGTTGACTCTCATCTAAGAAGGTATTCTAGCCTTTAGATTTACTTCTAATCCAAGGCCTAGAATTCCATCTTAATTAATCCATGATCATCACTAATTAGATGAGTCTTGGACCTTATGATCTCATTTAGTCTAGATCCTTCTTGAATTGATCAAGTGAGGGGTGCCTAGCATCACTTGATCAATCCATCAAGGATCAAATGGCAATGAGAGCTCACAGCCTAACCACACTAGCACCTTATAACTTAGGCAAATTTGCACATTGTAGTCACTTTGGTCATTTATGAAAAGAGAATTTCTTGATGGTCCTTAAGAGTGAATCTAGAGGGGGGGGTGAATAGATTCTAGTTCACTTTGGCCTATTTTTCTTGAGTTACTAATTCCTTTTAATTCAAACAGAGTATATTCAAGTTTATGCAGTAGAAATATCAAAGGAATAATCAATAACAAGTTTGCAATCAATTTTCAGTTTATACAGTACGTGTATCTACCCTTTCTAGTTCTTAGTTGATTACCAAGTTAATTACTGAGTTAATTACCAAGTCTGTTACTAAACAAATTGCAGCAAATAATTAGTTATAACAGCAATGGTAATGAGTGTAAGGAAGAAGAAGAGTGCACAGTGATTTATACTGGTTCAGCCAACTGCCTACATCCAGTCCCAATCCAACAACTGTTGCAATTGGTTTTCCACTATCAAATGATCCCTTTTGTGTTCTTTTACATTCACTCTGTAACAAGCAACACAAAAACGAAATCAAAACACCCAAACCAGTTCTTTAACCCAAAGAACTGTCCTTCACTGATTTTGGCACACCCAAAATCAAACCTTTGAGAAAACACTTCTCAAACTCTTACTCTATCCAGAGAGACCTCTCTCCTTGAGTAATAACTCAACAATCAAATGAATAAACAAAGTAGATCAGTTTAGAAAACACCTGAAGTGTAGATTCTCGATCACAATCAATAAAACATGAATACTACCCAATCATGAGAATGAATATAGTTGCCTTTTCACAAAACTTTCTTCAAGAACTCTTGAAGTTCTTTCTCTTGAAGAAAGATGATAAACTCTCTTAGAGAGGATTTGAAAGTGTAAGCCTTTTTCGAAAGTGTATTTCAAATGTATCAAGAGTATATGCAAAAATCGTTCTTTTTAAAAACTTGTTTTCTCGGTTTTTCAAAGTAGCCCATTTATAGAATCGGATGAGCCACAATTGTTGACATTTGGAACCCAAATTTCAAACAATTGGAGCCTATGTTTTTGAACGTTGGGGCATTTAATTTCGGGACGTTGGAGCCTCAAAAATTGACTTTATGAAGTTTAAAATGGATTGAAATGAGTGGGGAATCAAGTGGGATGTTAGAAAACTCATTTCGGCAACTTTTAATCATTCCTCATGGTAATCGACATACAGCTCGTGGTAATCGATTACCACAGAGAGAATTGCATTTCCAGGTGTTTTTCAAAGATGGTAATCGACATAAAGATATTGGTAATCGATTATCGCTCGTGGTAATCGATTACTACCTTATGGTAATCGATTACAACAGCCAAATGGCTTTCTAGACTTTGTTTTCCTCTCGTTCTTGTTGGTAATCTATTACCATTTGTTGGTAATCGATTACTTCAGTTAAATAACAGTTTTTCAAAGCATTTTCAAGGAGGGAACTCAAACCATTTGAACATATGAGAAATCACACAAGTTTGCTAAACTCTCTAGGGTATTCAAGCATGGAACAACACATATATCCTTAATCTAAAACAATCAATACATATGAAAACTCCTAGATACATTTCATCTAAGAAAACCAAAATTACATAGACATCAAAATCAAAAACACCAAGAGAAACTATCCAAAGCTTCATCAAGCTTTAGTTCCAACAATCTCCCCCTTTTTGGTTTTGATGTACCAAATAACAACCAATGGTTTTCATAGGAGTTTTATGGTATGTGTTGGTCTTCTTGGAATCCTCGCACTTTATATAGATATCCAAATATACGAGAATATTGCAGATTCACCATACATAGTATTATATTTGAGTAAATATCATATTGAATCATTCATTCAGAGGATATAATGCATGATTCAGTTTCACAATCATAGATAAATGACCAAAGTAACTTCATTGCAGATTTAAACCATATTCTTAAATTAAAACCAGAATTCAAATTGTTTATAACATAACATAGCCAAAACAGAGCAAAACAAAACAGAATCAGCTAAACAACCTAAACAAAACTAATCAAACAGAGCACCACCATTACTCCCCCTATCTAGGATAACCTATGATCCTATGATTTCTCCCCCTATTTGGTATATCAATAATCAAAAAGGGAATCTATAGGAAGGGGTTTCTAGATGGAGTAAAAACGAGATTGAAGAGACCTCATAATCTCCTTGATTTCCAGGAAATGAGCATTGTTTGAAGCCTCCATATCGTCCATCCTTTTGTTGGTGGTAGCTTCAAGTTCATCCAGCCGATCAATCATAATTGATTCAAAACGAGACTTGGGAATATACTCCCATTTGCACGAGAATCATCATCATCATCGAGAAGGTGGATGAGGTTTCGCTTCTTCTTCTTGTTGTTGTGGTCTGTGCTTCATCCCTTGGAAACCATCCAAGATCGGTCTTCACCAATTTCATCATTTTTAAGGCTCTATCACCAATGATGTGGATGTCCTTGACAAGTTCTCTGTGTTCATTTGTGACATCAACTTGAAAATACTCAAGTACCCGTGAGATGAACAAAGAGTAGGGACACTTGTTATCCATGAATTTCTTTGCCTTTAGCATGTTGTCCATCACAACATAAGGCCAATCAATCTGAATCCTATTCTTCAGAGCAGAAATTATCACCAAATCTTCCTCAGTTAATTGGGCATGATTGGCTCCTCTCGCAGCCAATATCCAACAAATAGTGTAATGTAAAAGTCTATCATCAGCATTCAGCCCACCAATATTATATGTGATTTACTTCCTATGCTCTTTTCTAGCAGCCTTTTCTGCTTCCCAAATTTGGGGATTTCTCAGCAAACTCATATAAACGGAATCTTTGTTAAGATGGATTCCTTGTTCTTTCATTAATTCAAATGTGGGTCTAATACCCTCCTCTCTGAATCCAGCAATTTGAAAGAATAAATCACGAGAAAAGATGATGGGTTTTCCTTTTACCTCAGATTCAAGCATTTTAGAATCGTTGTCTGGTCGAAGATTGGAGTAGAATACTCTCACCAAATCAGGATAGATGTAACCCTTTAGACTAACGAACTTCTCAAGATTTTGTTCCCGGAGAAAGGCTTGAAACGTAAACCCTTTAGTACTCAGCCACACCGGATCCAAAATTTTTGCAGGTACAAGCTCCTTGCTTGCATACTTGCCATAGAAGCGTTTCTCTTGATCTTTAGAGGTGAACCATGGGTGAATGTGCTCCTCCATGGTTTCTTCTGGAGTTGAGGGGTTCTTCCTTTTGGCAGATGATTCTCCCTTCTTTGAGCGAGATGGGACACTTGAAGTGGATTTGTGACCCATGTGTTTGGTTCGCTTTCCTTTTCCTTGACCTTCCATGGATGAAGTGAGGAAGAAGATGAAGAGTTTCTAGAGAGATATTAGAGAATTTTAGAGAGAGAAAGGGGTTCTAGGGTTTGTGAATTGCTAGAATGAGAACCCAAATCTGGATATTCCTATAAGAATTCACCAATGTAGACTAGATTCGTTGAATCTATGGATTGGATTTCCAGAAAAAGCCAATTTGCATGTGAAGAATGCTATCAGTTGCAGTGGTAATCGATTACCATACCATGGTAATCGATTACTGCCGAGAGTAATCAATTTTGAGGCTCATTTCTGACTCGTGTAATCGATTACCATTAGGTGGTAATCGACATCGCCGAGAGTAATCTTCAAATTTTCCATAAACAGAGCATGGTAATCGATTACCAGTGTGTGGTAATCGATTACTACCGAGAGTAATCTTAAAAATACTTAATTTTTCAACTTCTGCAATTGTGTTTGTCATATCTATTCAATGTATTGAATTCATACTATATTAAATCATTATGAATGAGCATTCTTACTATACTTAGGTAGTTCAAGAGAGGTGTTCTTCACTTAGTATACCAAGATTGGTTCTAAGTTTAAAGAATCTCTCTTTTGGCAAAGGTTTTGTGAAGATATCTGCGAGTTGATTCTCCGTGTCAATAAACTCTATATCACAATCACCTTTCTCAACATGGTCTCTAATGAAATGATGTCGCACCTCAATGTGCTTTGTTCTAGAGTGTAAGACTGGGTTCTTAGTGATACTAATTGCACTTGTGTTGTCACACTTGATGGGGATGTGATCAAGCTTTAGTCCAAAATCTTCAAGTTGTTGCTTCAACCAAATGGTTTGAGCACAGCAGCTTCCAGCAGCAACATACTCTGCTTCTGCTGTTGATAAAGCAACACATGCTTGTTTCTTGCTATACCAAGAGACTAAGCATTCTCCAAACAAGTGACATACTCCACTTGTGCTTTTCCTATCAGTTTTGCATCCAGCAAAATCTGCATCACTGAATCCTACCAAATTAGGTGATGTTCCCTTAGGATACCACAAACCACAGTTTGTAGTTCCTTTAAGGTATTTCAAAATTCTCTTAACAGCATTCATATGTGATTGTTTAGGTGCAGATTGAAATCTTGCACACACACACAGAATCGAAGCATTATGTCGTCCGCTGGCGTAAGATATAAAAGTGATCCTATAATCCCTCTATATTTGGTTTGGTCTACTCCTAATCCAGCAGCATCATTATCTAAATAGAGATTTGTTGACATAGGAATATTAGAGCTTTTACAACTCTCCATGTCAAATTTCTTTAATAATTCCCTAGTGTACTTTGCTTGATGAATGAATATACCTTCCTTTAGTTGTTTGACTTGTAGTCCTAGGAAAAATTTGAGTTCTCCCATCATAGACATGTCAAACTCACCTTGCATGCTATCCACAAACTCTTCACACAGAGATTGATTGGTTGATCCAAAAATAATATCATCAACATACACTTGAACCAGTAAAATGCAGTTAGACTTTTCTCTAATAAAGAGAGTCTTGTCAACATTTCCTCTGTGATACCCTTTTGACAAAAGAAATGTACTTAATCTCTCATACCATTGTCTAGGGGCTTGCTTAAGACCATAAAGAGCCTTCTTAAGTTTATATACATGTTCAGGGTAACTAAAGTCAGTAAATCAAGGAGGTTGTGAAACAAAAACTTCCTCATTAATATAGCCATTCGAAATGCACTCTTAACATCCATTTGATATAGTTTAAAATCATGAATGCAGGCAAAAGCAAGTAAGACTCTCACAGCTTCTAATCTAGCAACAGGGGCATAAGTTTCATCAAAATCAATTCCTTCTTGTTGATTATAACCCTTTGCTACTAATCTTGCCTTATTCCTAACCACTATACCATTCTCATCTAGCTTGTTCTTAAACACCCATTTTGTTCCAATTACATTCATATCTCTATTAAAAGGAACTAATTCCCAAACATCATTCCTTTTAAATTGATTCAATTCCTCTTGCATTGCATTCATCCAAAATTCATTATTAATAGCATCATCAACACAAGAAGGTTCAAATTGAGATACAAAAGCATAATCATCAGAACATGTTATAGGAAGATCTAGTAGATACTCCTTATGGATGTCTCCTATGATATTGTCAAGAGAAAGGTTCTTGGTTTCTCCATTCTCTTGGTTGATCATGAGATGTAGTTGGTCGTTCTTTGCTGATCTTGAGGTTTGCTCTTTGCTATCTTCAATTGTTTTCTCATCATCATCATAAAAAATACTTCCCTTTTGGGAATTGTTAGATTCATCAAACTTAACATGCACAGATTCCTCAATGCACATTCTTCTTTTATTATAAACTCTATATGCTTTACTAGTTGATGAATACCCAATAAAAACAGCCTCATCTGCCTTGGCATCAAATTTACCAAGTGATTCTTTGCCATTGTTCAGAACAAAACACTTGCAGCCAAATACCTTAAAATGAGATATATTAGGCTTTTTATCCTTGTAGAGTTCATAGGAGTTTTCTTTAAAATTGATGAATCACAATTCTATTTAGAACATAGCGAGTTGGAAATCGATCACCAAAAATATTTAGGCAAATCATTTTCATTTAACATGGTTCTAGCTAGTTCTACTAAAGATCTATTTTTCCTCTCAACAACTCCATTTTTTGTGGAGTTCTTGGAGCAGAAAAATTGTGATTGATTCCATATTTTTCACAAAATTTTTCAAAGTACTCATTTTCAAATTCTCCTCCATGATCACTCCTAATGGACTTGATTTTCAAATCTTTTTCGTTTTGTATTCTTTTGGCAATAACTTTGAAAACTTTAAAGGCACTGTCTTTACTTGGTATAAATGCAACCTAAGTAAATCTAGAGTAGTCATCTACTAAGACTAATCCATATAGATTTCCACCCAAACTTGCAGTTCTAGAGGGTCCAAACAAATCCATATGCAATAGCTCAAGTGGTCTAGAAGTTGAAACAATGTTTTTAGATTTAAATGAATTTCTAGACTGCTTGCCCTTTTGACATGCATCACATAGACCTTCTTTATTAAACTTTAAGTTAGGTAATCCTTCCACTAAGTTCTTAGATGACAGTTTATTTAGTTGATGAACATCTATATGCGCTATACGTCTATGCCAAAGCCAAGATAAATCATCATTTGAAGTAAGGCATGTATGATATAATGATGAATGATTAAGTTCAAGGATGTAGATGTTACCATGTCTCTTACCAACCATTAGTACCTCATTTGATTCACTGCTACTGATTTTGCAGCTTTCTTGATCGAATGACACATGGTATCCTTTGTCACAGAGTTGGCTAATACTTAGAAGATTGTACCTCAAACCTTCTACAAGCAAGACATCTTCAATGACAGGATTTGATTTATCTCCAACAAAGACCAATACCCAAAATTTTTCCTTTGTTATTATCTCTATATACTACCGATCCAGATTCTTTTGATTTGAAGGAGATAAAATTGCTCTTGTCTCCAGTCATATGTCTTGAGACCACTATCTAAGTACCAAGTTGAATTTTTGGCTCTCAAGCACACCTACGAGAAAAAGATATCACTTTGATTTTGGTACCCAAACCTTTTTGGGTCCATGAATGTTAGTGCAGTGATTATCTTTCTTAATCCATTTAAACAAGCCATTAGAAATTCCTTTCTTCCTAATCATGCAATTGTAAGATGTGTGTCCAGTTTTCATACAATAACTGCATGGAAAAGTCTTATCATTGTTGGTTTGTTTAAATGTAGAGAACTTCTTTTTGTTGGTTTTCAAAGAGACATCTACAGATTTACATTTTAAGCAGGGTAGTTTCAAAACATCATTTTTTTTTTCAAATTTTGAACATCAGTTTTTAAAACAGAAATTTGATTTTCTAAATCAGAAATATTGTTTTTCAAAACTCTGTTCATCTTGTCTAATTTTTCAGCTTCTTTAACAAGATCACAAAATGCATCATACAGCTCATCATAATCTTGTATAGATGAGTTCGAAACACTTACCTCATCATCATTTGAAGTTGGATTTGCCATAAGACACAAGTTTGCTTCTTCATTTTCACTTTCACTAGAGGATGAGGAATCATTGTCTTCCCAAGCAATGTAGGCCTTCTTTTTTCTAAACTTTTCTTTCTTGGGCCTTTCCTCATGTTCTATTCTTCTAGGTTCACTGCTTTTCTTCATGTTTGGACATTCAGATTTATAGTGTCCAGTTTTACCACACTCATAGCATGTGACCTTTGAAGATGAACCTTCAAACCTCTTGAAGCCTTTTCTGGAGCTGAATCTCTTTTTATCATTGTTCTTCTTCATGAATCTTTTGAATTTTCTTACCATTAGATTCATGTTCTCCTGTTCAGATTCACTTTCACAGCTTGATGTATCACTATCACTAGCTGTGTCCTCCATCTTGAGTGCTATGCCTTTGGCTTTCTTGTCCTTATGTTCTTCATCGTCAATACGAGACATATCCATCTCATATTCTCTTAGTTTCCCAAATAGCTCGCACTTGTGATTGCGGCAAGATTCTTTGATTCAGCTTATAGCTGTCCATCACGGTGGATTGCCATTTTCTGTTTAGAGACTTAAGAATCTTGACATTCACTTCCTCTTCTACGAAGCTTTTCCCAAGTCCTTTGAGATGGTTGATGATGTGTATAAACCGTTTCTGCATCTCCATTATGGACTCTCCTTGCAACATTCTGAAGGTTTCATACTCTTGGATCAAGGTGTTCTTCCTTGCCCTTCGTACCGTTGTACCTTCATGTGTTACCATGATAAGCTCCCAAGCTTCTTTAGTTGTACAATGAGAAATTCTAAAGAATTCATCAGAGTTAAGAGCAGAATGTATAATGTTTAAAGCTTTTGCATCATTTTCAGCTCTTTTAATTTCTTCTTGTTCCCATTTGTCAAATGGTTTTTTGATTACTTTCCCTTCAACTGTGGTTGTTGGGACTTTGTAATCGATTCAACAATTTTGCCAAATACTTCTATGTATAGACTCCATAAAGATTTTCATTCTTACTTTCCAAAATGGATAGTTATCTCCACAAAACAGAGGAGGTCTATTGATAGAAGCACCTTCAGCAAATGGTAATTGATTACTGGCCATTATGGATCAAATTCTAGAGCAACTTACAAGAAGTAGCTCTGATACCAATTGATGGTCCTTAAGAGTGAATCTAGAGGGGGGGGTGAATAGATTCTAGTTCACTTTGGCCTATTTTTCTTGAGTTACTAATTCCTTTTAATTCAAACAGAGTATATTCAAGTTTATGCAGTAGAAATATCAAAGGAATAATCAATAACAAGTTTGCAATCAATTTTCAGTTTATACAGTACGTGTATCTACCCTTTCTAGTTCTTAGTTGATTACCAAGTTAATTACTGAGTTAATTACCAAGTCTGTTACTAAACAAATTGCAGCAAATAATTAGTTATAACAAAGAATGGTAATGAGTGTAAGGAAGAAGAAGAGTGCAGTGATTTATCTTGGTTCACGCCTAATTTTTACATCCAGGTCCAATCCAACAACTATTGCAATTGGTTTTCCACTATCAAATGATCCCACTTTTTGTGTTCTTTTACATTCACTATGTAACAAGCAACACAAAACGAAATCAAAACACCCAAACCAGCTTCTTTAACCCAAAGAATCGTCTTCACCGATTTTGGCACACCCAAAATCAAACCTTTGAGAAAACACTTCTCAAACTCTTACTCTATCCAGAGAGATCTCTCTCCTTGAGTAATAACTCAACAATCAAATGAATAAACAAAGTAGATCAGTTTAGAAAACACCTGAAGTGTAGATTCTGATCACAATCAATAAAATAGTGAATACTACCCAATCAGCAGAATGAATATAGTTGCCTTTTCACAAAACTTTCTTCAAGAACTCTTGAAGTTCTTTCTCTTGAAGAAAGATGATAAACTCTCTTAGAGAGGATTTGAAAGTGTAAGCCTTTTCTGAAAGTGTATTTCAAATGTATCAAGAGTATATGCAAAAATCTGTTCTTTTTAAAAACTTGTTTTCTGGTTTTTCAAAGTAGCCCATTTATAGAATCAGATGAGCCACAATTGTTGACATTTGGAACCCAAATTTCAAACAATTGGAGCCTATGTTTTATGAACGTTGGGGCATTTAATTTCAGGACGTTGGAGCCTCAAAAATTGACTTTATGAAGTTTAAAATGGATTGAAATGAGTGGGGAATCAAGTGGGATGTTAGAAAACTCATTTCTGGCAACTTTTAATCATTCCTCATGTGGTAATCGATTACAGCTCGTGGTAATCGATTACCAGAGAGAATTGCATTTCAGGTGTTTTTCAAAGATGGTAATCGATTACAAAGATATTGGTAATCGATTACGCATTACGTGTAATCGATTACTACCTTATGGTAATCGACCAGCCAAATGGCTTTCTCGACTTTGTTTTCCCTCTCATATCGTTGGTAATCTATTACCATTTGTTGGTAATCGATTACTTCAGTTAAATAACAGTTTTTCAAAGCATTTTCAAGGAGGGAACTCAAACCATTTGAACATATGAGAAATCACACAAGTTTGCTAAACTCTCTAGGGTATTCAAGCATGGAACAACACATATATCCTTAATCTAAAACAATCAATACATATGAAAACTCCTAGATACATTTCATCTAAGAAAACCAAAATTACATAGACATCAAAATCAAAAACACCAAGAGAAACTATCCAAAGCTTCATCAAGCTTTAGTTCCAACATTTCTAAGACTAAAGTCTTGAGAAAAGGAGAGAGCTCTCCTAAGGTTTCTTACAAGAACCTTGAATCTTATCATGGATCCATGATCCAAGTGGCGATTCTTCTACACAAGCTTATTGAATGCAAATTCATGGCGCTTTCCATCTCCTAAACACCATTCCATTTTTTATTTCTTCTTCCTTTGGTTCCAACCGAGAGGTACTTAGCCATACATAGCCTTATTCCACAAGCTTGTTCATATTCTTGAGTGAAGATCACTTGGTGAATGAAGATGGGGCACTCCTTATGTTGAATCCGTGAAGATCATTCCAATTCCTTCATGGGTTTGCATCAATTCCACAGGTACTGCCCTTCCAGCGAGCTAATCCAGTGGAGGCTGAGATTCTGGCCACCATTTGTGTACCGGACGCCAGATTTGTGCATTAGAGAGTCGCACCACCTCGGCTAGCCCGAGGAGATCTTGTCTTGACATAGGATTTGATGCTTCAATGTAAAACCTGCAAGTTAAAAGCTTCTATACAATGTATATAGTATATTGCAGTTTTTCATATATTTCTTCTTTTTTTGTTTTTCTATCAAGACATAAAAGCATAATCAATCCAATAACTAGATATCAAATACACAACAATTATAAGATTTAGAATAAAATTCAAATTACAACCCAAATTAAAATTTTTCAGAATATAACAAACCATGATTAAAGCAATTAAATTCAAACAAGACATGATAAAGACTAAAGACTAAAATAGCTAAGAGATTTTCCTTTTTCTCCCCCTAAGATTAGCAATCCTATAACCACTTATCTCTTCTCCCCCTATTTAATATATCAAACAAAAAGAGAGATAAGAAGGTTTAAGGAAATACTACTCTTCATTAAGTCATTCAAGGATAGTCTCCATCATATCCTTCATGTCAAGAAATTGAGTCGCTTATGTCCTTTCCATGCCATCTAAATGCTTTGTGACAAAAGCTTCGATTTCGTCTGGTCTATCAATGACAATTGATTCAAATCTTGATTTAAGGATATACTCCCCAGCTGCAGAGTCTGAATCATCATCAACAGGGGGTAGAGCCTCTTCATCTTCTTGTTGTTAAGGTGGCGCTTCATCCCTTGAAACCCATCCAACATCGGTTTTGATAAGCCTCATCATTTTCAAGGCTTTGTCACCAATGACGTGAATGTCCTTCACAAGCTCCCTGTTTTAATCATAGTATCTACCTAAAAATATACAATTAATCGTGAAATAAACAGAGAATAGAGATACTTATATTCGAATAGTCTCCTAATCTTGAGCATGTTGTCCGTGAGGACATGTGCCTAATCAGTCTGGATCCCATTCTTCAACGCCGCCATCAAAATTATGTCTTCCTCACTGATTTGTGCATGATTTGCACCTCGTGTTGATAAAATCCAACATACGGTGTAGTGCAGCAGACGATCATTAGAATTTAGACCGCCTATGTTATAAGTCACTTTCTTTCCTTGATGTCTCCTTATTGCTTTCTCAGCTTCCCATCTATCAGGGTTCTTCAACATACTCATGTAGAAGGTATCCTTTTGAAGATCAAAGCCCTTCTCTTTCAGCTTATCAACATAAGGATAGATTCCTTCTCGCCTAATACTAGCAAATTGAAGAAAATGTTCATAAGATAAAACAATGAACTTAATGTTTGATCTTCTTCTATTTTATTTTCTAAGTTACTTATGTTGTTATTATAAATTGTCATTATATATAAATATTTATTAATGTCTTCTAATTTATTATGAGTTAAATAATATATAAATGTGTTTTTCTTAATCTTCTCAACATAATAGTATATTTTTTTTAGGGTTGGGATGATATATTTTGTGCATTCTTACTATTACTTCTCAAAAAAAATCAAATATAAATTTTTTATTGTAATTATTATTATTATTATTATTAATATTAATATTATTATTAATATTAATATTTATTATTATTATTATTATTATTATTATAATTATAGTTACGACAATTATTATCATCATTAATATTATTATCATTAATATTATTATCATTATTATTATTTCTTCTTTGGATCCAGTGCTTTCAATTATAAGAGTAAATTTTACTTATATATAAAAAAAAACAATCTAAATAACAAATAATAAAATCTCTCGAAGATTAAAGTGTTACACATGAAACCTTACTAAGCTACTTTTAACACTTTGATTATTTGAATATAAATCATTATTCTCTGCACATTGTTGCCGTCCACAAAATATGGAATCGAGACCTTAATTAACAATTTTGAATACTGAGTTTCTCTCTAATTGAAGAAATGTTTGAAAAGATCGCATGATAAAAGTAATAAGTAATTAAAAGAAAAAATAAATAAATAAACGGAAGCTCAATCTTTAACCAATAGCATTAAGTATGGTCTACTAACGACAAAACGAAGAGTTGAGAAACATCAAAGCAGTAGAAAATAAATGAAAGTATTTAATAAGAAGAGTAAAAAAACATGCAAAAAGCAGAAAATAAATGAAAGTAATTAATAACATTAAATGCTCCTCAATCATGTAGAAAATAAATGAACGTATTTAATAACATTAAATGCTCCTCAATCATGTATGACACTATATATATGATTCTACATACCTTCGCATCAACACCAAAAGCATTCTAATATTAATTCGATCCAGAATCAAATTAAGATGAAGGCTATTACTTCAATCATGACCGTTTTGCTGGTTTTGTCCATTGGCATTGGTATGTTTTTCTTTTCATTTATTCATGATTGTCACTAGTTTAATCTTGCTAATTTTTTAAAATAAATTCTTTATTGATTTTATAACCATATTTTTTAACTTAGCATCACGGATTAGAATTGAATATTTTGTACTTGTTTATGGCTAAAAAATGAAGGGCCAGTAAAGGTGACAGAGGCAAAAATGTGTCAAGAAACATTGTACAAGAATAACTGTATAGCAGGTCAGTGTAACAATGATTGCATCATAAAACATGGATTTGGAGCAACCGGCGAGTGCGCTCTTATAATAGAATGCGTATGTCACTACCCATGTTAAATTACTGCCCGATATTCTCCAACCAATGTTCTTAATTTATATGTAATTTGCAATGGTGGATTCATAGAAAATAAAATTACTCTTTCAGTGATATATTTTTTCCAATTCTTTTTTCTTTTTCCTCGTTTATTTGTGAATGAGAACTCTTCGTGTCAAGGATAATTACTATTAAGCAGATACAAAAGTTGGGCAATCATGTAATATAAAAAAAAAATGATATATTCGTAAAAGAATATAATCTTCACCCTTTTATAAATTTGAAAATTGTTACCTTTTTATTATTCAATTTAATTAAATTTCACAAGTCAGACTAATTTTTAGTTTATTAACGATATAAATATTAAAGGTATAAAGATATTTACGTTTCAAAACAAAAACATTTTTGCTTCAAGGAGCACATAATTAAGCGTAACAAAATGAACAAAATCTTTTCAGAGAGTCTCATATCATCAAAGCAATATAACATGGACTTAAATTTTGTTTGGCGTGAAATTTACTGTTAAGTGCCAATAAAAAGATTTTAAAATTTTTAAAATTTTAATACTAAAAATAGAGAATTTTAAGTTTTAATAAAAAAATAAATAATTTAAAATTTCTCTTATCCCGTGCCCTTTTACATGTTGACCGAGTCTCTCCGGTTGTGTTATCTATCTCCTCTCTATGAAGTACTTTCAATCAAGTTCGTCATTATGGTATTTGTTCTCTTCTTTTTATTTCTAATTGTCTCCCTAAGTTAGGGGTTTGAGGGTTTTTGTTCCATTAAAAGTTCAATAATCATATGTACAGATAGTTTAACTGGGTTCTCAGTGAAAAAAAATATGTTATTGTTCATCTTATTGTTATTGTTTCTACTGAATAAAGCAAAAGCCACTTGTGTAGATAATGTTCATGTTAATGTTTCATTTCTAGTTTCTCCTTATTATATATTTGTTTGGTAATTTGACTTTTCAATTAAAAAAAACAGCTTAATTTTATCCAAACAATGACCTCAATATAAATGAAATTTAAATTGTTTTATCCAAGTAAGATATTTTAAAAATCCAACAATTTTCATTAATGAATTTGAATTCCCATATGATTTAATATTCCTTAAAATTTAAAAATATTTTATTCCTAACACGTATGTATATATGACAATTCGATTAGAACGTGGTTTGAAAGATACAAGTTAATATCCATCGCGGAAAGGATATTTTTCACAAAATTTCTCTTGAAATTTGGTTGGTGATATCACTTTTTTACAGAAATAAATTATTAAACTTAAAAATAAATATTAATTATCGTTTAATACAACTAAATCGTATATTATTTGTATTAAATTTTATTATACAATTATGTTTTATTATATTTACATATAAAAATTTCGATTTCAATTTTATCTTAGTTAATACTTAAAATGGGTTATCAAAAATAAATCTCAATCATTTGTTAATTTTAATTTATAAATAAATTTTAAATAAAATAAATAAAATTTAGAATTGAAAATCAAATAAATATTTTAATAATTGTTTTAATAAATATTTTAATAATTGTTTTATTATTTCTAACATCCTATCTTTACTATAATTTAGTTTAATATATGAAAAATCATAATAAAAGAAGGAAAATGAATGAATTATTAACAATATTCAAGATAAAATTAATTAACTTTAATATTTTTGAAAAATTATATGTAAAAAGGATAAACTTTCGAGGTATTTATTTATAAAAGGTATACAACTTAAGATATTTAATTATTCTTTTGAATGAAGTCCTCTCGAATGTTATAAATATCTATATGGATCATAATACTAACTTTTGGCATATTTTAAATTACATTTATAAATTGGTTACGAGGAAACAATAATTTTTTTCAATTACTCAACTTGTTATTTTAAAAAATATATTTACCCATAATTGATTCTTTAAGAAAGACAATTATTATTTTTACAAGATCTTGTTTTAAAATCAATTATGGGAGGAGATATTTTTTTGTATTTTCTAGTGATTTGATATAGATCTTTATCTAAGAAAGATATGAATAATTACATATGTATCTCCACAATCGTAAGATATTATCTATAAACTCAAGTGATATTCCTTGTTTTTTTTTATATGGGACATTGTTTACGTCCCAACAGAATTATCTATACAACATAAGATCATGCTTTCTTGTCAAGTCGTAATATAAATGAATTTAACAGATTAAAATTAAATTATTTAAAAATATAAAAAGATAAAACTTTTAAAAATTTTATGAAATTAATTTTAAAGATTTATCATATTAAAATGATTTTTTTAACAAATTTATGGTCTTTTTCTTATTGGAATGATTCCTATTTTATATAAGAGTATATTATTATTTTGATATTTGAAAGTATGTTTATATATAATTTTGTTTTTCAAAATTAAAAGATAGAAAACTAGTATATCAAAATATAATTTATTTATTATTTTAATTTTTTAATAAATATCTCTATCCTTATTTAGATTTATAATTTAATTATATAATTAATTATTATTTTAGTCCTTAGTTAAGGAGATACTAATGCAAAAATTACTATTTACAACGTTAATTTAATAACGATTCTTAAAAACAAGATGCATTGAAATGAACAAAAATTAAAACAACTATATTATAATAATCATTATTATATTATAATCATCATCATAGAACAGAATAAAGATAAGTCTAAAACATCTGTTATTATTTTTTAAAAAATTAACGTAACTGTCATTGTTTTGATGATTTATTTATTATTATTATTTTTTTTACAATATAACATATATCATTTTAAGATTTAAACGTTTGGTGTTGATTGCTTACTCGGGTTACCTTTCGTATTCCCTGGAGCTCCGCTAATCTTCTTCTTTAGCCTAGTTATCACAAGTTAAGCTACCACCACCACGAGGCCTTTTATCTATCACCACCGCTACATGTTACTATTTAAATTCAAAGATTAAATTTAAAAATAAAATTATAATAAATATTTTAAAAGATTATTTTATTATTATTATAAGAAATAAAATATTCTACATGTGTGTTAAGAGAAGAAAATATTAATTTACTTTGTTGTAACTTATTTTTGACGCAATTATCCATGATAAGGACCTATAGGATAAATCTCAATTCAATAAGCATGTTTGTTGATTCTCAAAGGATAGTAGGACAACTCAATTGTCAAGCCCATTATAATGTAATGTAGCATTACGAATCGGGAAGAATGATGTTTACAATGAAGTTTGTTATTTATCGTAATTTCCTCATCTTTATCAACGTGTCACCTAATTAATGTTTCAATATCTTAAATCATCACTTTCTTTTTACCAAATGATTCTCTAATCAACAAGTTCTATTCCATTTAAATTTCCAATGAATAAGTCATCGGTTACATTCTACAAATAATTATTAATTACTCAATTTATTTCTCTATTTTGAATATTTCATGTCATATTTCTTTTTTATTTATTCAATGCTAAGGTCAATAATTTCAATCTTACAAAAACACATTATGTACCTTTTCCAAAAATTTATTACATTATGCATTTTAATTTTAATAATTTTTAACTTTTATCATTTTAAGGGTGCTCATTTTTTATCATAAAATTTAAGATATATATTTAAATTTAAATATACTTAGAAATTCACTTTTTTTTAACTTTTTTTAAAATATATGATTTCTCATAAATTTATAAAAACAATAATTTTAACTTTAAGAAAAAAATTATTTATTTATTTTATTATTTTAACTTTTGGTGGATTGTTTATAGTGAGTGTAGTTTGATGAATAAAGAGAAATAACTAAGAACAAATATTGGAACGGAAGACAAGAGAAAAAAAAAATAGAGGACATAAAGTGAAAAAATCTTAATTGATATTTTTTAAGGAGATACAAGAGATATGCATTGTTTATTACCAGAGATATATAGTATTTATAGTTGTAATTACCTAATAAGATTATACCTAGACTATATATAATCACACACATACTTTTTTTGATATTATTAGTATGTTATTATATGGTTCGACTGTATAACACTTTTAAATTACTACAATTACAATTGCAATGTTATAAACTCTTTATGATTCGCGGGAAATAATTGTGTCATTGAATGAGGGGAACTAAATTTTATTTTAAAGAAAAAATTTTAAAATAAAATTTCACTAATGTATATATCTCAGCAAATACACAATGTCTCACATGAGGAAATATCTAACATGTAAAAAGAAATTTTAGTATTTATAGATAGAAAATGTTAATCAAATTTTGAAAGGAAAAGCCACAACATGCCAAGGCTTTAAGTAATCAGGTTCCTTTCTTAGCCTAAGGTCTTTCCGCCTCTAACAAACTGCTCATTTGCTCCGCCGTTCACGGGGTCATCACAAGTGTCAACCACAGACACAACCGCATGATTAGTAATGCGCACAAATGGTGAGTACACCGCTTGTTAGCTATGGGAGGTATACCACAATCGTCAAGTAATAAGTATTTGAGAACAGTGTTGTCGATTCCACGAGGATAAGAAATTGAAATTTATTTTATTTAATCTTACTATTGGAGAAAAGGTTTTGAAAGTTTGATGAGAGAATAATTATTAAAAAGAAAGAAAAAATATGATTAAAGAAGTGATTGAGATCCCGATTTCAGCACTACTTACCCTAATATTTTCCTCTCTGTTATTCAAATTATATTCTTGGTTGGATCGAATTTCTACCCTCGTGAATTTCCCTCTTAGGATCACCCACACCGCTTATTATGTAGCAAATAACAAAATAGAAGCAAAATGCAAATGATAGCAATAACAGGTTATTAATGGACAGCAAAGCAAACAAAAGCTATCATGCAGAAAAATGCAGCAAACAACAACAAAATGCAGCAATTATAGCAAAATGTAGCAATGCATATGACAACAAATACTAGCAACAAAATGACAACAACTACCAAAGGAAAATGACAACAACACTAGCTATTATGCATCAACAAAATGAAAAGTGCAAAAACTTAATTCGAACACACAGTAACAGCAAAACACACACGAACAATACGAACACTAAAACTAACACTAACAACACTAACACTAACACTATCACTAGTAATTGACAGAAACTGATGGTCCCTGGAAACAACGCCAAATTTGATCGAGGCCATACTCGGTCAAAATAATGCAATTAAATGCAGTATACTAGGAAGTCACTCCTAAGTCGTTTCTCAAGGACCATCATCATATTTCTATCAAAGACAGTACACAAATGGGGGGGGAGTTTAATTATGAAAATAGGATTATAAAAATAGTGAAATTAACAACAACTAAAATTAGATTAGCCTCTTAATTAGATTTCAATTCACTTATCCTAGGTTACAAAATTAATTAACTAAGCGAAAATTAATCACAACTGATGGAGGAACATCTCCAAAAGCTCAGCAAACTCTTCAACCTTACTTTTTAATAAATTGAGCTTCTAATAAAATTCACTATGTTTTTTACTGTCTGACCAGGTTTAGTATTCAGAGCATAACTTGGGCTACACAACTCCAATTTAGCTGTTCTTGGTGTCTTTTTAATGCTGCCTTGAAGGGTTACAAAAGCTATGCAGACACAAAAGCCCAGTTCTAACTACATCTAGGAGGAAATTAGGCTTGAAAGTAATGTTTGGATACTGTCAGGATGTTCCAGCGGTGTACTGACCAGGTTCAGTATTTCGAGCATAATGTGGGCTACAAAACTCCAATTCAGTTAGTCTTGGTGGCATTTTAAAGCTGACTTAGAGGGCTACATTGGGCGAGTTCCGTGACAGTTCCGGGTTGGAGTTGGTTCCTTATGTTAACCTTTGATTTAATGACTTCTGGGCATTTGGTTATTTAGTTTACATATATATAAGCTCAACTGGAGGGTTTCATAATTTTCCAAACTCATTTCATATGCTTTTGAATTTTCACAAGTTTGGGAAGATTTGGTGACGGTTCTATTAAATTTTCCAGCAAATTGCACTTGTTTTTCTCCCATCCTTTGAGTTCTTATTTTTAAAATTATTTTTAGTTTTAAATATTGGTTTTCCTTCATTTTAGTGCAGTAAATATATTAGCCTTTGTCTTAATCATAAATTTCCATTTGAGTAGCCAGGTTTTTATTGTTTGTCTTCCTTGATTCCTACATAGTTTTGTCTTCTTTGATCTCCTAAGCTTTGTGGCTGAATTGTTCCTCTTTCACTTGGATTAAATTGGATGTGATAATTGATAGAGGTTTCTCAAGAAACTTTAGGTGAGAGTGAGAGGAAAAAGGTAAGAGAGTATAATATAGAAAGAGCCTCTTAAAGGTGTAAACAAGAGTGTTGAGTGAAACACTTAGTGAGTAGAAAGGACTTTGTCTCTTATATTATTATTGCTTCTAATATCTTTCTTTGCAGCCATGGGAGATATTTCCCCAAATATTGAAGACTAAATACGTCCTAGTGATGTTAGATTTTTGAAATGCTTTATGGAGACAATGGACAAATTTGAAACAATTATAAAAAGTGATTTGAATGAGTTGAGAAGGGAAAATGTTAAGCAATTGAGGGAGGAGGAGAGTAAGATGGAGGACCTTGAGAGGAGACTAAGGGAAGAGCATAAGAGAAAAAATGAGAAAAGAGGAAAACAAGAGAGGTATCATAATTCATATCAAAGAAGTGATAGAGATTATTATGAATCTAGGAAGGAATATAGAGATAGCAAAGAGAGAAGGATTAGAGAAGAGTATGAGAGAAAAGAAGCTAAGTATAAGAGAAGAGAAAAAGAGTTAAAAGAAAAGGAGTTAAAGGAAAAAGAGTTGAGGGAAAAGGAGATAAAAGAGAAAGAATTGAGAGAAAAAGAAATTAAAGAGTTAGAGTTGTTGGAAAAATAAATGAGGGAGAAAAGTGATTCATTACTTGTTTCTACTAACCCTTCATTTGACACTTTTGATTCTTTCTTTGATGATGTTGTAGGTGTTGTTCCAAAAGAGGATTTCAAAGAGCAAATTGATCATCTCTTGTGTGAAGATGTTGAAAGGAATGAACTTAATGTTTTAATTAAAGATGCTTGTGATCATCTTTACAAATTTCCTTTTGATTTGATTCCTAATAAAGAGATGTGCACAAAGGAGCCTTTGAACATTTATGACCAAGAAAAGGAAACACCTTTAGAATTTGAACTACCTTTTGAGAAAATTTCTTTATCATCTCCTACTCCTTTTACTTCTAATAAAGATGAGATTGCACTAGAGTCTTATGGCTTTAAGCCTTGGACAACCCTTGAGATTGAGAATTTACAATTTTTGGCTGTGCGTATTGACCATTGTTTTCATGAAGTTGAAATTTGTTTTAGGTTATTGGAAGAACCTAAGAAGGAGGGCACACTACAAAGTTCCACGCCTAGTGAAGAAATATGGATCAAAGAACAAATATCAACACATATTGAGAAAGGAGGAGAAACTCTTAAGAGTTTTGGTTATACCATAAATTAACATTTCAATTTCTTCTTTCCTTTTTTAAATAGTGTTGTTGATGTGAATAGGATATACACTTTGTTATTAAATATAAAATTTGATAGGGTGTGCTTGATCTTTGATCCGGGTGGTCTTTTATTGTAGGTAAGAACCTAAGGCCACTTGAGGACAAGTTGGCCACAAGAAGGAGGGTTTGATGGAGGACCATCTCCAAAAACTCAACAAACTCTTTAACCTTACTTTTTTAATAACTTGAGCTTCTAATAAAATTCGCTATATTTTTTACAGTCTGACCAGGTTTAGTATTTGGAGCATAACTTGGGCTACGCAACTCCAATTTAGCTGTTCTTGATATATTTTTAAAGCTGCTTTAATGAGCTACAAAAGCTATGTAGACACAAAAGCCCAGTTCTAGCTGAATCTAGGAGGAAATTGGGCTTGAAAGTAATGTTTGGATACTGCCAGGATATTCTAGCGGGGTGTTGACCAAGTTTAGTATTTCAAGCATAATGTGGGCTACAAAACTCCAATTCAGTTCGTCTTGGTGGCATTTTAAAGCTGACTAAAAGGGCTACAAAAGTTATGAAGACACCAAAGCCCATTTTGGATTCAATCTAGGAGTAAATGGAGCTTGAAGTTAATGTTGGAATGCTACCAAGATATTCCAGCAAGTTGTATAATTGTTTAGGCCTATTAGTTTTTTTCAATTATGTATTTGTTTTAAGACTTGAATTTGGGCCTTGTAATTGTAAAGTGTGCTCATCCTAGGGTTCCTCTCATCTCACCATTGATCACTCATTTCATCCTAGGGTGGAGAATATTTTAGAGTTCTAACCTTAGGCCCATTGCACTTTCATTAAATGGGTCAACATTTCTATTCTACACACTTTAGTCAAAATTAATGAAATAGAATTTCTAAGACTTGTATCTTGAGAAAAGGAGAGAGCTCTCCTAGGGTTTCTTCCAAGAATCTTGAATCTTATCATGGATCCATGACCCAAGTGGCGCTTATTGGGTGCTTCATCCATGACGCTTTCCACACTCCTTACCTTTTTCCATTTTTGTTTTTCTTCTTCTTCTTTGTTTTAAACCAAGAGGTTGAGTACTTATTCCACAAGCTTCTTCATAATCAATTGAGTGTTAAATGATGGGTGAATGAAGATTGGGACAACAACTTGCTTATCCATGTAGATCCCTTACAAGTTCCTTATGGGTTTGCATCAACAACAAATGCTCAATTTACTCAACTCTCAATCCGACCTGAATTAATTAACTAAGTGAAAATTAACTCTAGGTTTTCCTTATGCGAATTAAGCATCCACACACATCAATCATTCCATTTCCAGAAAATTATAAATCAATCCATTAAGCATGAAGAGAGAAATGATTTTCCTATTAACTGAAACATTAAGCATGAGCAGCAATTGGGGCATTAAGTGCTGAAATAATTGATAAAAAGTTGATCACAAATAGAGCACAACCAATACATAACAGAAACCTCAAAGCATCATTGCAACCTTGAATCAAGTGGTTAACCCTTAAAATTAGACTTCCATTATTCAAACGAAATTACAATGAAATTGCAGTAG
Organism: Hylodesmum podocarpum; assembly: GCA_026586105.1. Taxonomy (NCBI): domain Eukaryota; kingdom Viridiplantae; phylum Streptophyta; class Magnoliopsida; order Fabales; family Fabaceae; genus Hylodesmum; species Hylodesmum podocarpum. The sequence continues at coordinate 151,780 of JALJEV010000287.1, forward strand.
GGAAGAGAGAAGAAAACGAATTGCAATTGATGAATTAAAACGCAAGTTGAAGATGAAGTAATCCAAAACTGAGAACCAATAAAACGAAAATGTAAATAGAGCCCAATTCTGGAAAATTGTAGAAGAAGAAGAAGAAGAAGAAAAAGAAGAAGAAGAAGAAGGAGAAGAAGGAGGAGGAGGAGAAGGAGGAGGAGGAGGAGGAGGAGGAGGAGGAAGAGGAGGAGAAGAAGCGGAAGAAGAGCAAGAAGAAGAGGAGAAATAGAGAAAACCTAAACTAAACTAAAAAGCTTAAAACGTAAAAAAAATGCTAAGCGTCAATTCCCCCAATCTAAATCTGTTTCCCCCAATACATAGGGCAGCCCCATCATGTGCAAGGCACATGACATTTAAGTGCAAAAGGGTCTTTAGTTCGAATCCCACATACAACAATTACAAGATGAATCAATTTCATGATTTAAATGGGCATAAAACGATGGAATTTGCGTAGCAGGTTTGTGTGTCACTATCAAGGCCATTTTCACCCCAAATGCAGTCTGAATTAGCTCTTGATGCCCCATGACTTTTGTAGCTCTTTAAGTCCTCTTTAATTCGACATATAGTGGAGCTCAAACAGAGTTATGTAGTGAGAGTTATGCCTGTTCGATGTAAGAACATCTAAGGAAAATCACTCACCTAGAAGAATTACTAGAAGCTCCAAGTTACCTTAGATTAGGATTTGATTTTTGTAATTGAAGTGTAAATAATTTTGATGGCCTTGTAATTTTTCGGCCAAAAGTGTATTTTCTTTTAAGTGTTTGCTTAACATTGTGCTTAAAAGGCTAGTAAGCTTAAAGAGTGAAGCATAATAGGGTGAATGAATTTAAGTTCAAGTTCATATTAAATTCTCATTTGAAATTTAAATTTAATTTGGTTTAAGTTTAAATTTCAAATTGTGAATCTAAGTGGTTTTGGTTCAAGAAGATTTTCACTTGGATTAGGATCCATGCCTAATCCAAGAGCAAATCTTAACCCTTGATTAGATGCACTCATCCAATGGATGATAACCAAGTGGAAAGTGACATGTAACCTTTGAAAGTGACATGAAACACTCTTAAAAATGACATGTACTTGAACCTTTGAACTTGTGGCTCTTATTCATTGACTTGTAGAGTACTCTAAAGTTGTTTAGCTTCCTCTTCAAGTCTTCCTAAGCCTATATAAAGCCAAAAACGAAATTGTAAAAGAACTTTCTGATATTTTGATAAATGAAATAGCTTTGAGCTTTTCTTAAGAGAGGATTCTCTTGTCTTGCTTAGCAAGATTTCTTGGATCTTATCAATGGATTTCATCCTCCATTGTGGCGGTTTTCCCTAGGCTTATTGGCTATCCATGACGCCTACCCTTACCATTCCTCACCCCCTTCACCTTTTCTTTTTTGGTTTTCTTCCCTTCCGTTGAAGCTTTGACCGAAAGCTTCCTTAAGCATTGGTTTGGAGATTGTTGAAGAAGCTAGATTGGGCAACTTCGAGGGCTCTTTGGAATCATCTCTAAGAATTCCTCTATCACTGTTTTAGTGAAATTAGTCAAATCTGGAAAAATATAGCGAATTAGAACAAAAATAGCACTTAAAGCTCAAATGAGCCCAAACTCATAAATGCATTAAATCATAAAAATTGACCATTAATAATGTTGGATTAGGATATAATAAATGCTGAGAAAGAGATCAAAATAATGACTCATCAAATCTTATCATGGATCCTTGCATCTAAGTGGTGGTTCATCCTTTGAGCTTATTAAATTTACCATTCATGGCGCTCCTATCCTTTGTCTTCACCATTTTTAATTTTTCTTCTTTCTTTGTGTTGGTCCCTATGTTGAATCCAGAGGAGGGGGGTGAATAGATTCAAGTTCCCGATGTTCAATTTTAGCCTTTGTCAATTTCTTTCCCAATTCAGTTTTATCTATGTTAAGAATAACAATTCAGAGAGGTAGCAGCGGACATAGAAAGAAATTGATACACCTTTTCAAAACTCTTTAAGAATGAATCAGTAAAAGCAATTGTAAAGCAATAGATTCAGATAAAGATAAGAGATAAGGTAGAGAGAAAGTTTGGACAGAGATTTATCCTGGTTCGGCGTTCGGCCTACGTCCAGTCCCAACCCAACAACTGTTGCGATCAGTTTCTACTATAATGATTTCTTATGTCTAATACAAACACACTGCACAAACACAAACAAAATCAAAATAACCAAAATACATGTTCTTCTCCTAAGAACATATCTCTCTAATTCTTGAATCCTTCAAGAATCACCTTTGAGAGCACCTCTCTCAAATTCCTTAACTCTTCTTCTAGAGAACAACTTTCTCTTAAGAGTTTTGAACAAAAAACAAATACAAAACAAGATAAAGATCAGTAAAGATTACACCTGATGTGTATGATCTGATCAAGTTTATAACCAAGTATTCAATCCTTCACACACTCTTCATCTCTAGAGAAAATCTTTTGAAATCTTTAAGAGAACTCTTAAAACTTGTGTTCTTTGTAAACTCAGTTTTTCGCTCTTCCTTTCTTCTTGAAAAAACTCAAAGATTTCTCTTGTTGAATCAATTCTAAGAGATTTCAATATAAAGCAATTTAAAAACATTTTTGAGATGAGTTCTGGTGTGGGTAATCGATTACTAGAATGTGGTAATCGATTACTATAGAGAGTTTTTGGCTCCTCTGTTATCTCAAGCACGAGGTAATTGATTACTAGGATGTGGTAATTGATTACTCTAGAGAGTTTTAGGATTTCCTGATTTCTCAAACTGTTGGTAGTCGATTACTGATATATGGTAATCGATTACTTCAGCTTAAAAACATTTAAAAATAGTTTTCAACTTGTCAAATCAGAGTTAGGGTTCCTAAACTTGCAGTGGCTTGATTCTCAGAGTAGATTCAACTTCTCTGTGAAGTGAAATTGAATAGAAACCACAATCAAAGCCTATTCTAGAACAATCAATACAATTAAGCTCCTATTTACAATCTATCATTAAATTCAAGAGTACAAGTAGATCAAAACTAAAAAAACAAGAGACGACTTCTTCAACTTCAAGTCCAACACTTTGGTTCTTGTTCCGTGAGCTAAACACCATATCCTTGAGGTTTTGAGCTTGCTTCCATGTTGATTATGAATGTTCATGAGTGATTGAAGGTTAATGAATGAAGATTGGACATCCTTGCATAATCCGTGAAGATCACACTTCCATTCCTTCATGGGTTTGCATCAGGGGTTTTTGAATAATTGTAGATTATTAAACAGAAATGATTAACACTAATTGAATTAATAAACAAAATCATATTAACCTTTTGATTAGATTGAAATCCATTTATTCTAGGTTATTGAAACTCATGCTCAATTTACTGAACTCTCAATCCAACCCAAATTAACTTACAAAGTGAAAATTAATACTGGATTTTCCTTATGCGAATGAAGCATTCACACACATCATTCACTCTAATTAAAACAAACTATAATGTATTCCATTAAGTATGAACAGAGTTACAATTAGCAATTAAACTGGAACATTGAGCATGAGTAGAATCATTAAGAATTAGAATAAATGATACGGAGTAATGAACAATTAGAGCAGAAACAATACACAAACCGAATCTCAAAGCGTCATTGCAATCTAAATCAAGAGAATAACCCTATAATTACCCTTCCATTAAAATGAATTCAAAAAATGAAATTAAACTAAAACATAAAAAATGAAATTAAATTAAAACAAAAAACGAAACTAAACTAAATTGCATAAAATAAAATTGTAGAAAATAAAACAAATGTGCAGTAGAATAAAACCTAAAATGAAATTGCAAAAAAAGAAGAAGGATAGAACAACAAATGAAATTGAAAATATGAAACTGTAGAAATTGAATGGAACAGTAAAATAGAAGATTAGAATAAAGAAGAAGTTGCAGAGAATAGAGAAGAAAAGCAAACCAAACTGTAATTGTATTAAAAGAAAACAAATTGTAATTTTTTTTGGGGAAACGAAGAACAACACAATGAACAAAGCCAAGAGGAAAAAGGGCTACACCAAAGCTAAATCCTAAAACAAAATTGCAAGAGCCAAAATTGTGTAGCTAAAGTTGTCCCCTTTCATTGGAAGAAAAAACCTACGACTAATGGGCCCATGTCATATGCAAGGCACATGACTTTTAAGTGTATCAGGTGCCCACTTCGGATCCTACTAACAAAAAACATAAAAATGGTTTAAATACATGAATAAAAATTGTCCTAACTGAGTCTTCTTCACTGGAATTTCCGAATAGCTTTCGTGCGTCACTTTCAAGCCCATTTTCACCCCAGATGCAGTCCTAATTAGCTCTTGATATCTACATGACTTTTTTAGCTCTCTGAGTCCTCTTTAATTCGACATATATTGGAGCTCAAACAGAGCTATGTAGTGCGAGTTATGTCTGTTTTAGTGAACTTGGTCAAAACTAAAAATTATAGCGAATTAGAACAAAAATTAGCACTTAAGACCCAATTGAACCCAAACTCATAAATGCACTAAATTATATTATTTGACCATTGATAATGTTGTAATATGATGCAGTGAATGCAAAGAAATTGATCAAAATAATAATGCATCAGAAACTTCTAAAAAAATCATGCAAGATGAATTAAATATATTAAAAAATAAAGTTGAAAACTTACATGCATGTTCAAAATGTTACTCTATTGACACTAAAATAGATGATTTGCATAAAATTTGAAAAAGGAAAGCATGGTCTGGATGATATATTAAATACACAAAGAAACACCAGTGATAGAAGTAGGTTTGAATATACACCACTAAAGAAATCAAACAAAAAGAATAAAATTGTGTTTGTAAAAGCTAGCAATCAAAATGCCTGAATATAATAAACTAAATTCTTTTTATAACTCACAAAAGATACAAGGAACATAAGTCTAGAATAAGAAACTACTATGTGCCTAAAAATCATCATGCTCCTAAAAAGAAATATGTTTGCAATTATTGTAATATGTCTACACACACTTCTGATGTATATAATGTTAAAAAGTATGGAATACCCAAAAAGCAATACATATGGGTTAAGAAAGGCACTAACCGTTAAGGACCCAAATCACCTTGGGTACCTAACATTCTCGTTTAACAGTTTTGTAGGAATGTGATGAAGGCCTCCTTGAAGAATTCTCCAATGAAGCTTTCGGATTGCACATGTCTAGTCCTCAACCAAGATGCACCAAAGGATTGGACCAAAGAAGCTCTCGACCATAGAGGTTTTAGGTGTTTAGAAGGATAGAAGAAAATGATATGAAGTGGAATAGGTAAGAAGATGGTGGCACCAAGGTTAAGAACCCATAAGTTTAGGAGGAACCGCCACAATGGAAGAAGAACTCCATTGATAAGATTCAAGGAAATTCCCTAAGGGAACAAGAGAAAAATTCTCTCAAAGCTTAAAAGCTCCTGCATTCAAATTTCATCAAAGGTGTTACAAGTGTTTCGGCAAAAGGCTTTTATAGGCACCTATGACATGGCCTCCAAGCTATCCTAACTATGATTAACTAAGCCTAATCCTAGTTAAGATTCCTAAGCTAAACAATGGCTTACTTGACCACCAAGTGACTAAGTGAGTTACTTGGTTGTTAAGAAGCACATGGTCTTCACATGGCCTTCACATGGGTGCACATGGGTTTGTCTCCCCTTCGTACCCATGTGATTAGCCAAGTCATCAATCCTTAATCACTTGGGATTAACGGTTGAAATCTCTTGTTTTGAGCAAGGCATGGATCAAGCTCAACTCAAAGAGGCCTCTTCCCTTGACCCTAAGTGATTTCAAGGTTCCTCACAATTTTAGCCGAAAACTTGAGATTTTTGAAAACTTTGTGGAAATCTTGACTCTTAGGGATCTTCGGCTTGCTATTTGGCTATATGACTCGAGGGCTTTGGACCCTTAACAACTAAGCATCTAAGCTATTACATAGCACCTTGTTTATACATGTTTATAAGTAGGTTACAATCATATTGCCTTATGCTACTATCTTTTTTATCTTGGAGTTTCCTTGCTTCCTTTTCTAGCTTCCTTAGCATGCTCCTAGTGATCCTCCTAGATGTTCCTACATTAAACCCTCATTCTTGGCTTGAACTTGTCCTCAAGTTTGTATCATCATTTGAACCTACATCAACTAAGGAAAGGTTAGATATATTAAAGGAGTTACTACCACCATACTTACTTGGAAGGTCTAGCTTGTAGGTGTTTGGACTCAATTTCTCTATGATTTTGAATGGTCCGTCCCCTCTTGGAAGAAGCTTTGAACTCCTCAAGGTAGGAAACCTTTCCTTCCTTAGGTGTATCCAAACCATATCTCCAACCTTGAACTCAAGATCTCTACGGTGCTTGTTGTAGGCCTTTGCTATTTGCTCATTTTTCTTTTCAATTCTCTCCTTAACTTGGGTGTGTAACTCTTGGATCTTCTTAGCCCTTTCTTTACCACTTTTATTACAAGTAAATTCAAAAGGTAAAGCCACTAGATCTAGGTGGGTAAGTGGGTTAATTCCATAAACTATTTGAAAAGGAGACAGTTGAGTAGTGGAATGCATTACCTTATTGTAAGCAAATTCAATGTGAGGCAATCAATCTTCCCAACTTCTAATGTTTTCACCCACAAAAGTCCTCAATAGTTGACCTAAGGTCCTATTGACAACTTCGGTTTGCCCATCCGTTTGGGGATGACAAGTTGTAGAGAAAAGAAGCTTGGTTCCCAAACAATTCCAAAGGGTTCTCCAAAAGTGCCCAAGAAACTTGGAGTCACGGTCACTCACAATAGTCTGGGTACCGATTACGAGGTCGCACTCGCACAAATTAATACAATTAATATGTAGTACTAGGAAGTGACTCCTAGATCGTCTCTCTCAAGGACCATCACTCAAGTTTCTATCAAACACAAGCCACAAGACAAAAACACAATACACATAAAGGGGGGGGTTGTTTGTTTGATTTTTGAAAACAGAATTGTAAAAACAGAATTGCTAAACAAGATAAAATGATAAACTAAAATAGATTAACCTCTTGATTAGATTGCAACTCACTTATCCTTGATAACCAGATTAATTAACTAAGCGAAAATCAATCACATCAAATGTTCAATTTACTCAACTCTCAATCCAACTTCAATCAATTAACTAAGCGATAATTAATCTTAGTTTTCCTTATGTGAATTAAGCAAACACATACATCATTCATTCCAATTCCAGCAAGTTATATTTCATTCCATTAAGCATGAGAACAAGATATAAGTTGATATTATTGGAAGCAAGATTAATTGACTAAGCGAAAATTAATCTTGGTTCTCCTTATGTGAATTAAGCAAACACATAGTCATTAAGAGCTAGCATGAATGATGAAGAGTCTATAGTAAATTGAACAAGCAATCATGAACATAATCTCAAAATATCATTGCAACCTTAATCAAGAGATTAACCTTTTGATATTTAGCCTTCCATTTGATTTAAAAACGAAATTGCAAACAAAAAAAATTGAAATTATAGCAAGTTAAGATCAAGGAAATTAAAGATGCTGGAATTTAAATTGCTGGAATTGAAATTGCTGGAAATTGAAGATGCAGAAAATAAGTGTAAAAATTAAACATGTGTGCTGGAAATTAAAATAAATTAACCAAAACATGAAGAACAAATGAAGAACATGAAGAACATAGAAATTTATAAAATTCAGGTGAAGGTGGCAAAGCCTCCTAATTTAGAACTTTATAAACTTCTATAAAACAACAAGAATTGAATGGAAATGAAAAGAAAATATTTGAACCTTAGCAAAGCAAATAAAGAAAAAGAAGAAGAAGAAGAAGAAGAAGAAGAACTAGCTACAAGTGAACTACAAGTCCAAGTGAAGTGTGTCACTCACTTCAAAGTGAAATGTAGTGTGGTGTCTTGGTGTGTGAAGTGTTTACAAGTATTTATAGGAGAACAAATGATGTGTTAGGTGAGGGGGGTGGCTGTCCACCAACCCAATTACCTACACCAACCCCATTTACTCTCCACCAACCCCATTTACTATCCACCAACCCCATTACAAAGTTTTACTGCATTTAATCCTGGTTCCACACGTCATCTTCATGTCCAAATTCACCCAATATTTAGTTCGAATTGACTTTCCATGTCTTCATAGCACTTGTAGCTCTTTGAGTCTTCTTTAATTTGACATATAATGGAGCTCAAACAGAGTACTGTGCTGAAAGTTATGCTTGTTTTAGTGGACCTTGTCAAAACTGGAATTTACTGAGAGAATAATTTTTTTCCGTGCGTCATCTTAGAAGCCATATTCACCCCAGATTCACTCCGAATTAGCTCTTAATGTCTTCATGACATTTGTAGATCTTTCAATCATCTTTAATTCAATATAAAACGGAGCTGAAACGGAGATCTGTGGAGGGAGATATGCCTATTTTACTGAAAGTGGTTAAATCTGGAAAAATAAAACGAATTTAGAACAATTTAAACACTTAAAGTCTAAATGAGCCCAAACTCATAAATGCATTAAATCATTCTAATTAATCTTTAATTATGTTGTATTGGGATATAATAGATGCAGATAAGGTGATTAAAATAATGACTCATCAGGTACCCTATGGAGTCTCACTACTTCTTTAGAAAATAGTCTTGCAATATTAGAAGCGTCATCAACTTTCTTGCAAGCTATGAAGTGAGCCATTTTCGAAAAGCGGCATACAGCAACAAAGATGCTATCCATCCCCCTTTTGGACTTGGGAAGGCCAAGGATGAAGTCCATGGAAATGTCCATCCAAGGAGGGGTAGCTATAGGAAGGGGTTGGTATAAGCCATTTGGGGAGACTTTGGACTTAGCTTTGTTACAAGTGATGCACTTAGAAATATGTTTTGTTACTTGGACCCTCATGTGAGGCTAAAAGAAATTCTCTTGTAACATAGCCAATGTCTTGTCTCGACCAAAATGACCCATCATACCTCCTTCATGGGTCTCCATAACCAATAAGTCCCTCAAAGAAAATTTTGGCACATACAAAGCTTGTCCTTTAAAAAGATATCCATTGTGCCTAAAATAGTCTTTGAATGCACCTTTGTTACTTGATTCCCAAATAAGACCGAAGTCTTTATCATGGGCATACATAGACTTAATATGATCAAATCCATACATCTTACATTTAAGCATGTTTATCAAGCTATGCCTCCTACTTAAAGCGTTGGCTACTATATTGCTAGACCCTTTCTCATACTTGATCATGTAAGGAAATTGTTCTATGTGTTCTACCACCTAGCATGTCTCTTGTTTAATTTTCCTTGCCCTCTCAAGTGTTTAAGTGCTTCATGGTCGGTGTGGACTATAAACTCCTTAGATAATAAGTAGTGTTGCCACATTTGGAAGGCCCTAACTAATGCATACATTTCTTTATCATATGTAGAGTAGTTAAGATGTGCACCTTTTAACTTCTCACTAAAGTAAGCTATTGGGTGTCCCTCTTGCATTAGTACAATCCCTATCCCCACATTGGAAGCATCACATTCAAGTTCAAATGAAAGAGAAAAATTTGGTAAAGCAAGTATGGGTGCGTGTGTGAGTTTGTGTTTAAGCACCTTGAAGGCTTCTTCTTGAGAAGGCCCCCATGAAAACTTAATTTCCTTTTTTACAAGTTTATTCAATGGACTAGCTATTGTACTAAAGTCCTTTACAAATTTTCTATAGAAGCTAGCTAAGCCATGAAAACTCCTTACCTCTTTCACGCATGTAGGTGTTGGCCATTCCTTGATTGCTTGGATCTTGGCTTCATCTACCTCCACCCCTCTTGCACTTACAACAAAGCCTAGAAAAATTACTTTCTCGGCCCCTATTACACATTTTTCCCTATTTGCATACAATTGTTCCTTTCTAAGTACACCTAATATAAGTTTCAAATGTGTTACATGCTCTTGAAAAGATTTACTATATACTAAGATGTCGTCTAAGTATACTACAATAAACTTACCTAGGTATTCCCTCAAGACATGGTTCATGAGTCTCATGAATGTACTTAGGGCATTAAATAGTCCAAAAGGCATTACTAGCCACTCATATAGTCCAAATTTAGTCTTAAAAGCGGTCTTCCATTCATCTCCTTCTTTCATTCTAATTTGATGGTAACCACTCTTAAGATCTATTTTGGAAAACATGGTGGATCCATGTAACTCATCTAATAGATCATCTAATCTAGGTATTGGATACCTATATCTAATAGTAATATTATTTATAGCTCTACAATCCGTACACATGCGCCATGTACCCTCCTTCTTTGGAACCAAAATGATTGGGGATGCACAAGGTGAGAGGCTTTCTTTGACCCATCCCTTCTTCAAGAGGTCTTGGACTTGCCTTTCTATTTCATGTGCTTCTTGTGGTGAGCTCCTATAAGGTGGCTTGTTTGGCAATTGTGAACCCGGAATGAGATCAATTTGATGTTCTATCCCTCTTAAAGGAGGTAAGCCATGAGGCAACTCCTTAGGGAAAACATCTTGATACTCATTTAGAACTTCTTCTATTGTTTTCGATTGACCTACACAAACGTTGCTCAAAATTAATGGATTCGGCAAACACAAAAACATATATTTTCTAGCTAAGTATTCCCTTTTAATGTCCTTGCAAGTAACAAGTAAAGTCTCTTTACAAGCATTAGACAAAGTCCTTTTACAAGTATTATTTCTATCTACTTTACTCCTAGATTTATTTACAACATTTTTCAAGCCTTTTCCTTTGACATGGCTCTCGGCCAAGCCTTTGGAAACCTTGGGACTCTCGCCCAAGCTTCCTTTTTCTTCTTGGGACCTTTTAATCTTCATTTTGACTTGGTCCTCACAAACTTCCCTTGGAGATAAAGGCCTTAGAAGCACCTTTCTACCTTCAAAGGAAAACAAATATGTGTTAACAAGACCATCATGTATAACATTCCTATCATATTGCCATGGCCTACCTAAAAGCATGTGTGTGGCTTCCATGGTACAACATCACGTAGAATGCTATCACAATATTTCCCAATAGAAAAATCTATCATACATTGTTTATCTACTTTTACTTCTCCATTCTCACTTAACCATTGCAACTTATAAGGTTTGGTATGGATCAAAGTTGGCAAGTTAAGTTTAGAAACAAGTCTCTCACTTACTACATTGGTACATGAACCACCATCTATGATTAAAGAGCATACACTACCCTTTACCTTACACCTTGTATGGAAAATATTTTCCCTTTGGCTTTCATCCATTTCATGGTTCAACTTTAGCAATCTTCTTACCATTAGTAAGTCACCTTCTTCAGCACCCTCACTTTGTGTAGAGTGGTCTTCATCTTCATCTCCCTTTTCACTTGAAAATTCTTGGGAGGATTCACTTGTAATGTTTTCTCCTCTTGTCACCATGGTTCTCTTGGTGGGGCATTGTGAGGCAATGTGTCCTCTACCCAAATATTTAAAACACTTGATGTTACTAGAATTCAAAGGATTAGAGGAAGATACTACCTCCTTTGGTTTTGTGAACTTTCGGTCATCCTTGGGATTAGGCCTTGGTGATGGTTCTATTTTACTCTTGCCTTTCCAATTGGATGAACTAGGCATGGAAACCCTCTTGGCACTACTTCTTCTCTTGATTTGTTCATCAATTCTTTCGGCTAGATGTATGGCTTCTTCAAGGTATGAGTACCTTTGCAACTCCAATACATCTTGTATTTCACGGTTCAAACCATGAACAAACCGAGCCATGGTGGCCTCCAAACCCTCCTCTAGGTGTGCTCTTAGCATGGTGATTTCAAGGTCTTTGAAGTATTCTTGAACACTTCTATTTCCTTGGTATAGCCTTTGGAGTTTGTTGTGGAGATCTCTCATGTAGGTAGGTGGTACAAATCTTTCTTTCAATGCATCTTTCATGGCTTCCCATGTGGTGACTCTTGGTCGAATGCATCCATAACCTCTATCTTGTTGATTCCACCATATCATGGCATAATCCTCAAACTCTAGAGCCACTAAGTGCAGCTTCTTGTCTTCACTCAACAAGGGATAGCTTGCAAATATTTGGTCCACCTTCATAGCCCAATCAAGGTAAGCTTTGGGTCCCCCACTCCCATTGAACTTTGGGATGTTCAACTTCACAAACCTTTCATCAAACCTCTCTTTTTTACCCCATTGGTTCCTTCTATAGTCTCGGTTTCCCCTTGTACCTTCACGGCCAACCCCTTTTCCGCCTCTTCTCTCATGGCTAAAAGGGCCATGCTCATGGTAAGGGTCTCTCCAAAGGTTCCCCACATCACTACCAATGGAAGGGCTAATTGACCTATTAGGGTCATTTTTGAAAATTTTTTACGTAAATGAGTTTGTTCCAAAAGTATTTACCAGAGGGGGGGTTCTGTTTTGAGTTAAAGGTGTTGGGGAAGAAAATACCTTCAGAGGTAGGCGTTGGAAGACCAAACGCCTCCTTCTGGGCTGTACACGTGGCCATTTGTGATTGGGGAACTTTTGAAATTCAAGAGAGGAGATGTTTAAACACAAAACACCTCCTTCTATCAAGGAGGCGTTTAAAATCTAAATGTCTCCTTATTTTAAATTAATATTTTTTTATTCTTCAAATAACAGTTTTTTTAAATTTATGTATATATTTTTTGTTGTTGTGAAGTCAGTAAATAGGTTGTTTGTTTCAACAATTCACGTAAAAAATGCAACCATTTGCTCTGATAAAAAACTAAACACAATCAAGTGGTTGAAAACAACAATTAAAAGATGTAAAAAAAAATATTATTAAGACAGTTGTTTAAAGAATAAAAAAGGTATATTAATTTAAAAAAAGAGTAAGAAGAGGTTACCATATTTAAGTAAGAAGAGATTTATATTTGAAACGTTATTTGAACAGTTATCTAGAGAATAAAAAAAATATTAATTTAAAAAAAAGAGGCGTTTAGATTTTAAACGTCTTCTAAGGGAGGCGTTTGATGTTCCAACTTCTCCTTTAGAATGCGTTTTCTTCCTCAACGCCTCTTTTAGAAGGCGTTTTTTTCCTCAACGCCTCCTTTTGAAGGCGTTTTCTTCTCCAACGCCTTTGACTCAAAACAGACCCCCTGTGGTAAATACTTTTCAAACAAAGCTATTAACGTAATCTTTTTTTTTAAAATAACCCAAAAGGGTCAATTAGCCCCAATGGAAGTCCTATGTTCCCTTCCTCTACCACTTCTCCTTTCTTCATCCCCCTCATTTCTTCTCTCATTTTAACTTCTCCTTTCTCTCCTGTTTCCCTCATGGTTATTTTGCTCTTCCCTCCCTTGTGTGTCCCTTCTCAATTGGTTAAATTCATCTTGCCAACTCTCCCTCATTTCCCTATTCATATCACCCACCCTATCCAACACCAAATTCAATATGTTTCGGGTCCTAGGTGATAAATCTTGTCCTAGGTGATAAATCTTGTCCAACACTAGGTGGACTAGTCATGGCTGCAAGGAAAAGTTTGTATACAAAAAAACAAGGAAAGCAATAAACCTAACAAGCTCTCTCTAAGTGTTTACACTCACAACTCGTGTATCACACCAAAATCGGCTTTTTCTCTAATGAGTTTCTCTTGCCTTTTACCACTCTTTTCTCTTATGCTCACTTAGAAATATTCCTCTAATCAATTATCAGGGTTCTTATCAATCTACTATGAAAGAGAAACAGTAACCAAGCTAGGCTTAAGAGGCCAAGAAAGATAAAAACTCTAGGACAAAACTAAGGAGTCCAAAAGAGACAATCAACAAAAGCTCAAAATGAAATGAAATGGCAACTCAAAGTCTGGAGGAAATTTAATGAGACAATGGCATATACTAGGGCTGTAAAAGATCATATAATAGCCCAAGGAAACATGTCAAAATAGAGGCATAGCATGAGGCAATCAAAACTGGACAGCAAGCACACAATCTAAGTAGAAACTGAAATTAGAGACCGATTTCAGCAAAAATCAGCAAAAAGATTAGTGACCGATTTTGCCTAGTTTCTATACTTTGCTAGCTATCATGCTTCTCATGCCAAAATTAATTATAAACATATATGTGTAGTACAACATGTGTCCAACAAGGTGCATTACAGTGGAGAAAAAAAAATTATATGTAAAGCATTAAGATACACAATTCACTAGGAAGCTCAAAACTTGAAATTTAACTAGAATAGTGTATAGGCTTTCTCCTAGGTCTAAGGTGTTTCTTTTGTGTAACTCTTTTCTTTCTTCATTTTCTTTTGCCTTTGATCTTGCTGTTCAATAATTTTATTTTCACTTTTCTAAGGTTCTCTAAGTGTTACTTTGTTTTAGAACCACTACTTTTTTTCTACTACTAGTTTTTTTTTCTTCTTTTCACTTGTTTTTCTTTCCTTTCTCTTTTCTTTTGTAAATTGGATGGCTGGACCGAAACCTTTAGGGAACTAAAAGCCACTTCTAGGTGAAAATCCTAGTCTATCACAGCCCTTACAAAAAGTACTCAAAATTACAAAACATATGGTATTATAAAAATTGCAAAATTGAAAATCATGTAAGCATACTTCTCAAAAATGCTTTTAACACCTAAGGTCATGTAAAACATGTATGCAATCAATAGGTGAAGTAAATTCCAGCAATCATGCCTCACGGTACAGTACACAACAAGACTAAACAATGAACCTAAAGACATACATGAATCATAACTTGCAAATAGGAAATCTACATGATTATGGAAACAAAATTGCAAGCTAGTAAATCATGCATTCAAGAAGACAAGTAGAACATGCCAATGGTGAGTTATGGCTAAAGGCTGTAACCAAAAGAAGAAAAGCATGCTCCAACTAAAAACTATGAACAAGACAACTCAAAGAAGCAAAGACTAGCTACTCAATGGAAGAAAAAGACTCTAGAGATGGAAACTCAAAGAAAAACTAAAAGACTCATGGAGACACATTTACTAACCGTGGTGATGACCCAAGGTTGATGACAACAAACTCTGATACCACTTGATGAAGACCTCCTTGAAGAATTCTCCAATGAAGCTTTCGGATTGCCCATTTCTAGTCTTCAACCAAGATGCACCAAAGGATTGGACCAAATAAGCTCTCAACCATGGAGGTTTTAGGTGTTTAGAAGGATAGAAGAAAAGGATATGAAGCGGAATAGGTAAGAAGATGGTGGCGCCAAGGTTAAGAACCCATAAGCCTAAGAGGAACCGCCACAATGGAAGAAGAACTTCATTGATAAGATTCAAGGAAATTCCCTAAGGGAACAAGAGAAAAATTCTCTCAAAGCTTAAAAGCTCTTGCATTCAAATTTCATTAAAGGTGTTACAAGTGTTTCAGCCAAAGGCTTTTATAGGCACCTATGACTTGGCCTCCAAGCTATCCTAACTATGATTAACTAAGCCTAATCCTAGTTAAGATTCCTAAGCTAAACCGTGGCTTACTTGACCACCAAGTGACTAAGTGAGTTACTTGGTTGTTAAGAAGCACATGGTCTTCACATGGCCTTCACATGGGTGCACATGGGTTTGTCTCCCATTCGTACCCATGTGATTAGCCAAGTCATCAATCCTTAATCACTTGGGATTAAGTGTTGAGATATCTTGTTTTGAGAAAGGCATAGATCAAGCTCAACTTAAAGAGGCCTCTTCCCTTGACCCTAAGTGATTTCAAGGTTCCTCACTATTTTAGTCGAAAACTTGAGATTTTTGAAAACCTTGTGGAAACCTTGACTCTTAGGGATCTTCGGCTTGTTATTTGGCTATGTGATCTGAGGGCTTTGGACCCTTAACAACTAAGCATCCAAGCTATTACATAGGACCTTGTTCATACATGTTTATAAGTAGGTTACAATCATATTGCCCTATGCTACTATCTTTTTGATCTTGGAGTTTCGTTGCTTCCTCTCCTAGCTTCCTTAGCATGCTCCTAGTGATCCTCCTAGATGTTCGTACATCAGAATGCATGAGGGTAGCAAATGATATGTGGTATCTTGATAGTGGTTGCTCCTCACATATGACCAGTGATAAATTAAAATTTTCATATTTGATTCCAAGAAACAAAGGATTTGTTACATATGGTAACAATGAGAAAGGAAAAATCATTGGTATTGGAAGAATAGGTTCGCCTCCTCAAACTATAATAGAAAATGTTTTATATGTTGAAGAACTAAAGCAAAGCCTTCTTAGTATAACTCAACTATGTGATAAAGGGTGTAAAGTAAAGTTTTTCGAAGATAAGTGCGTGATAAAAGATAAAGTATCTAAAGAAGTCAAACTATTAGGTGTTAAAATAAACAAAGTATTTATGGTTTCATTAGATGATGGTCTATCTAAAGATACACACCTAATGGTTAAAAACAATGATGATGTATGGTTGTGGCATAGACGTCTAGCACATATTTATATGGATCATCTAAATAAATTGATTAAGCATGATCTAGTTGTAAGTTTACCTAAAATAAAATTTGTTAAAGATAAATTATGTGTTGCATGTCATAAAGGTAAACAAACAAAAGTCTCATTTAAACCTAGAAACATTGTTTCAACTACAAGACATCTGCAATTGCTACATATGAATTTGTTTGGACGATCAAGGGCTAGAAGCTTTGGTGGAAATTATTATGCATTAGTAATAGTTGATGATTACTCTAGGTTTACTTAGACATTATTTCTAAAACACAGAAGTCATGCATTTAAATCCTTTATGAAACATGCAAAGTTAATTGAAAATGAAAATGCATCATGGAGGTGAATTTCAAAATGCATCATTTCAAGAATTTTGTGATAAATGTGGCATCTCCCATAATTTCTCTTCTCTTAGAACACCACAACAAAATGGTGTGGTTGAAAAAAAGAATAGGTCTTTAAAATAATTAACAAGAACAATGCTAAATGAATTTAATCTGCCTAAGTACTTTTGAGCAGATGTTGTTAGCACCGCTCGCTATGTTTCTAATAGAATTTTAATAAGACCTATTTTAAAGAAAACTCCTTATGAGTTATATAAAGGTAGAAAACAAAATATTGCTCATTTTTATGCATTTATTAGTAAATGTTTTGTCTTGAATAATGGTAAAGAAAATCTTGGAAAATTTGATGTTAAAGCCAATGAAGGTATATTTCTTTAATATTCTCTTACTAGCAAAGCTTTTACAATTTTAATAGAAGAACTCTTCTTATGGAAGAATTTATACATGTATCTTTTGATGAAACTAGCCCCTCAAAGGCGGAAAATTTTGTTTATGTTAATGATGAAGATGAAGGGGTTATACCAAGAATTGATGATCAGATTCAAGACAAAATCAATGAAAATGAAGATACAAATCAGCATGAAGAGCAAAATGATTTACCTAAGGAGTGGAAAGTACATAAGTATCACCCAATTTACAACATCATTAAGTCTGAATGATGCATGCTTGAACATGGAAATTGTTTCCCAAATATAACCATCAAAGGTAAATGAGGCTCTTCAAGATGAACATTGGGTTTTAGCCATGTAAGAGGAACTCAACCAATTTGAAAGAAATAAGGTATGGAGACTAATACTAAAACCAAAAGATAAACAAATCACTGGATCTAAATGGGTCGTTAGAAATAAATTAGATGAAAATGGTATTATAATTAGAAATAAAGTCAGATTAGTCGTTGATGTAGGAACATCTAGGAGGATCACTAGGAGCATGCAAAGAAGACTAGAAGAAGAAGTGGAGAGACTCAAGGACCAAGATAATAGTATACAACTTAATATGTGTAATGTATTTGTAAGCTTGTATGAACAAAATTAGGTCCTATGTAATAGCTCTAGCTTAAGACAAAAAAGGTCCAAAGCCCACTGTTCATAAGCTTTTAAGCAAGCAATAAATCCCTAAGCAACAAGGGTTCACACAAGGTCCTTAAAAAAATAACTAAGTTTTTAAAAACCCCTTATGTGAAGACTTGGAACACTTAGGATTAAGAGAGAGCTCTTAATCAAGTCAAGGATCCATGCCTTCACTTTATTAAGAATATCTCACCCTTAATCACTAATTAGAAAGGATTGATGACTTGGCTAATCACATGGGCACAGTTTGGAGATAAACCTATGTGCACCCATGTGATTTCCATGTGAAACCCATGTGCAAGCCTAACTAACTTAACTACCAACTAAACCACTTGGTTACTTGATAGTCAAGTAAGTTCACAACTGGTTTAGGATCTTAACTAGGCTTAGTTTAGTTTAATCATAGTTAGGAATAGCTTGGAGGCCAAGCAAGGGTCAATTATAAATGTCTTGGTCAATTATAGTTCTCTTTTTCCCTTAGGAAAAATCCTTGAATCTTATTAATGACATCATGCTTCCATTGTGGCGGTTCCTCCAAGGCTTATAGGTTCATCCCTTGGCGCCACCCTTCCATCTCATTTCTATTCCACTTTACTTTGATTTCTTCAACACGGGAAACATTGGAGCCTCTTTGGATTATCCCCCAAGGTGGCCTCTATCAGTTGCTTAAGGGTACAACCAAGAAGAAGGAATTGGTAATGATGAAAGTTTTGCAGCAGTTGTTAGGTTAGAAGCTATTAGGTTACTATTAGCATATGCATACTCTCTAAACTTTCAATTATATCAAATGAACATAAAGCATGCTTTTGTAAATGATTATATACAAGAGGAGGTGTATGTTTGTCAAGCACCTAGTTTTGAATATTATAAAATCCTACTAATGTATGTTGGTCCCTATGTTGAATCTAGAGGGGGGGGGGGAGGTGAATAGATTCAAGTTCCCTACATTCAATTTTATCTTTTCTCACTTTCTTTCCCGATTCAATTTTATCTGAGTTACAAATAACAGTTCAGAGATTTAGCAGCGAACATAGAAGGAAATTATAAAGCGAGAAATACAGAGAAAGATAAGAAATAAGGTAGAGAGAAAGCTTGGACAGAGATTTATCCTGGTTCGGCGTTCGGCCTACGTCCAGTCCCAATCCAACAACTGTTGCGATCGGTTTTTCCACTATAATGATTCCTTGTGTCTAATACAAACACACTGCACAAACACAAACAAAATCAAAATAACCAAAACATATGTTCTTCTCCTAAGAACATATCTCTCTAATTCTTGAATCCTTCAAGAATCACCTTTGAGAGCACCTCTCTCAAATTCCTTAACTCTTCTTCTAGAGAACAACTTTCTCTTAAGAGTCTTGAACCAAAAATGAAATACAAAAACAAGATAAAGATCAGTAAAGATTACACCTATTGTGTATGATCTGATCAAGATTATAACCAATGTATTCAATCCTTCACACACTCTTCATCTCTAGAGAAAATCTTTTTAAAATCTTGAAGAGAATTCTTAGAACTTGTGTTCTTTGTAAAAATAGTTTTTCGCTCTTCCTTTCTTCTTGAAAAACTCAAAGATTTCTCTTGTTGAAAATCAATTCAAAGAGATTTCAATTTAAAGCAGTTCAAAAGCTTTTTGAGATGAATTCTGGTGTGGTAATCGATTACTAGAATGTGGTAATCGATTAGTCCAGAGAGATTTTGCCTTCTCTGTTATCTCAAGCACGAAGTAATCGATTACTTGGATGTGGTAATCGATTACTCCAGAGTGTTTTGGGCTTCCCTGATTTCTCAACCTGTTGGTAGTCGATTACTGATATATGGTAATTGATGGAGGACCATCCATCTCCAAAAGTCCAACCAAACTCTCCAACCTTAATCTTTAATAAATTGGGTTTCTAATAAATTCGCAATGTTTTTACTGTCTGACCAGGTTCAGTATTTCAACCATAACTCACGCTACACAAATTCAATTGAGGTGATCTTGGTGCCAAATTAAAGAAGACTTCAAGGGCTACAAAAGCTATGAAGACACCAAAACCCAGTTCGAACTGCAACTAGTTGGAAAATGAGCTTGAAGTTAGAGTTGGAATGCTTCCAGGAATTTTCAGCGAAATGTTTTAATGTTTAGGCTTATTAATAGTTTTCTTTCAATTATGTAATTGTTTTAAGGATTTAATTTGGGCCTAAACTTGTAATAAACAAAGAATTAGTGACACTTAGATAGGATTTTAATCCAAGTTTTAAGCTTAGAAGCTTGGACTGCAAGCTTGGCACCGTGACCATTAGATGAGGATACTAATCCAAGGGCTAAGCTTAGAAGCTTGTTGTGCAAGTTTGGCGCCGTGACCATTGCGCCGTGACCATTGGATGAGGATCTACATCCAAGGGTGGAGGATTGATCCTTGTTCTCCATGTTAATCAAACTTGCACCATAAGCTTCCTTCCGTGGCCATTAGATTAGAATCTAATCCAAGGGTGGACATTAGTTCCTTGCATAGCAAGCTTGGAACCAATTCTCTTAGTATAAGTAGGCCATTTTCATATTTGTAAAGAACTTTTGATAAATTTTCTGAATATTGAATTAAACTAAGAGCTTATTCTTGAGAGTGTTTGATAGAGGCCTCCTTAGAGAGATTCCAAAGAGTCCTTGATGTTGCCCTATCTAGCTTCTTTAAAAGCAACTCCAACCCAAAATCAAAAGGAAGCTTTCGGTCAAAGCTTCAATGGTGGAAGAAAACCGAGAAAGGAAAAGGTGGAGGGGGTGAGAAATGGAGGAGGTTGGCGCCATGGCAAGCCAATAAGCCTAGGGAGAACCGCCACAATGGAGGATGGAATCCATTGATAAGATC
Source organism: Hylodesmum podocarpum (assembly GCA_026586105.1). Lineage (NCBI taxonomy): Eukaryota > Viridiplantae > Streptophyta > Magnoliopsida > Fabales > Fabaceae > Hylodesmum > Hylodesmum podocarpum. The sequence goes on from JALJEV010000287.1 coordinate 172,451, forward strand.
CAAGAAACCTTGCTAAGCAAGACAAGAGAATCCTCTCTTAAGAAAAGCTCAAAGCTATTTCATTTATCAAAATATCAAAAGTGTTTTACAAAGGAGTGGGGTAAGCTTATATAGCCCTACGATTAGCTTGAGTTGCAAGCCAAGCTAAACCTAACCTAACTAACTAACCTAACCGAAACTAACTAACTAGGCTTAGGATAACCAACTAACCAATAATGAAGCTAAGGAAGTTACATGTCACTTTCCCTACCAAAATGGCCCATCACACCACCTTCATGTGATTCACTCACTAATAGATCTCTTAAGGAACCTTTGGGGATGCACAAACACTCCCCTTTGAAAAGATAACCATTTTGTTTGTAAAAATCCTTGTGAGATCCATTGGTGCATGAATTCCATAGTTGGCCGAACTCATCATCAACACAATACAATGCTTTAATATGTTCAAAACAAAGAAACTTACTTTCAAGCATAGTTATTAGAACATATCTCCTACTAAGGGCATCGACTACTACATTAGTAGATCCCTTCTTATACTTTATAACATAAGGAAATTGTTCAATAAATTCTATCCATTTAGCATGCCTCTTGTTCAACTTACCTTGACCCTTGAGGTGCTTAAGAGCCTCATGGTCCGTATGTACCACAAACTCTTTAGGGAGCAAGTAATGTTGCCATACATGGAAAGATCTTACCAAAGCATAAAGCTCCTTGTCATAGGTTGAATAGTTGAGTTGACCTCCCTTGAGCTTTTCATTAAAGTATGCTATTGGGTGCCTTTCTTGCATTAGGACCGCCCCTATACCTATGTTTGAGGCATCACATTCCAACTCAAAAGATAGAGCAAAGTTAGGCAATGCCAATATAGGTGCATGAGTAAGTTTTTCCTTTAACAATTTAAAAGCATCATCTTGTTTAGGTCCCCATATAAATGGAACTTCCTTCTTTACTAATTCATTTAGAGGTGAAGCAATAGTACTAAAATCCTTTACAAACCTCCTATAGAAACTAGCAAGCCCATGGAAGCTCCTTACCTCCTTCACACAAGTGGGAACCGGCCAGTCCATGATAGCCTTCACTTTACCTTCATCAACTTGGACACCTTGAGCACTCACCACATAGCCAAGGAAGATGACACTCTCGGTGGAGAAGGTACACTTGTCCTTATTTGCATATAGCTTCTCGGACTTAAGGACTTCTAAAACACATCTCAAGTGCATCAAATGTTCATGGAAAGATTTGCTATATATAAGTATGTCATCAAAATAAACCACAACAAATTTTCCAATAAACTCTCTCCAAACATGATTCATAAGCCTCATAAATGTGCTAGGAGCATTGGATAAACCAAATGGCATCACAAGCCACTCATAGAGTCCAAACTTAGTCTTAAAAGCGGTCTTCCACTCATCACCCTCTTTCATCCTAATTTGGTGATAGCCACTTTTAAGATCTACCTTGGAAAATATGGTGGAACCATGCAATTCATCTAGTAAATCATCTAAACGTGGGATGGGATGTCTATACCTTATAGTGATGTTGTTCACCGCCCTACAATCGGTGCACATGCGCCATGTGCCCTCCTTCTTAGGGACAAGGATCACCGGTGAAGCACAAGGTGACAAACTCTCTTTGACCCATCCTTTCTCCATGAGGTCTTGTACTTGTTTTTGTATCTCATGTGCCTCTTGGGGTGTGCTCCTATATGATGGCCTATTTGGTATGGAAGCTTCCGGCACAAAGTCTATTTGGTGTTCTATACCCCGGATTGGTGGCAAGCCATGAGGGATCTTCTTGGGAAAAACATCTTGGAACTCATCTAGCAAGGCATCCAACTTAACTTGTTCACCTACAAAATTAGAACTCAAACACAAAGGGTTTGGCAAGCAAAGCAACATACATTTTCTAGCCAAAAATTCTCTTTTAATTTCTCTTTTGTCAAGTAGAAAACTTCCCTTGTTACCTTTACTTAGAACCAACTCACTTACCTTTTGGTTCTTGGCCTTGTGTCCTTGGGAACTTAGAGTGATGCTTACTGGATTTTTTCCATGTGTATCGGCCGAAACAACAAGCTTGCCTTGCTTGGAAGCTTTTGGCCCTTCCTTGGCATGCTTTTTACCCTTCTCGGCCACAATGGCTTTTTGCTCACCATCTCTCTTGATCTTCATCTTGATTTGGTCTTCACAAACTTCCCTAGGAGACAAAGGCTTTAGCACAACCTTTCTTCCACTATGAGAAAACATGTAAGTGTTAGCAACACCATCATGAATAACATTTCTATCAAATTGCCATGGTCTCCCTAGAAGTAAATAAGTAGCTTCCATAGGCACTATATCACATAAAACATCATCACAATATTTACCTATGGAAAACGAAATCAAGCATTGTTTATCAACCACTAACTCACCATGCTCACTTAACCATTGTAGTTTATAAGCTTTAGGATGGGGAGAAGTTCTTAATCCTAGTTTGTTTACCAACCGAGAGCTAACAACATTAGTACAAGAACCACCATCAATGATAAGGGAACAAGTTTTACCTTCAACAAGACACCTTGTATGAAAAATGTTCTCTCTTTGGGACTCATCCATACCTTGGCAAAAGTTGTTGAACATCCTCCTTACCATGAGCAAGTCTCCACTCTCGGCCTCCTCACAAGAAGAGTGCTCCTTACCATGGGAAACACCATCCTCACTTGATGATGAGCAAGAGTCTTCACTAGTCATCTCCCCATCATGCCTCATCACCATAGTCTTTCTATTTGGGCATTGTGAAGCTATGTGTCCTTTCCCTAAACACTTAAAACATTTAATATTACTAGATTTAAAAGAGTTAGAAGAAGAAGGTACCTCCTTGGGTTTGGAAGGCTCACGGTTACTCCTTGGTTTCACCATAGGAGCACTCTCCCTTTTACCTCTATCCCTCCAACTAGAAGAACTAGGTGTAGAAGTTCTTTTGAAAGTAGCCCTCCTTCTAAGTTGTCCTTCTATTCTTTCGGCCTTGTGCACGACCTCCTCCAAAGGATAATAACTTTGAAGCTCCAATACATCTTGGATGTCTCTATTTAAGCCATGAGTAAATCTAGCAAGGGTGGCCTCCCTATCTTCTTGATACTCGGCCCTCAACATGGTACCCTCAAGGTCCTTATAATACTCTTGGACACTTCTTGTACCTTGGATCATCCTTTGAAGCCGAATGTGTAGGTTTCTAGTAAAAGAAGGTGGAACAAACCTATCCTTGAGAGCTTGCCTCAAACCGAGCCAAGAGTTGATCATAGGCCTCCTCATGCGTGCTATGTCTTATTGCACTTGATGCCACCATACTAGCACATAGCCCTCAAACTCAAGAGTAGCAAGGTTGAGCTTCATCTCACTAGTCAAGTTAGGATAACACAAGAAAGTTTGGTCTACCTTCATGGCCCAATCAAGGAACCCTTCGACCCCTCCTTCACCACTATACTTAGGAAGCTTCACCTTAGGTAGCCCCTCATCCCTCCTTGGATCATCACCATAGTATGGCCTCCTTGAGTCTCGGCTATACCTCCTATAATGGTATCCACCACCTTTCTCCCTTCTCCTCTCATTCCCATGCCCATCAAAACTGAAATCATCCACCTCATTTTCTCCTCCATCACTCCCAATGGAAGCTTCATAACCTCCTCTATTGTTCTCCCTCCTTCTCTCATTTTCTTCTCTCCCTCTCCTATCATTTGCTTCCTTATTTCTCCTCTCTTCCTCCTCTCTATTCCTATTAGACTCTCCACTATGCCTGCTCTCACTACCCAACCTCCTTTCAATCGGCCCAACTCTCTCATCAAGGGTGGTATTCAATCTACTCATCAACACATCCATCATTTTGAGAGTTTTGGGTGACAAATCATTGCCAACACTAGGAGAACTAGCCATCGCTGTAAGAAAAGGTTAGTGTACAAGAAATATAATACGAAATAAAGAATCTCACTACTCTCTAAGTGTATCCACTCAATCAACTCGTGTTTCGCACTTAATGGCTTTTTCTCTAATGAAACTCTCTTGCCTTTTTCCTCTCTATCTCTTGGTTCTCACTTAGAAATTATTCTCAAATCAATTATCAAGTTCCTACCAAGCCAATGTGAAAGAGGAACAACACCCTAGCTAGGCTTAAGAAGTCCAAAGAGACAAATACTCAAAGACAAAACTAGGAGTCCAAGAAAGACAAGCAAAAAAGGCTCAAAATGAAAGAAAGGCTAATCAATTATGGAGTAAACTTTGATGAGACAATGGCACATGTATGGACAGCAAAGGAACATGAATTTGCAGGGAAAACAAGTCCAAAACCGAGATTAAGAGTATGAGAATCAAAGTGTACAGCCTCACACAATTTCAAGTTATCCACCAAAATGTCACAAAAGATTAGCGACGGATTCCTAGGAATCCGATTAGAGACCGAAAATGAACCTTAATTCTATGATTATGCAACCTTTGAAAAATCAATCCAAATGCAAAATAAGGTTCATATAGTCATAGCACTACCAATATTCAGCAAGTGCAGTAAAAACTCAAAGTGAAAATTACACCAAAAAAATCACTACACACTCAAGTCTAAGACAAGGTATTAGAAATTCAACTTGGGTGATGTGTGCTCAAAACTAAGTCCAAGGGTGTGTCTAATTTCCAATTCTTTTCACTTTTCAAATTTTTCTCTTGCTATTTTGGTTCTTTTGATTTTGCTTTTGTATGGTCCTTAATCAATTTCTACTTTTTTTGGACCCATACACTTCACTTTTCATCACTACTTCTTTTTCTTTTGTTTTTCTCACTTGTTTCCTTTCTTTGTTTTGATTTTGTATTTTTTTTCTACACACTATGTATGGCTGGACCGAAACCAATAATGAAGAAGAGCAACCTCCAAGTTCAATTTCTAAAACCCAAAAACGAAATTATCAAAGGGTTACACAAATTGGACCTAAAGAGTGCTCTAGAAGCTAACTAAATGCATGTTCATGTGAGTCTTACACTAGAAGTTTCTTCTACCACTTGAAACCCATGTAAAAACTTGAAACCCACATCATCAATGGTGCAGCAACATACATTTACTCATGGTTATGGAAAAGAAAACACAAAGGACTAAACAAAACTACAAGAAAACAAATCAAACAAAGAAGCTTACAAAGAAAGTTACTCTAGAACAAAGAATCTTGTCATGGAAGCTAAAGTAACTATGAGTAAAACTTCAAGACAAGCATGCATGGACACTTAAACCCACGGTATGAAGAAGAAAGAAAGAAGAAAAGAATGCTTAGACACAAACCAACCGAACAAAATGAAGACAACTCAAAGAAACAAAGACTAGGCTATTGAAAGAAGACATGGAACAAAGAAAAAATTCAAAGAAAGCTATGGAAACATATGAAACCCATAACTAACCCGTTGAAGATACTCCATTAAAGAAGACACAAGCTCTGATATCACTTGATAGAGGCCTCCTTAGAGAGATTCCAAAGAGTCCTTGATGTTGCCCTATCTAGCTTCTTCAAAAGCAACTCCAACCCAAAATCAAAAGGAAGCTTTCGGTCAAAGCTTCAATGGTGGAAGAAAACCGAGAAAGGAAAAGGTGGAGGGGGTGAGGAATGGAGGAGGTTGGCGCCATGGCAAGCCAATAAGCCTAGGGAGAACCGCTACAATGGAGGATGGAATCCATTGATAAGATCTAAGAAACCTTGCTAAGCAAGACAAGAGAATCCTCTCTTAAGAAAAACTAAAAGCTATTTCATTTATCAAAATATCAAAAGTGTTTTACAAAGGAGTGGGGTAAGCTTATATAGCCCCACGGTTAGCTTGAGTTGCAAGCCAAGCTAAACCTAACCTAACTAACTAACCTAACCGAAACTAACTAACTAGGCTTAGGATAACCAACTAACCAATAATGAAGCTAGGGAAGTTACATGTCACTTTCCAAGTGACATGTCATCAATCCTTGATCTAGACCCTTGAATAGGGAGACTTGATCAAGGGTTGAGATTTCTCCTTAAGTGAAGACATGGATCACCACTTAAGTAGAAATCTACTTCACCCTCTTCTCTTGAGTTCACTTTAGAATTTCACCCAAACTCAAATTAACTTGAAATTCATTTGAAATTCTAATGTGAACTTTATTGTTCATCTTTTCATCATTTGGATCCCTAAGCCATACAACCGAAACATATAGGAAAAGAAAACCAAGTACCGTGAGCTTGCCAAGCTCATAACATGGCATTACAAGATTCAAAAGTATTTACAAGAAGATTACAATAATCCTTAGTATTTCTAAGGCCTTGAAGCTTGTAGCACTCTTTAACCTTCTCCAACTCCTCTTCTAGCTTTTTGAGCATGCTCCTAGTGAGTCTCCTTGGAGGAGGTTCCTCTTGTGGGGATAGTCCTCTATCAGTGTTCTCTCTTGTGTTCTTGTGAAGAACCTTTGAATCTCATCAATGGCTTCCTTGTCCATTGTGGCGGTTCCACCTCAAGCTTATTGGCAGTTGCCATGGCGCTTCCATTCCTCTTCTAATCCGATTTCTCCATTTCTTTTCTCCTTGAGGCGCAAGCTTCTTCTTCCTAAACACCTAAGTCTCCATTGAAGCATGAATATTCGTGACTTCTATGCTATTCTCCTTGAGGATTGCATCAAATTTGGTATCTAGAGCTTGTTCTACTTCAATTGGAGCATCCTATCCGGTTTGATTTTTCTTACTTTGAATTTTCGTTTTCTCTTCAATTTCTTGTGTAAATCCATGTTGTATGAACTTGCTTGAGTTCTTCACATGTTCATTGAGTTGTCTTCATTTTGAATTTGAGTTTTCATGTTGAAAAATTCCTAGATCTAAAATTCCTAGAAAATTATGACAAATTCACCGTTTAATCTTCTTCTTTAGCTTGTTTTTGTAATTCTTCATATATGTTCTTGATGTGCTGCATATGAACCGTGCCAAATCTTCTTAATTCCGTGAATCTCTGTTTTGAATGTGTTCAAGGTGCTGTTCACATGTTTTAAGTGCTAAGATTTGTGCATTACAAGTTCAAGTAGCTATCACCTTGCTTAATCTAGCTTACTAGTAATTCTAGACTTAATTTTGCCTTAGTCTTAGGTCTTTCTAAACTCGGTCCAGCAAAAGAAAGTCAAGAAAAGAAGTATAAAAATTCAAAGGGAAAAGAAAATCAAAAGAAAGATTATAAGAAAAAGAATCACTAGAAAAAAATCAAAGAGAAGAGAAAACTAGAAAAGTGAAACTAGTGGAAAATTCAAGTGAATAGAAAAGAACAAATGAAAAGTGAATTTTGTGAATTTCAAACCTAAAAGTGCAGTGCAGTACCTTGACTATTTGAACCTCTAAACACTCCCAAAATTAGTGGTTCAAAGGACTTAGAACACTAGAGACACTTAGGACTAAGCATTATCACCAAAACTTGAGTTTAGATTGCTAGTAGCCTAGATTCTTGAACTTGTGATATATGATATGCTTGGTAACTTGAAACTCTATTTTTCCCCTGTATTTTGAGCATATTAATTGGTTGTACAGTGGTGAAAAACTGCACCTAATCACTTAAAATCACTTCACAAAATTCACTTGGAACTTGCCTAAAATTCGGTCCCTATTTCGGCTTCAAATTACTTCTAATTTGGCTTGAATTTTGTACTTGAGTTGCTGTCCAATTTTTCCAGATTTGTTCCTTAAATTGAAAGCATATTTTGTGCAGTAGTTTAGGTGCCATTGTCTCATACTAAACTCTTCATTTGAGTAGCCTAATTTTCCTTTCATTGAGTACCTTTTATTGCTTGTCTCTATTGGATTCCTAAGGTTTTGTCTTGAGTTTGTATTTCTTGGAATTCCTAAGCTTGAATCTAGAACCGTTCCTCTTTCACTTTGGAAACTTAGACCTTGAATGATTGATTAGAGGTTTGAACAAGAATATAAAGAGAGGTTGAGTGGAAAAAGACAAGAGTGAACATTTGAGAAAGAGTCTTGAAAGTGTGATACACGAGTGCTACTAGAGTGAAACACTTAGAGAGTGGCAAGGATCTTTTATATGCTTGTACTTGTTATCTAACCTTTCTTTGTGCAGCCATGGAAAGTTCTCCTAGTGTATGGAATGATCTCTCACCTAAAGAAAAGAAGATGGTGGGATTGATGAGTACCATAATTCACACAACTTTGGAAGAGAGATTCGACCAAAGAAGGAGAGAAAAGGAGGAAAGGAGGTTGAGAAAGGAGCATGATAAGAGGATCCTTGAGAAGGCTAGTAGAAATCGTGAACATCATGGGAGGAAGGAGAAAACCTTGAGAGAAAAGCATGAGAGAAGGGAAAGAAAAGAAAGAAAGTTGATAGAACAAAATGAAAGGATTTATACCGAGCTTGTGAGAAAGAAAAATGAGTTGAGAGAAAAAGAATTAAGAGAAAAAGAAGCAAAGAAAATAGAGTTGATGGAAAAACAAATGAAGGAGAAAAATGATTTTTTACTTGTTAATACTAACCCTTCATTTGACATTTTTGATTCTTACCTTGAGGAAGTTGTAGGTGTTGTTCCAAAAGAGGATTCCAAAGAGCAAATTGATCACCTCTTGTGTGAAGATGTTGAAAGGAATGTACTTAATGATTTAATCAAAGATTCTTGTGATCATCTTTACAAACTTCCTTTTGATGTGATTCCAAATGAAGTGTTGTGTGTGGAGGAACCTTGGAACAACATGGATAGAGGAGGAGAAGTACAAGGGAATTGTGTATTATCAAAAAGGGAAACTTCTTTAACTCTTACTCCTTTTGCTATTCCTACTATCCACAAAAATAATTGTGACACAATAGGTTCTCAAGACCTTAGGTCTTGGAAAGTGTGGGAAAATACTAAGTTAGGTACCTTGATTGATTATTCTCACGGGTATTTTTTTAGGTGGAAGGAGGAGTCTAAGAAGGAGGGACCATCACAAAGTCCTACACCTAAAGGAAGCTTCCTAATATCACCACACCTTAATGAGAAACTAGGAACATTTGAAAATTCTATCATACTGAGAAACAACATTTGTATGCTTTCCTTTATTCTCTTGATTGTGTTAATAAAATGAGTTGGAAATACACTTTGATATTAAATATAAAACTTGACAAAGTGTGTTTAATCTTTGATCTGGGTAGAATTTTTTTTGTAGGTGAGAACCTAAGTCAACTTGGGGACAAGTTGAACATAAGAAGGAGGGTTTGATGGAGGACCATCCATCTCCAAAAGCCCAACCAAACTCTCCAACCTTAATCTTTAATAAATTGGGTTTCTAATAAATTCGTAATGTTTTTACTGTCTGATCAGGTTCAGTATTTCGACCATAACTCACGCTATACAAATTCAATTGAGGTGATCTTGGTGCCAAATTAAAGAAGATTTCAAGGGCTACAAAAGCTATGAAGACACCAAAACCCAGTTCGAACTGCAACTAGTTGGAAAATGAGCTTGAAGTTAGCGTTTGAAAACTTCCAGGAATTTTCAGCGAAATGTTTTAATGTTTAGGTTTATTAATAGTTTTCTTTCAATTATGTAATTGTTTTAAGGATTTAATTTGGGCCTAAACTTGTAATAAACAAAGAATTAGTGACCCTTAGATAGGATTCTAATCCAAGGTTTAAGCTTAGAAGCTTGGAGTGCAAGCTTGGCACCGTGACCATTAGATGAGGATACTAATCCAAGGGCTAAGCTTAGAAGCTTGTTGTGCAAGTTTGGCGCCGTGACCATTGGATGAGGATCTACATCCAAGGGTGGAGGATTGATCCTTATTCTCCAAGTTAATCAAACTTGCACCATAAGCTTCCTTCCGTGGCCATTAGATTAGAATCTAATTCAAGGGTGGACATTAGTTTCTTGCATAGCAAGCTTGGAACCAATTCTCTTAGTATAAGTAGGCCATTTTCATATTTGTAAAGAACTTTTGATAAATTTTCTGAATATTGAATTAAGCTAAGAGCTTATTCTTGAGAGTGTTCTCTCTTGTGTTCTTGTGAAGAACCTTTGAATCTCATCAATGGCTTCCTTGTCCATTGTGGCGGTTCCACCTCAAGCTTATTGGCACTTGCCATGGCACTTCCATTCCTCTTCTAATCCGTTTTCTCCATTTCTTTTCTCCTTGAGGCGCAAGCTTCTTCTTCCTAAACACCTAAGTCTCCATTGAAGCATGAAGATCTGTGACTTCTATGCTATTCTCCTTGAGGATTGCATCAGTAATCGATTACTTCAGCTTAAGAACTTTTTAAACAACAGTTTTCAACTTTTCAAATCAAAATAGGGTTCCCAAAATTGCTCTAGCTTGATTCTCAGAGTAGATTCAACTTCTCTGTGAAGTGAGATTGAATAAAAACCACACTCAAAGCCTATTGTAAAACAATCAATACAATTAAGCTCTTATTTACAATCTATCATTAAAATCAAGATTACAAGTAGATCAAAACTAAAAACAAGAGACGACTTCTTCAGCTTCAAGTCCAACAATGTATATAAACTTAGTAAGGCACTTTATGGATTGAAACAAGCCCCTAGAGCTTGGTATGAAAGGTTAAGTCAATTTCTCTGCAACAAGGGGTTCACAAAAGGTAAGGTTTACACAACTCTCTTCATTAAGAATTTTGAAAACCATATTTTAATAGTTTAAATATATGTAGATCATATAATCTTTGGCTCCACTAATGATGGAGGACCATCTCCAAATGCCCAATAAAACTCTCCAAGCACCTTATTTGTAAATTGGGCTTTTAATTGTTCTTAATAAAAATTCGCTGCTGATTTTTGCATCTGACCTATTTCAGTATTTCGATCATAGCTCGAGCTACACAAGTCCAATTGAGGCGTTCTTGGTGGAAAATTAAAGAAGAATTCAATTGATACAAAAGCTATGTAGGCACCAAAGCCCAGTTCGGACTGAAACTAGTTGGAAAATGAGCTTGAAGTTAGCGTTGGAATGCTTTCAGGAATTTTCAGCGAAATGTTTTAATGTTTAGGCTTATTAGTAGTTTTCCTTCAATCATGTAATTGTTTTAAGGATTTAATTTGGGCCTAAACCTGTAGTAAACAAAGAATTAGTGACCCTTAGATAGGATTCTAATCCAAGGGCTAAGCTTAGAAGCTTGGAGTGCAAGCTTGGCGCCGTGACCATTGGATGAGGATCTACATCCAAAGGTGGAGGATTGATCCTTGTTCTCCAAGTTAATCAAATTTGCACCACAAGCTTCCTCCCGTGGCCATTAGATTAGAATTTAATCCAATGGTGGACATTAATTCCTTGCATAGCAAGCTAGCTCCACACCTTAGTAGTATAAATAGAATTTCCTTTGTAATTCAAACACTTTTGATAAATTTTCTGAATATTGAATTAAGCTAAGAGCTTATTCTTGAGAGTGTTCTCTCTTGTGTTCTTGTGAAGAACCTTGAATCTCATTGTCCATTGTGGCGGTTCCACCTCTAGCTTATTGGCACTTGCCATGGCGCTTCCATCTCTAAACTCCTTCCGTTTTCTGTTTCTTTTTCTCCTTGAGGCCGTGGGCTTCTTCTTAATTTGTCCAAGCCTCCATTGAAGCATGAAGATCCGCAACTTATATGCTCTTCTCCTTGAGGATTGCATCAATTAATGAGCTTTTGTGCTAGGAATTCTCTAACATGATGCAAGGAGAATTTGAAACGTCTATGATGGGAAATCTAAACTTTTTTCTTGGTTTTCAAATCAAGCACATTGAAAATGGAGTCTTCATCAATCAATCTAAATTTTGTAAAGAACTGTTACAAAAATATGAGATAGGCAAGTGCAAAGAAATAGCTACACTAATGGGTTCAAGTACATACTTATATCAAGATGAATTTGGTAAGCCCATTGACATTACTAAATGACAAGGTATGATCGGTTCATTGCTATATTTAACTGCTAGTAGAACCAATATTTGTTCATTATATGCTTGTGTGCACGATTTCAATCTTCTCCTAAATAATCACATCTTAGTGATGTCAAATGTATCTTGAAATATTTAAAAGGCACAACCAATGTAGGATAATGGTATCCTAAAGGAAGCATATGTGATTTGGTGGCTATTCAAATTTCCGATTTTGCTGGATGTAAAACTAAATGTAAGAGTATTAGTGGAACATGTCACATTTTAGGAAATGTGTTAGTCTCATGGTCATGTAAGAAACAAGCTTGTGTTTCTTTGAACACTGCTGAATCAGAATACATTGCAGCCGAAAGTTGTTGTGCACAAGTATTATGTCTCAAACAACAACTAAAGGACTATGGATTAAGCCTAGGATGTACTCCTATAAGGTGTGATAACACTAGTGCTATAAATTTAACAAAAAAATCTAGTTAACCATTCTCGAACAAAACATATAGATATTAGACATCATTTTCTCAAAGAACATGTTTTGAGAAAAGAAGTAGAACTTGGATTTGTTGCTACACATGACCAACTTGCTGATATCTTAACTAAACCCTTACCAAAAGACTCATTTTTTAAGATTAGAAGAGAATTAGGAATCATTGATGAAATAGATGTATATTAAGTGCTTATGATTGATGAAATGCCTATATGTTCAAGTATTGTTGCTTGATTTAACAAATGTGTGTAATGATTAGTAAAATTAGTTGTTGAATTTCAGTATGCACGGTAATCGATTACGTATCTATAGTAATCGATTACACTGTGTGTTGTAATCGATTATGGGCTTTCACTAATCGATTAATGCTTTGGTTCGAATTTCAAAATTCTGATAACTCCCTTCATGTAATCGATTACAGAGGTTATGTAATTGATTACCACCCTAAATATTCAAATTTTCTTAACTTCTCTTAACTGTTTTCAATCTCCATTTCCTCCTAGATGCAGTCTAAAGTGGACTTTTGTGTCTTCATAGCTTTTGTAGTCCTTTACGTTCGCTTTAAAAAAGCCACCAAGAAGAACTTAATTGGAGTTGTGTAGCTTAAGTTATGCTTAAAATACTGAACCTTGTCAGGCACAAAAAATAACAACGAATTTATTTCAAACCCAATTTAAAAGAGTAAGGTCCTCCTTCTTCTTTTACTTTGATTTGACCATTGACCTCCTCTTCTAACTTTGAGTTAGAGAGTTGTTAGGCTTTTGGAGGTGGTCCTCCATCAAATCCTCCTTCTTGTGGCTAACTTGTCCTCAAGCTTCCTTAAGTTCATACCTACAAAATAAATTCCACCCGGATCAAAGATGAAGCAAACCTTATCAAATTTATCATCTAATAACAAAGTGTTTAGCCTACTAATATCAATAACACATTCTAGAGAATTAAAGGAAGAATATAGGTGATTCTCAATGGTATAACCGAAACTCCAAGGAGTTTCTAATTCTTTCTTAAGATGTGTAGATACTAGTCTTTCATAACATGTGGAATCCACTTGGTTGAAGCTCTTCTTTAAGATACATCTTTTAGGTGTAGAAGTTAGTGATGTTCCCTCCTTCATAAACTCATTCTTGCACCTAAAAGGGCATTCAACATGAAAAATATAACCATTATTAGGTTCAAGAAAGAATTCCAACTTAGAATTATCAAACATGGTCCAAGGCCTAATGCCTTGATAATCTATTGTGTCACAAATAGTGTTGTGTAAGTTACAAATAATAGGATAAGTAAGAGTTAAAGAAGTCTCCCTCTTTGATAATGCACAATTCCCAAGTACTTCCTTTCCTCTATCTAGGTGACTTTATGGTTCCTCTATGCACAACTTTTCACTTGGTCATAGAACACAATACTTCTTGAGAGTGAAACTCTTATGTCTCTCACAACATGCCTTTGGTCTTTCAATAGATGTGGAAGTTTGTAATTTTCCCTCCTTCTTTAATTATTTCATCAACCTATATGAACCATCAATATCATGAGAGTTAAAGTTAGCTGGCACAATTAAAAATTCCATACTTCTAAATTCAAGGATTTTCTAAGGCTCAATGCCTCTTAAGGGTGGTAACCCATGTGGGATATCCTTGGAGAAGACATCATCAAACTCCACCAATAATTCATCAAGTTCTTCTTGTTTACCTACATGATTAGTACTCAAAACAAGTGGGTTAGGCAAACAAAGAAACATGTTTTCCCTAGCTAGGAACTCTATCTTTAACTCACCCCTCTCAATAAGCAAATTCTAAATAAGTTTTCCCTTGGATTTGCTCTCGGTTTGCCTAGCTTTAAGGGTGGTTTCACTCTTGTTTTTCTTGGTGGAGCTCTCGGCCAAGTTATCCCTAGACCCTAAACTCTCACCCTTTTCAATCTTTTTCTCACTTTCTCTTTTTAGTTTCATCTTTATTTGATCCTCACAAACTTCCCTAGGTGTCAAAGGTTTCAAGGTGACCTTCTTGCCTACATGAGACAAAACATAAGTGTTAGAAACACCATCATGAATATCATGCTTATCATATTGCCAAGGTCTACCAAGTAAAAGATGAGTGGCTTCCATAGGAACAACATCACAAAATACATCATCTCTATATCTTCATATTGAGAAATTAATAAGAACTTGTTTATTAACAACCAATTCACCTTTATCACTCAACCATTGCAACTTATATGGCTTAGGATGTGAAGACAATTTAAGTCCTAATTTATCTACTAACTTGGTGCTAACTACATTAGTACAACTACCCCTACATATTATAAGAGAGCATACCTTGCCTTCCACTAAACATCTAGAGTGGAAGATGTTCTCCCTTTGAGAGTCATCTAAATCCTTGAGGGCACTCCCAAGCATTCTCCTAACCATGAAGAGATCTCCATCTTCGAGTGCCTCACTTTCTCCACTTGCATTTTTTCTTGACTCCTCACTTTCACTTGAAGAGGATTGGAAATCCTCACTAGTAATGGCCCCATCAAGTCTCACAATCATGACTTTCTTATTAGGACATTGAGAAGCAATATGACCATGACCCAAACATTTAAAACATTTAATGGAACTAGGTTTAGAAGTAGAAGATTTTACCTCCTTACCCTTTGGATTCTCTTGGAGCTATCCATTGGCCAAAAGGTAAGGAGGTAAAATCTTTTATATTATTTAGTGAGTGTACTCCTTCTTCCTTTGTCCTTCCAGGATGATTTGTAAGGTGTGGAACTCCTTTTGAAAGTGGCCTTCCTCTTCAATTGACTCTCTATCTTTCCGGCCTTATTTAGTGCATCACCAAGAGTCACATAATGTTGGAGTTCAAGTATGTCTTGGATATCATGGTTTAAACCATGAATGAATGTAGCTAGTGTGGCCTCCCTTTCTTTTTGATAATCCACCCTAAGCATGGTTAATTCAAGGTCCTTGTAGTATTCTTGAACACTCTTTGACCCTTGTGTTAGTCTTTGCAATTTAACATGTAAATCTCTAGTATAGGAGTGAGGGACAAACCTTTCTCTCATTACATCTTTTAGTTGAGTCTATAAGGTGACTTGATGCCTCCTTCTAGCAAAAAAATCCACTAACACTTGATTCCACCAAACCAAGGCATAACCTTAAAATTCAAGGATGGCAAGATTCAATTTATTTTCCTCTCTCAAGTAAGTGTGGCAAGAATACACTTGATCCACCTTCATCACCCAATCTAGGTAACTTTCGGCTCATCCCTCTCCAAGAAATGGTGGAAGTTTAATCTTGGTGTTAACTCCACATTGCCTTGCTCCTCCACCTTTGGGGAATGCACCAAAGCCGCGACCATAAGTGTGGGATGATCTCCTTCCTCTTGTTATCCTCTCATCCTCATAGTTAGGGAACCATAGTCATCTTTAAAATTGCTCCCTTCCTCGTTGCCTCTAGGTGAGTTATATTCTCTTCTACTACTACTTCTCTTTCCCCACTTCTTCTCTCATGAACCTCTCTTTCTCTTCTCTTATTTTCTTCTCTTAATGCTCTCTCAAAGTCCCTCCTTCTATCATCTTCCTCCCATAATTTACTATAACTCTCCTCTCTAAACTCACTTACACTCTCTTTAAGTTCATTTTTAAGGTTGTGTTGTAAATGAGCAAACTTCTCCATCATAGCATCCATTAGCTTTTGGGTTCTAGGAGGCAAGTCATTTCCAACACTTGGGGATCTATCCATTGCTGCAAGGAAGATTTTAGAAGCAAAAATAATATAAGAGAAAATGTCTGTTCCACTCACTAAGTGTTTCCACTCAACACTCTTGTTTACACTCTTTAGAGGCTCCTTTTATGATGTACTCTCTAGCCTTTTTCCTCTTAACTCTTTTAGACCTTTCTTAAGAAACCTCTATCAATTACCAAGTCCAATTTATCCAAGTGAAAGAGGAACAATCCAGCCAAAGAGTTTAGGGAAATCCAAGAAGACAAAGACTCTAGACAAAACTAATAGGAATCAAAGAAGACAAGCAATAAAAAGATAACTCAATGAAGAAAATTAGCTACTCAAAAGGAGAATTAATGAGACAATGGCTACTATATTTACTGCAATAAAAGTGAAGGAAAACAAAAAATTAAAACTAGAAAATTGTTTAAGACGAAGAACTCAAAAAATTGGATACAAAATCAAGTACCAATGCTGAAAAATTTCAGACAACCGTCACTAACTTTCCTAAATTGTGAGCACTCAAAAGCATATGAAATGGTGTTTGAATATTACAAAACCTTCCAGTTGAGCTTATATATCTATATAATATCAAATAAAATGCCTAGAAGTCATCAAAACCCAGATTTACACGTTGATCCAAGATCAAACTCAAAACTGTCACACAATCGGAAAACCGTCACTAACAGCTAGGTATTTGCATGGAAAATTGGCCAACTTGTCACCAAATTTTAGGGGTGTTTTTGATGAATTTAAGGCATAAAATAAGCTCAAATTAGGTGTAGGGAAGTCACAAAACAGTGGTCCAAAACAGGGAAAAAATAGGGCTTATATATATAGGCACATGTCAAACACACCACAAGTTCAATCATCAAGCTATTAGTAAAATTGATCCAATTTATGATGATGATGCTTGAGCCTAATGAGAAATAAAGCCAAATTGAACTTGGACACTAAATTTATGGGTGTTCAAGGAGCCCAAACAGCCAAGGTACTGCACTCAAAATTTCAAAAAGATTTACTCACAAGAACTACTACTTTTGACACTCTATTTTCTTCAAACTCTTTTTTCTTGTATTTTCTTTTTTTGTATTTTCTTTTTATATTCTATTTTGAATATTTTTCTCTTGATCTTTTCTTTTCTTTTGCTTTTCTATTTTCTCTCTTGGCTCTAATCTTACTGGAATTTCCAATTGGATGCTTCTAGCTCAAGCAACTCAAGTTCAACATTACTAACAAGCAAGATAATGCATAATAATGATGACTTGAACTTCTAACGAGCTAGGCATATAGTAATGGTACATATAAGCATGAATTCGACCACATAATATGCAGGGGTTTCAATTTCCAACCATATAATACATGTTACACATTGAGATAAAACATCAAACACTTGGATTTTATGGTTTAAAATATTTCTAACAAGTGAATTAGGCCATATATGAACTACCAAATGATGAGTAACATATAGAATAAAAGTGGACAGCCAAGGAATACCATAAGTGGTGAACAAAAAGGTGAAGAACAAGCTCTTGATACCAAATTTGATGCAAACCCATGAAACAAATGTAGTGATTTCCACAAATTATGCAATGTGTGCCCAAATCTTCATTCACCAACATTCAATCACTCACAATCATGCATAGAACTCAAGGAAGCTAGCTCTAAACACAAGGAATAGAAGTGTTTAGCTCACTGTTTGTCACCAAAGGGAAGAAGAAAATAAAAATGGTTAAGACAAGAAGATGAGAGCGCCATGAATGGAGAATTCAATAAGCTCAATGATGAAACGTCACTTGGATGCATGAATGCATGATAAGATTCAAGGTTTCTATGAAGAAAACCCTAGGAGAGCACTCTTCTTTCCAAAGAGAACAAGTCTCAATTCTATTTCCAAAATATTGACCAAAGTGAGTACAAATGAAAGTGTTGACCAATATAAATGGCAAGGCCTTTTTCCAAGCACTAGATTGTGAATAATCCAGCACCCTTAGATCCTTGATTGATCAATCAAGTGAACCAGGGCACCCTTCACAATTCAACAATCAAGAAGGATCTAGAAAAGTTTGATCAAAAGGCTTATAATTCAAGCTAGGAGTGATGATCATGGGAGAAGCAAAATAGAATTCTATGCCTTGGATTAGAATTAATCTTAAGGCTAGAATTTCATCTTGAATGAGAGATCAAATCCTTGAAGACTGATTTAAATTTACACCCTTGATTATGAATTGATTTAGTGGTGAGATTTAATTCAAGTTAGTGGAAATTCCATTAACTCTCTCTTTTCTCATCCATTCTCCTTTAAGAGAGTGTACTACACTTGCTTAACTTGGGTTATAAGACTAAGTCCACTTAATGCTAACTAGGCTCAGTACACTTACAAATACAAGGCCCACAATTCAAGTCTTTAAAGCAATTACAAAATTGAAAGAAACTAATAAGGCCTGAACAATTAAGCAACTCACTGGAAAATCCTGGCAGCTTCCAAATGTTAACTTCATGCTCCATTTCCTCCTAGATTCAGTCCAAAATGGAATTTGGTGTCTTAATAGATTTTGTAGCCCTTTACGTCATATTTAAAACTCTACTGATAATTACTTAATTGGAGTTGTGTAACTCAAGTTATGCTCTAAATACTGAACTTTGTTAGACACCAGAAATAACAACAAATTTATTTTAAACCCAATTTAAAAGAGTAAGATCCTTCTTCTTCTTTGACTTTGATTTGAGCATTGACATCTTCTTGATGTTGGGCTTTTGGAGATGGTTCTCCATCAGAAAATGAGAGGGGAAGTGGGGGAAGAGAGTGAGAGAGGAAGTGGTAGGAGAAGGGAACACATGTCTTCCTTTGGTAGTGATGGTGGGAACCTCTCTGGACATGGGGCTCATGGAAACAACCCATCTGTGAATGAAAGGAGAGGGTTGAGAGGTGTTGGCCGTGAGGGGAGTGGGGGAAACCGTGACCATAGGAGAGCCAATTGGGAAGATGAGGGGAGTTTTGATGAAAGAAACTTGAAGATATTTATTCCTAAGTTTAATGGTAATGGTGGTGCCGATGTATACTTGGAGCGGTCTACGAAAATGGATCAAATTCTTGGTAGTTACCCTATGCTTAGTGAGGAGAGAAAACTGCACCTTGTCACTTTGGAATTTGAAGAATATGCTATTGATGTAAAGTCTCCATTGGAATCCTTACTAATTTGCCCAATCTACACTTCTCAAGATCCAAGCTCAACAGATTAGGTAATGTATTGCGGAATTAAGAACTCAATTTAAGAAGAAATTTAGAAAATGGAGTAGAATAGAAATGGAAGGAGCGTTATGCTTAAAGCAATAAGCTCAAGGAAGAATCGCCACATGGGTAGCACCATGATAAGACTCAAGAAGGTTCAATGAAGAAACCTAGAAGAGAATCCTCTCTTACAAGCAAATGCTTATCTCATTAATTTGACAAAAGGTTTTTTTACAATTCAGAATTTTAAGTATTTATACTAAATATCTTGGTGCCAAAGCTTGCCCTACAAGCTTCTAATCTTAACCCTTGGATTAAGATCCCATCTAAAGGCCACGGTTCACTCTCAGGAAGGTGGGAAACTTGTGACTCAAGTTTGAATTCCAACCCTAACATTAGATCTAGATCTTTAAGGTTGTAATTCACTCTTGAGGTAGTGCCTTAAGCATGTATGCCAAGAAGCAATCTCCTCCCTTTGATGGAG
The DNA here is from genome assembly GCA_026586105.1 of Hylodesmum podocarpum. Taxonomy (NCBI): domain Eukaryota; kingdom Viridiplantae; phylum Streptophyta; class Magnoliopsida; order Fabales; family Fabaceae; genus Hylodesmum; species Hylodesmum podocarpum. The sequence continues at coordinate 192,218 of JALJEV010000287.1, forward strand.
AATCAATCAAAAGGCTGGAAAAATTAAAAAATCCAAGTGGTAATCGATTACTAGTCAAGGTAATCGATTACCGGGATCTTTGGATGTCTAAAAATGAGAGTGAGCTCTGTGGTAATTGATTACGGGAACTTGGTAATCGATTACTGGAAGTTGGTAATCGATTACCTGATTCTGATAATCTATTACCCACTCAGTTACCAAAACTCTCTCAGAAATTCATCTAGAAAATATTCCTAAGTTATTACATTTTGGCCATGACATATACTTGTCTAGACAGAGGCCCAACAAAGTTTAATTCCTATTTACAAATGCTCATAAAATGCTAAGACTATTACAGGGCTTGTTGTCCAAGAAAAGGTCTTCAAAGGTTGACTATTAACTTTGGTGTTGACTTTGACTTAGAGTGAACATTTTCTCTTCCTTTTCTTGAATTCTTCTAAGCATTGACCTTGTGATTCTTTTATTTTTTGGAGCTTGGGATGGACCTCCATCAGCGATGGTGTGGTGGAATCAACACAAGAGGGGAAATGGTTACCTAAGGCCTACAATTACTACTTGGGAAGGAATGAAACAAGTAAATTTGTGCCTCCCACTTACACGAGAGATCTTCACAATAAACTACAAAGACTTGTCCAAGGTTATAGGAGTGTACAAAACTATTTCAAAAACCTTGAGATTGCCATGCTTAGAGCCCAAATTGAAGAGAGTTTGGAAGCTACAATGGCAAGATTTGTCCATGGCTTCAATAGGGAGATCTAAGATGTGCTTGAATTACAAAGGTACTCCAACCTTGAGAAAGCAATACACTTGGCCGAAAGGATTGAGTCCCAATTGAGAATGAGATGTAGCTTTAAAAGAGTCTCCAACACTAGTTCATGTAATTGGAAGGGCAAAAACAAAAGAGATTACTCACCTAAGCCTAAAGAGGTAGTTCCTTCATATAATTCTTTTAAGTCTAGTAACATCAAATTTTTTAGATGTTTAGGGAAATGACACATTGCATCCCAATGCCCAAACAAGAAGGTGATGGTGCTAAGACAATGGAGAGATTATAAGTGAAGATTAAAGTGAGTCTTCAAGTGAAAAAGAGGATCAAGGTGAAGCCCACTCCACTTTTAGTGAAGAGGCAGATGATCGAAGTTGTATTTGGTCAAAATAATGCAAGTAAATGAAGTACTAGGAAGTGACTCCTAGGTCATCTCTCAAGGACCATCATCAAAATTTTGTCAAAGGCAAGACACAAATTAGGGAAGTTTGATTATGAAAAGGGAATTATAAACGGAAGCAGTTAACACAAGTTGAAACAATAAACTGAAACATATTAGCCTCTTGATTAGATTGCAATCACTTATCCTAGGTTATAGAAAGTCATACTCAATTTACTTAACTCTCAATCCAACCCAAATTAATTAACTAAGCGAAAATTAAATCTAGGTTTTCCTTGTGCGAATTAAGCATTCACACACATCAATTACTCCAATTCAAGCAATTTGTAAGTCAATCCATTAAGCATGAACGAAGATACGAATTGCATACAAACTGATATATTAAGCATAAACAGTTGAACAACATTAAGCACTGGAATGATTGATGAAGAATTAAGAACAAATTGAACAGAGACAATACAAAACAGAACCTCAAAGCATCATTGCAACCTGAATCAAGAGGTTAACCCTTAAATTCAGCTTTCCATTAAAACGAATTTAGAAAACAAAATTAAAACTAAACAAAAAACTAAAAGGCATAAAACCAAATTGCAAAAACGAAATGAAATGAAAATAAACAGAAAATGAAATTGAAATTGAAATTAAACAGCAGAACATAAATGAATTGTAGAGAGGAAAACGAGATTGAAACGAAAATGCAAAGAACGAAATTACAGAGAATTAAAATGAATGGAATAATAAAATGGGAAACGAATGCAGTCACAAACGTAATTTGCAGAACAAAGGAAGGGAAGAACAAGAACAAAAGAAGGAAAAAAATGCAGTAGAATAGACAAGAAGAAACGAAATTGTATTGATAGAATCTTGAAAATGTAACAACAAGCAACCAAAAACTAAAAACTAAGAAGAAGCAAAAGCCCTAGAGAGAAAACCTAAGAAAAACCCAACAAAAAAATTAAAAGGAAAGTGTGTCATGCGTTGTGGCTAAATGGGCTGCAAAACCTAGGCAGCCCCTCACTAATGACTAATTGGGCCTCACAAAACAATTCTGGCCCAATCCATAACAAATAACCAAATAAAAGAATTAAATAAAGAAAACAAAAAATAAAAGTGGTGACATGGCAACTCCTTTTTAAGTCCAGAATTAATTTCCAAGCCCAAAGAATATTCAAAACTACCCTAAAAATAATAATAATGAAATTAAGTTTAAGAAAATCTGAAATAATAATTAGTTAAGCACAAATCACTAATTAAAATCGGTGCAGAAAGACAAATAAATATGGGAGCATAATGACTCATCAAATTTTCCCACACTTAGACTTTTGCACTCCTTGGGAAAATAAAAAATCAGAGTAAGGAATAAATCCAAAAGACATCAGAGAAACAGAACAAAGACATTAAACAAATTCACAGACACAACAAAAAGAAATAGAAGAAAAAAACAAGCAAAAAGATAGATTTACATATCCTCAATGAATCTTGGAAAGAAAGGAATAGGCAGCATCCAACACACAAGATACTTATGAACAACATTTGAGCAATTCAAAGCAAAGCAAGAAAATCAATCAGCTCTAGAGGTGAATAAAAAACAACAGAACCTCACAAGATGCATTGTATCAATGTATCTCTCAAGTGTCTAGGCTATCGTATATATAATCTCAAAGTGCTAATGAAAAACAAGCAGTAATTAGACTTGGCAAGCCTCTAAACTCAACACCTAATGCACACACACATAAAGATCACAAGGTCTTTTAGGGTTGTAATTGTGCTAGGGACAAGGTAGAGGATGAAATATGGAATAAGTAGCTAAAACCAGAGGAACTAGAGGAGAAATAGGGAACAAGTTAAAATAACATAAGAAATGAACCCATAAACCTCTAATAAACATCTAATATCAAACATCTAGCTTTTTGCCTTAACAACTTCCTTTTATTTTTCTTTTTCTTTCTTTTTTTTTTTCTTTTCTTTCGTTATATATATATATATATATATATATATATATATATATGTATATATATATATGTATATATATATATGTATATATATATATATATATATGAACAACTTAACTGAATTTAAATACTCGGATGACAAACCAACTAGCTAGAAACATCATCCAATGAAGCACACACACACCCCCGCACTTATTCACAACTTATTCCTAAAACAATTTCAAAGCTCCTAGGTTCCCTAAGGTTAAGGAAATCATTGTTTTTCACTTAAGGTTTGTAATGAGCTTCAAAACAAAGAAAGGGGAATGTAGACTCAACAGGGTAATAAAAGGAAATAGTGCAAGGTAGGCTTATTTGGCTAGAGGTTTTTCAAAACAAAAATGCCTTAATCATCTCAAAACATGCATGTGAACCAAGTTATATCGACAAGTGTTAATAAAAGTGAGGAAGGAGAGGGAAAAGAAAACTCCCTCTGCCGCTTGAGGCAGAAAAGTGTCTGCGGGCTGCTCAATGATGGTCTCATGATAATTCTTTAAGTGCTGCCCTTGGTACCTACAAGAAACAAATACCCACTTGAATCAAATATCATAAAATCATATACAATAATATTTAAGTTATTCTTTATCAGGGTAGATGGTTTATGGTGCAAGCATGTTCTATAACTAGTGCATGGTGATAGAGATAAGTTGAATGCCATAATCATAATCCTCCATGTGTTCATTTTAATCTTGGCATCTAATTTGAACAATTCACATGTTTCACCTACTGTGAAATCAAAGAACAAGGAATATTGAACTCCAACATAAATAACACAATTTAAAGGAGAGAGTATAGAATTTGAGTGTTTCAAGATAGCATGGTTATTTTCTACTCCATCTATATTGTGTTTAGACAATGGTTCGCCATTAAGTGTAGAAGCTTGCATTTGGCCCTCCATTGTTGACTTCTCTAACGACCTAGAAGAATATGCAACATCATAAGACCAAAAGCCATTAGGAACAACTAAGAGGTTCAAATTAGAAAACTCAATGATAGTCCAAGCTCTAATTCTATAAGAGACTAGAGTGAAACATTTATTGTTGTTCATGATGGTGGTAACCTCTTTGGGCATGGGGCTCATGGATGATGAGAGGTTTGATGAGAGAAATTTGAAGATCTTCATTCCTAAGTTTAATGGTAATGGTGGGGTCGATGCTTAGTTGGAGTGGTTTATGAAAGTAGACCAAATCTAGGCTTGACCGTGACTCCACAAAGCCTAAAGAGGTAGTCCCTTCATCTAATTCTTTTAAGTCTAGTAACATCAAGTGTTTTAAATGTTTAGGGAAAGGACATATTGCATCCCAATGCCAAAACAAAAAGGTGATGGTTCTAAGTCAAGATGGGGAGATTACAAGTGAAGATTCGAGTGAGTCTTCAAGTGAAAGGGAGGATCAAGGTGAGGTTCATTCCACCTTAGTGAGGAAGCCAAGGAGGGTGACTTGCTAATGGTGAGAAGATTGTTTAGTGTAAACCATGACATTGATGATACCCAAAGATAAAATATTTTCCATACAAGATGTAAGGTAAAAGATAATGTTTGTTATCTTATCATTAATGGAGGTTCATGCACTAATGTAGTAAGTGAAAGGTTAATTTCTAAACTTGACTTACCAACTTTACCTCATTCTAAACCATATAAGTAATGGTTAAGTGAAAATGGAGATGTTATGTTTGATAAACAATGTATGGTTAACTTTTCTGTTGGAAAATATAATGATAGTGTTTTATGTGATGTAGTACCTATGGAAACTACACACTTGCTATTAGGTAGACCATGACAGTTTGATAGGAATGTTATCCACGATGGTCTTGCTAACACTTATTTATTTTCTTTTGAAGGTAGAAAAGTGCTTCTAAAGCCTTTATCTCCAAGTGAAGTATGTGAGGACCAACTCAAGATGAGAATCAAGAGATCACAAGAGCAAAAAGTTGGTGTGGTCGAGAGTTCTAGGCCTTCCAAAGCCTTGGCCGAGGCAACCCAAAAGGAAAAAGGGTTTGAAAAAGTGATTTAAATAAGTCTAAGTGTAAAGTAGCTTTGAAAAATGATTGTAAAGAAAATTTCCTTATTGAAAGTAAAGAAATTAAAAAAGAGTACTTAGTTAGGAAATCTATGTTTTTGTGTTTGCCTAATCCTTTGTCTTTGAGTGTTACTTGTGTAGGTGAACTAAAGGCCATAGAAGAGCTACTTGAGGAGTACAAAGATGTGATCCCCTTGGAGTTGCCCCACGACCTACCTCCACTAAGAGGGATAAAGCACCAAATTGACTTCATTCCAGGTTCACAATTTCCCAGTAGGCCATCTTATAGGAGCTCCTTACAAGAAACCCATGAAATAGAAAGACAAGTCCAATACCTCTTGAAGAAAGGATGGGTTAAAGAGAACTTGTCACCTTGTGTTTCACCGGTAATTTTAGTTCCTAAGAAGGAGGGTTCATGACACATGTGTACGGATTGCAGGGCTGTAAATAATATAACTATTAAGTATAGGGACCCAATTCCACATTTAGATGATCTTTTGATGAGTTACATGGTGCCACCATATTCTCCAAAATAGATCTTAAGAATGGTCATCACCAAATTCGCATGAATAAGGGTGATGAATGGAAAACTGTCTTTAAGACTAAATTTGGGCTTTATGAGTGACTTGTAATGCTATTTGGGTTGTCTAATGCACCAAGCACATTCATGTTCATGAACCATGTCTTAAGAAATTTTCTAGGAAAATTTGTTGTAGTCTATTTTGATAATATTTTAGTGTATAGAAAATCTTTCCATGAGCATGTAGAGAACTTAAGACTTTTATTAGATGTGTTTAGAAAAGAAAAATTGTATGCCAGTAGAGAAAAGTGTATCATAGGAACCGAGAAGGTTATCTTCTTGGGATTTGTTGTAAGCTCCAAAGGTGTTTAAGTGGATGAGTCCAAGATCAAAGAAATCAAGGAGTGGCCAACCCCAACTTGTGTAAAGGAGATGAGAAGTTTCCATGGTTTAGCTAGTTTTTATAAAAGATTTGTTTAAGACTTTAGTACCATAACTTCTAATTTTAATGAACTTTTAAAAAAGGACATTATGTTTACATGGGGCCATGCACAAGAGGAGGCCTTCAAGTTGCTTAAACACAAACTAACACATGCACCAATACTTGCTTTGCCTAATTTTGCACTTTCCTTTGAATTAGAATGTGATGCATCTAACTTGGGGATATGGGCTGTACTTATGCAAGAGAAGCACCCCATAGCTTATTTTAGTGAGAAGCTTACGGGGGGGGGGGGGTATCTTAACTATTCCACTTATGATAAAAAGTTATATGCGTTAGTTAGATCTTTTCAAGTGTAGCAACACTACCTGCTATCTAAGGAACTTATAATGCACACAGATCATGAGGCTTTAAAGAATTTAAAGGGGCAAGGAAAATTAAATAAAAGGCATGCTAAGTGGGTAGAATACAAAGAACAATTTCCTTACATAATCAAGTATAAAAATGGTACTACTAATATAGTGGCAGATGCTTTAAGTAGAAGGTACACTTTGATTAACATGCTTGAACGTAAGTTGTGTGGATTTGATCATATAAAATCTATGTACGCTCATGATGATGATTTTGGTATGCCTTGGGAATCAAGTTCCAAAGGTGCTTTCAAAGACTAAAATAGGCACAATGGATATCTTTTTAAAGGACAAGCTTTGTGTGTGATGTAGGCACATCTAAGGAAAATCACTTACCTAGAAGAATTACTAGAAGCTCCAAGTTACCTTAGCTTAGGATTTGATTTTTGTAGTTGAAGTGTAAATAATTTTGATGGCCTTGTAAGTTTTCGGCAAAAAGTGTATTTTCTTTTAAGTGTTTGCTTAACATTGTGCTTAAAAGGCTAGTAAGCATAAAGAGTGACGTTAAATAGGATGAATGAATTTAAGTTCAAGTTCATATTAAATTCTCATTTTAAATTTAAATTTAATTTGGTTTAAGTTTGAATTTCAAATTGTGAATCTAAGTGGTTTTGATTCAAAAAGATTTTCACTTGGATTAGGATCCATGCCTAATCCAAGAGCAAATCTTAACCCTTGATTAGATGAACTCATCCAATGGATGATAATCAAGTGGAAAGTGACATGTAACCTTTGAAAGTGACATGAAACACTCTTGAAAGTGACATGTACTTGAATCTTTGAACTTGTGGCTCTTATTCATTGACTTGTAGAGTACTCTAAAGTTTTTTAGCTTCCTCTTCAAGTCTTCCTAAGCCTATATAAAGCCAAAAACGAAATTGTAAAAGAACTTTTTTAATGATTTGATGAATGAATAAGCTTTGAGCTTTTCTTAAGAGAGGATTCTCTTGTCTTGCTTAGCAAGGTTTCTTGGATCTTATCAATGGATTCCCACCTCCATTGTGGCGGTTTCTCCTAGGCTTATTGGCTTTCCATGGCACCACCCTTCCCCATTTCTCACCCCCTTCCATTTTTCCTTTTCGGTTTCTCTTCCACTTTCTGAAGCTTTGACTGAAAGCTTCCATTAAAGCTTGATTTGGAGATTGTTGAAGAAGCTAGATTGGGCAACACAAGGACTCTTTGGAATCTCTCTAAGGAGGCCTCTATCAAGTGGTATCATGAGCTTGTTGTCTTCTTCAATGAGTTGTCTTCAACGGGTTAGTAATGGGTTTCATATGTTTCCATAGTTTTCTTTGAGTTTTCAATGTTTCATGTTTTCTTTCAATAGTCTAGTCTTTTTTTTCTTTGAGTTGTTCCAAATTTGTTCGGTTAGTTTTTGTTTAAACATGTTTTTCTCCATTGTTCTTCTCCAAACCGTGGGCTTCCAAGGTTGTTCATGCTTATCTTGAAGTTTTACTCATAGTTACTTTAGCTTCCATGACAAGATTCCTTGTTCTAGAGTAACTTTCTTTGTTTGATTTGTTTTCTTGTAGTTTTGTCTAGTCCTTTGTGTTTTCTCTTCTAAAACTGTGAGTATGTTGTATGTGCTACACCATTGTTGAGTGGGTTTCATGTTTTACATAGGTTCAATGAAATAGAAGATGCTTCTAGCGTAAGTTTCATATGAACATGCATTTAGTTAGCTTCTAGAGCACTCTTTAAGGTCCAATTTGTGTAGAACATTGTGATTTGTATTTTGGGTTTTAGAAATTGAACTTGGAGATCGCTCTTCTTCATCATTGGTTTTGGTCCAGACGTACATAGTGTGTAGAAAAATACAAAATCAAAAACAAAGAAAGGAAACAAGTGAGAAAAACAAAAGAAAAAAGAAATGGTAGTGAAAAGAGAAGTGTATGGGTCCAAAAAGAGTATCAATTGATTAAGGACCATACAAGAGCAAAATCAAAAGAACCAAAATAGCAAAAGGAAAATTTTAAAAGTGAAAAAGAATTGGAATTAGACACACCCTTGGACTTAGTTTGGAGTACACATCACCCAAGTTGAATTTCTAATACTTGGTTTTTGGACTTGAGTGTGTAGTGATTTTTGGTGTAATTTCCACTTTGAGATTGTACTGCACTTGCTGGAAATTGATGATGCTATGACTATATGAGCCTTATTTTACATTTGGATTGAGTTTTAAAAGGTTGCATAATCATAGAACTTAGGTTTCATTTTCAATCTCTAATCGGATTCCTAGGAATCCGTCGCTAATCTTGGTGAAATTTTCGGTGGCTAAATTTGAAATTGTGTGTGACTGTACATTTTGATTCTCATACTCTTAGTCTAGGTTTGGAATTGTTTTTATTCTTGAAATTCATGTTCCTTTGCTGTCCATACATGTGTCATTGTCTCATCAAAATTTATTTCATATTTGATTAGTCTTTCTTTCATTTTGAGCCTTTTTTTTGCTTGTCTTTCTTGGACTCCTAGTTTTGTCTTTGAGTATTGGTCTCTTTGGACTTCTTAAGCATAGCTAGGGTGTTGTTCTTCTTTCACATTGGCTTGGTAAGAACTTGATAATTGATTTGAGAATAATTTCTAAGTGAGAACCAAGAGATAGAGACGAAAAAAGCAAGAGAGTTTCATTAGAGAAAAAGCCACTAAGTGTGAAATACGAGTGCTTGAGTGGATACACATAGAGAGTGGTGAGATCCTTTATTTCCTATTATATTTCTTGTACACTAACCTTTTCTTGCAGCGATGGCTAGTTCTCTAGTGTTGGTAATGAATTGTCACCCAAAACACTCAAAATGATGGATGTGTTGATGAGTAGGTTGAATAACAATTTTGAGGAGAGGTTGGGGTCAATTGAGAGAAAATTGGAGAGTGGGAGAAGGACTAATGGAGAGAATAGTAGGAATAGAGGTGAAAGGAGAGAGTACCATACAGATAGTAATAGGAGGAGTAGAAGAGGGAGTGAAAGAAGTTATAGAGATTATTATGACTTTAAGAGGGAAATGAGAGAAAGAAAACAATGAAGGTTGTTAGAAGAAAATGAAAGGAATTATGACAAGTATTGTAGAAGGGAAAAGATAGAATAATAAAGGAATTTAGAGAAAAAGAATTGACAGGAAAAGAAATTAAAGAATGGGAGTTGATAGAAAAACAAATGAAGGCGAACAATGATTCTTTACTTGCTTAAACTAACCCTTCATTTGAATTTTTTGATTCTTATTTGGAGGACATTGTAGGTATGTGATGTAGGAACATCCATTACTAGAAGAGTTACTAGAAGCTCCAAGACCAAGCACACACTCAATCAAGCTACCTTAGTTAGAATTTTATTTTTTGTAATGTACTTGTGAATGAATTTTGATGGCCTTGTAAGTTTTCGGCCAAAAGTGTATTTTTCTTAAATGTTTGCTTAACGTTGTGCTTAAAAGGCTAGTAAGCTTAAAGAGTGAAGCTTAATAGGAGTGAATCAATTTAAGTTCAAGTTCATATTAAATTCACATTTGAAATTTAAATTTAATTTAAATTTAAATTTCAAATTGTGAATCCAAGTGGATTTGATTCAAATAGATTTTCACTTGGATTAGGATCCATGCCTAATCCAAGAGCAAATCTCAACCTTTGATTAGATGAACTCATCCAAAGAATGAGAATCAAGTGGAAAGTGACATGTAACCTTTGAGAGTGACATGTAACCTTTGAAAGTGACATGAAACACTCTTGAAAGTGACTTGTACTTGAACCTTTGAACTTGTGGCTCTTATTCATTGACTTGTATGGTACTCTAAAGTTGTTTAGCTTCCTCTTCAAGTTTTCTAAAGCCTATATAAAGCCAAAAACGAAATTGTAAGAGAACTTTTGACCAATTGAATAAAACTTTGAGTTTTGTGTGAGATAAGTCTCTTATCTTCCTTAGGAAGGTTTCTTGAATCTTATCAATGGATCCTCATCTCCATTGTAGCGGTTCCTCCTAGGCTTATTGGGTCTCCCATGGTGCCATTCCTTACCTTCTCCACGTTTTCTTTTTGGTTCACTTGAATTCTTGAAGCTTGAACCGAAAACCCACTTGGGTTTTCTCTTTGGAGTTGCATTGAAGAAGCTAGATTGGGCAATCAAAGGACTCTTTGGAATCTCTCCAAGGAGGCCTCTATCAGTATGGTTCCAAAGGATGACTACCAAGAGGAAATTGATAATCTCTTGTGTGAAGAAGTAGAAAGGAAAGCACTTAAATCTTTTTATGAGGATGTTTGAAGTCATCTTTATAAAGTTCCTTTTGATTTGACTCCTAATAAAGAGTTGTGCATAAAAGAGTCTTGGAACAAACATTGTAAAGAAAAGGAAATGCCTATAGAATTTGAACCTTTTGAAAAAATTTCCTTATCAATTACTACTCCTTTTACTTTTATTAAGAATGATATTCCATACCATACTTTAGAATCTTATGGCATTGAGCCTTGGAAGATCCTTGAAATTGGTAATTTGGAATTCTTAATTGTGCCTATTAATCATTGTTTTCATGATGTTGAATGCTTTCCTAGGTTGTTGGAAGAGGTTAAGAAGGAGGGCATACCACAAAGTTCCATATTTAGCAAAGGAATTATAAATAAGAAGCAAATGTTGATACAAGTGGAGAAAGGAGTAAAAACTTCTAAGAGTTTCGGTTATATTCCAAATGAGTATTCAAATTTTTCTTTTCATTCTTTAATTGACATTATTGATATTGAGAAAAAATACATGTTGTTGTCCTATTATTTGGAAGTAAGTGAAGTTTGTAATTTGCTCAAACTAGATGCTAAAATTAAGTTGAATAGGTGTAGACTTATAGATTTTCAAATGTTTTTACCACCATGCACTCACTATAGAATGCAAGCATACCAACATAATAAATCACTTGCATCAAATGTTATAAAGAATGATTTATCCATTGTTAATGATGACATTGTGATATTTGATCCCGATGGTTATTTGTTTGTAGGTAAAGAGGACTCTAATTAGGAGCAAGAGTCCGTTGAGGAAATTCCTTAGAGGACATGAGTCTAAAAGGATCTACCTAGTGATTTGTTGGATGAAAACTTTCAATGTTAATGACTTGTCTTTGTTTAATGTAGGTGAAGATCAAGCCAACTTGGGAACAAGTTGCAACTAAGAAGGAGGGTTTGATGTAGGCACATCTAAGAAAAATCACTCACCTAGAAAAATTACTAGAAGCTCCAAGTTACCTTAGCTTAGGATTTGATTTTTGTAATTGAAGTGTAAATAATTTTGATGGCCTTGTAAGTTTTCGACCAAAAGTGTATTTTCTTTTAAGTGTTTGCTTGACATTGTGCTTAAAAGGCTAGTAAGCTTAAAGAGTGAAGTTTAATAGGGTGAATGAATTTAAGTTCAAGTTCATATTAAATTCTCATTTAAAATTTAAATTTAATTTGGTTTAAGTTTGAATTTCAAATTGTGAATCTAAGTGGTTTTGGTTCAAGAAGATATTCACTTGGATTATGATCCATGCCTAATCCAAGAGCAAATCTTAACCCTTGATTAGATGCACTCATCCAATGGATGATAATCAAGTGGAAAGTGACATGTAACCTTTGAAAGTGACATGAAACACTCTTGAAAGTGGCATGTACTTGAACCTTTGAACTTGTGGCTCTTATTCATTGACTTGTAGAGTACTCTAAAGTTATTTAGCTTCCTCTTCAAGTCTTCCTAAGCCTATATAAAGCCAAAAACGAAATTGTAAAAGAACTTTTTGATGATTTGATGAATGAATAAGCTTTGAGCTTTTCTTAAGAGAGGATTCTCTTGTCTTGCTTAGCAAGGTTTCTTAGATCTTATCAATAGATTCCCAACTCCATTGTGGCTGTTCCTCCTAGGCTTATTGGCTTGCCATGGCGCCACCCTTCCCTATTTCTCACCCCCTTCCATTTTTCCTTTTCAGTTTCTCTTCCACTCTTTGAAGCTTTGACCGAAAGCTTCCATTAAAGCTTGAATTGGAGATTTTTGAAGAAGCTAGATTGGGCAACACAAGGACTCTTTGGAATCTCTCTAAGGAGGCCTCTATCAGTGTGTGTCCAAGTCTTCTTTGAGGGACCTTTTGGTGATTGAGACTCATGAGGGACGTATAATGGGTCATTTTGGAAGAGAAAAGATTTGGGCTATGTTACAAGAACATTTCTTTTGGCCACACATGAAGGCCCAAGTAGCTAAACACATTTCAAAATGCATTACTTGTAACAAAGCCATGTCCAATGTCTCTCCCTATGGCTTATACCAACCTTTACCGCTAGCCACCTATCCTTGGATGGACATCTCCATGGATTTTTTCCTTGGTCTACCCAAGTCAAAGAGAAGGATGGATAGTATATTTGTGGTTGCATGTAGGTTTTCAAAAATGGCGCATTTATTACTTGTAAGAAGGTGGATGACACATCCAATATAGCAAGACTCTTTTTTAAAGAAGTAGTGAGACTTTATGGACTCTGTTGGACTTGAAGCATGAAGAAGTTGGACCCTTTTGATTTTGTTTTTGATATACTTGTAATCTTGAAACTTAAATAATTTGTAAATAGGATCTCAAGTGTATTGATTGTTTAGAATAGGCTTTGAGTATGTGCTTTAATTTGTTATGCTTCATAAAGAGTTTGAATCTGCTCTGGGATTCAAGCTAAGTGATTTTAGGAACCCACATTTTGTTTTGGAAAAGAGAAAACCCAAGCTTAAGTGGTAAAACACTTAGTTTAATAGTTTTTAAATTGTTTTAACTGAAGTAATCGATTACCATTTTAAAGTAATCGACTACCAACAGTGACTGAAAATTAGGAAACCAAAATCTTTCTGGAGTAATCGATTACCCCATATCCATAATCGATTACCTCGTGCTTGAGAAACAGAGGAAGCTTAAAACTCTCTGGAGTAATCGATTACCTCTCCATAGTAATCGATTACCCACACCAGAATTCATCTCAAATGCTTTTTCAAAATGTTTTATATAAACATCTTCTTGGATCTTTTCAAGAGAGAGTAATCTTTGATTTTACAAGAAAGAAAAAGGAGAGCGAAAAACATCAGTTGATGTATTAAGACTGGATGTAGGCCGAACGCCGAACCAGTATAATTCTTTGTGCAAATCTCTCTTTACCTTGAACTCTTTTATTTTTGTTGAATCATATTTTTAATACAATTCTTGTTTGTATTGATTCAAAAGAGTTTGAAAAAGAAAAGTTCATTTACTTCCTATAATTCCGTTGTTATTACTCTGAATTAATATTGATTGTTAAAGTTGTAAAATCGACAAACTTAGGATCGATAGTAAATAGGAAGGGAAGTGAATTAAACGATAAACCAAAAAAGGGACCAGAATCCATTCACCCCCCCTCTTGATTCTGCATAGGGACCAATAGAGTCCCCAAGACAATAGTGAGTGATAAAGACTCAAATATTCTTGGGCACTTTTGGAGAACCCTATGGAGTTGCCTTGGCACAAAGTTCCTCTTCTCCACCACTTGTCACCCTCAAACGGATAAACAAACAGAGGTTGTCAATAGGACCTTAGGTCAACTATTAATGACCTTTGTGGGGAAGAATATAAAGAGTTGGGAAGAATGACTACCTTACATTGACTTTGCCTACAATAGGGTAATACATTTTACTACTAAACTTTCTTCTTTTCAAATTGTTTATGGATTTAACCCACTCACCTCACTTGATCTAGTGGCTTTTCCTATTGAGTTTTCTTATAATAGAAGTGGTAAAGAGAAGGCCGAGAAGATCCAAGAGATGCATGCTAAGGTAAAGGAGAGAATTGAAAAGAAGAATGAACAAGTGGCCAAAGCCTACAACAAGAACCGGAAATGAATGACTACATAATTTGCATAACTTGACTTTTCACTTCTAAGGCTCGCAACACCAAACAAACATCCATTAAGGTCTTTAAAGGCTTATGTATAAGGTATGACTACTACTTGAATCTATCTTCACCACCTTTTTGGTAGCACGACACACTTTAATTAGGGTCATAACTTCACTAGCTTACCCTCACCTATGCTAGAATATCTTCAAAGAAAGAAAAAAAAAAAAGAATTATTAAGGTAACTTCTGATAATACCTCTTTTTATCTTCACATCTTTGTCCTCTTATGGCTCACACCACGTATGACACCCTTTTAAACCAAAAGGCTTTCTAAGGATCTCTTCCTTATTTTCCCTATGGTTACCTTTTACTTTTCTTAGGTTGATACGGTTCAAGACTCATTCTAAACCAAGAGTACACATCCATTAAGCACCCTAGTCTTACCACTTAAGGGTCATTCAGCCTTTAAATTTGGTTCGATTAAATAATCAACCAAGAGTGAATCTCAACTTATTTTTATAAACTAACTTAAGCTTCGTATGATTAACGTAGTTTAACTTGGTTATAACCGCTCACACAAAATTATGGGCAATAGACTATTATCTAACTAACTTGAAATTTTGTTTCAAAACCAAACATAAGTCTCGTGCATTTGATGCGACTCACCTTTTCCATACCAAAATATACTTACACACATTATAAAACTTATCAACCATATACAAATACCTTCCAACATATTATGCTACAAACCACACCAATAAGCATACATGTTCAACATATATGATAGGAATGACTCGAAATCAAGCTAATAACATTATAACTATTACATTATCATCAAGTATACATTTGAAACATACAACAACAATTAGCCACTTTAACTGCATCAATAACTTTACCTCATTCTGCCTTGTACTTTTACCCACATTTGGTGTAACTCAAATCGAAATTGTTATTCATTCGAAATATGCATTAACAGAACTATACATGCCCAATACATGAGTTATTCATAGTTTTAACAAAAGTAATATAAGGCTTAATAGTCTCACTAATTCAAACTCCTGTAGGTTTTACCTGAAGGTTCTCAATTTCTTTTCTAACGGATGTGATACTCAATTTTTTTTTGTTTAAAAGATTATATTGTGTTGTTATTTACAATTTAGCCTACAACTCTTCGAACACTAATAACATTCAATTAACAGTTGTCATATAAGACACACTTGGAAGAAAAAAAATTGATCAACGCTAGAAGAGTTGTTTTGCCAAAAAAATATATGTATGAATTATTATAAATTGAAAGAAATTGCAATGTTCACAACATATCAGTGTGGTTCATAAAATGGCTAATAACAAGATATGATCACAAAACATGAAGCAAAATAGAAACACGAAGATTTTGTCCTCGTACATCTAAGCCATTGAATGCATCCTCAACAAAATAAAGTTTGTGATCAAACAAGATAAATTAAATGAATAACTAACATTAACATTTAAAGGCAAGAAAGAAAAAAAATTATTTGAATTAACACTTCTTAAATGCGTTTCAAAAAGAAAGAATTCCTAAAGTCAAAGACATAGTGAAAACAATTAGCACGAAATATATTAGATGAATCATTTACAATATTTAATATAACAATTTCTTTTTTACTTGAAAATGTATAAGACTCAAACAAAATCATAAGTTATTACTAGGAGTAAAAAGACTATATCTCAAATGACTTAAAATACCCATAAACCAACTCAATTCAAGAAAATGTACATCTAACATGTAAGAATAAATACTCATTGCTCTTTATAACATTAGTAGACCATGGGTATCACAACAAGTTTCAAGAGTGAATTTAATGCGTTTGTTACACACAGAAAAAGAAATAAAATGGTGCTAAGAAAAGACCCTTCTAGAACAAGAACAAGAATAAAAGTTTGTGAAATTAAATTTTCCATGAAAAGAAGGACATGAAATTATAACAATGGTAAAAAGGAAAGGATTGCTAAAATCGGAAGCACAAAGAGCTTTGTAGGTTATCTAAATTAAACATACTAAAGGTTATAATCTTAGAACAAAGAAATATTATCTTAAAAAAATACAAAAGAAACCAAGTCATTTTATCTTGTCCCTAGGTAGAACAATTTAATTATGCATCAAGGATCAAAACCTCAAAATGGCAGTGCCCAAATAATAATATAATAATAATATCAACTATTAAAAAAATAGATCTTGATACACTTCACGTTCAGAAACAAACACAATTAATATAAAATCTACTAAATAAATAGGTTAACGTGAGAAGAATTTTCATAACATGCTTCGAAATTCAAATCCTAGAATAGACTAAGCATTAATTAAATTCAAATGAAACAACATAGAATCAAGAAAGTATGACAATTTTGGAATCAAATTTAAAAACTCAAATTTGAATTTTAAGTGCTAATATTGCTTCCTTAGACAACAGATTGTAAATTTTTACCACCCTAGGTATTCCTCTACTAACCCAAAACAATGTAAAACAATAAAAGTAGAGAAGAAATAGAGAATGGACAGGGAAATACAGAAGTCAGATTCCTTATCAATTTTTTTTTTAACAAACTAATTTTGCAAAAACAATCTCTTAACTCAAGCAAGAAACTTCCTTACATAGAAAATTGCGTTTTTCAATGAGATACACCTTCCTTTCAACAAGTCTCTTCTCAACTTTCTGACTCACCATTGGTTGGTTAAATAATTATGCTCCCGTTTGAACTTATAACCTATTTACTCACTCATAAAAAGTTATCTACCACAAACAGATTTCTTGATGTGTTGGTAAAAAATCCATAGTAGTTTCTGATTTTCTCAAGAATAATAGCCTTGAAAAGACAATAACATCTCATTTTTATATTTCCAATTTAACCATCTTCTTTCCTTACTAATGTTCCTTACATGTTATCGAAGAAATATTTTAGTTGTTAGAACCTTTTAAATTATATCAATCAACATGAACACTTATGGCAAAGGCACATACAAGTTAAATGCATGAACGTGCACAATTTCCAAAGCATAATGCACTAGCAGTTAAGAAAGTATAACATTAGATTGGCAGGGAAGAAAATAGTAAATTCTAACTAAAGTGACATATAGCACATAATTAAAACAATACATACACAAGGATCTCTAGATGTAGTATACTGAATTACCATATTTGTTTGCCACAGGGTCATACTTGCTTCACTAGAGGTATCAAGGTGGTTAATCCGAATATCTCACATGTAGGCAATCAAGACTTATTGATGGAGGACCATCTCCTAAAGCTCAACAAACTTTTCAACCTTACTTTTTAATAAATTGAGCTTTTAATAAAATTCGCTATGTTTTTCATTGTCTGATCAAGTTTAGTATTCGGAGCATAACTTGGGCTACACAACTCCAATTTAACTTTTCTTGGTGTCTTTTTAAAGCTGTCTTGAAGGGATACAAAAGTTATGAAGACACAAAAGCCTAGTTCTAACCGAATCTAGGAGGAAATTGGGCTTGAAAGTATCGTTTGGATACTGTCAGGATGTTCCAGTGGAGTGCTAACCAGGTTCAGTATTTCAAGCATAATGTGGGCTACAAAACTCCAATTAATTTCGTCTTGGTGGCATTTGAAAGCTGACTTAAAGGGCTACAAAAGCTATGAAGACACTAAAGCCCATTTCGGACTGAATCTAGGAGGAAATGAAGCTTGAAGTTAACGTTAGAATGCTACCAGGATTTTCGAGCGAGTTGTTTAATTGTTTAGGCCTATTAGTTTCTTTCAATTATGTATTTATTTTAAGACTTGGATTTGGGCCTTGTAATTGTGAAGTGTGATCAGCCTAGGGTGTCTCTCATCTCACCATTAATCACTCATTTCATCCTAGGGTGGAGAACATTTCAGATTTCTAACCTTAGGCCCATTACACTTTCATTTAAGTTGGTCAACATTTCTATTGTACTCACTTTGGTCATTTATGAAAAGAGAATTTCTAAGACTAAAGTCTTGAGAAAAGGAGAGAGCTCTCCTAGGGTTTCTTCTAAAAACCTTGAATCTTATCATGGATCCATGATCCAAGTGACGATTCTCCAACCAAGCTTATTGGGTGCTTCATCCATGGCGCTTTCCACACTTCTTCCTTCTTCCATTTTTGATTTCTTTCTTCTCCCTTTTATGTTGACCATGAGCTATCATTGCTATATATTGAGTTATTCCGTTGTTTAAGAGTGATTGAACATTGGTGAATGAAGATTGGGGCACCCATTTGCTTATTCATGAAGATCCCTTACAAGTTCCTCATGGGTTTGCATAAAATTTGGTATCAAGAGCTTGTTCTTCACCTAGTTGTTCTTCACTTGAGGTATTGAGTCTAGCTCCTATCTTTTTGCTTTCAATTTTGATTCAATTGAATTTTTTATTTGAGTTTTTTTGTGTGTCTTGGCTGTCCAATACATAGATTAGATGTTCTGACACTAATGGTTGATCATACATGGCCTATTTTACATGTTAGACACATTCTAGTTGATAGCCCCCATGTATTTGATGAATTTTCTCAATATGTATTTTGAGTCTCCTTGCTGGAATTTGAATCCCCTGCATCATATGTGGCTTAATTAGTGCTTATATGTGTTATTACTATGTGCATTGCTCATTATAAGTTCAAGTTACCACTACCATGCATTATCTTGCTTGTTAGCAAAGTTTGACTTGACTTGCTTGAGTATTTGAGCCTATACTTGGACTGTCCAGCAAAGAATAGCCAAAAAAAATATAAAAAGAGAAATGAAAAGAAAAGAGCAAGAGAAAATATTCAAAGAAAAGTGTCAAAGAAAAATTCAAGAAAAGAAAAATACAAGAAAAGAAGATTGAAGAAAATTAGAGTGAAAATTGAATAGCTCTTGTAGTAGAAAATTTTTGGAAAAAAAATTGAGTGCAGTAACTTGGTGAATTGGGTCATTAAACACCCACAAATTTAGTGTCCAAGCTCAATTTAGTCATCATTACTCATTAGGCTCAAGCATCATATTACAAATTGTGTCAAATTTGCTAATAGCATGATATTTGAACTTGTAGTGTGTTTTGCATGTGCCTAGACATTTTGCCCTGTTTTTTCCCTGTTTTTGGACCCATATTTTTGGCTAACCTGCACCTTAATTTGAGCTTATTTCATGCATAAAGATCACACAAAATAATCCCCAAAATTTCAAGTCATTTTGAGCCAATTTTCAAGCCTAAGTTGCAGTTTGGCGACGGTTTCTTGATTCCTGTAACAGTTTTGGGTTTGTGGTTGGTTCATTAGATTAAACGTTTTTTTAGTGAATTCTGGGCATTTTTTCATTCAATATACATATATATAAGCTCAACTGGAAGGTTTCATAATTTTCCAAGCTCATTTGGTATGCTTATAAATTTTCACAAGTTTGGGCAAATTTGGTGACGGTTCTGTCAATTTTCCAACAAACTTGCACTTGATTTCTTCCATTCTTTGATTTTTGTTTCAAAATTTTTACAGTTTTTAAATACTAGTTTTCCTTCATTATTAGTACAGTAAATATACTAGCCATTGTCTTGACAATTAATTCTCCTTTTGAGTAGTTAATTTTTCTTCATTGAGTGTTCTTTTATTGCTTGTCTTCTTTGGCTTACTAATAGTTTTGTCTAGAGTATTTGTCTCCTTTGAATTTCCTTAAGATTTTTGGCTAAATTGTTCCTTTTTCACTTGGATAAAATTGGACTTGATAATTGATAAAGGTTTCTCAAGAAACTTTAAGTGAGAGTTGAGAGAAAAAAGGCTAGAGTACACATCATAGAAAAAGTCTCTAAGAGTGTAACTTAGTTGAGTGGTGAGATTTATTTGCTTTATATTTTTCTTGTATACTAATCCTTTTTCTTTGCAGCCATGGGAGATATTTCCCCAAATATAGAAGACCAAATACGTCCTAGTGATGTTAGATTTTTGAAATGCTTTATGGAGACAATGGACAAATATGAAGCAATTATAAAAAATGATTTGAATGAGTTGAGAAGGGAAAATGTTAGGCGGTTGAGGGAAGAGGAGAGTAAGATGGAGGACCATGAGAGGAGACTAAGGGAAGAACATAAGAGAAAAAATGAGAGAAGAGGAAAAAAAGAGAGTATCCTAGTTCATATAAAAGAAGTGATAGAGATTACTATGAAGGAAGAAGTGTGCTCAGCCTAGGGTGTCTCTCATCTCACCATTGATCACTCATTTCATCCTAGGGTGGAGAACATTTCAGATTTCTAACCTTAGGCCCATTGCACTTTCATTTAAGTTGGTCAACATTTCTATTGTACTCACTTTGGTCATTTATGAAAATAAAATTTCTAAGACTAAAGTCTTGAGAAAAGGAGAGAGCTCTCCTAGGGTTTCTTCCAAGAACCTTGAATCTTATCATGGATCCATGATCCAAGTGGCGATTTTCCAACCAAGCTTATTGGGTGCTTCATCCATGGCACTTACCACACTTCTTCCTTCTTCCATTTTTGATTTCTTTCTTCCCCTTTTGTGTTGACCATGAACTATCATTGCTATATATTGAGTTATTCCGCTGTTTAAGAGTGATTGAACATTGGTGAATGAAGATTGGGGCACCCCTTTGCTTATTCATGAAGATCCCTTACAAATTCCTCATGGGTTTGCATAACTTATGGTATAGCAATTCACCAAATCACCCAAACATAGTACTTATGTAAAATTAAAATCACAGTAAATATCTCACAACACATTAAAGCACACATAGAAAGCATGGAAAACACATAGCTCACAATCCGATGAAGTTAAACCTAAACTCTAATACCATAATTGTAACACCTTCAATTCCTACCATTTATAAAATCTTCATTTCTCTTCGGTTTGTAGGGACGCCATCCAATAAAGCCAACCTAATCTTTTTGTTTAAAGTAATTTCAAGAGTAATTTCTACAACTATATACCTCTCATAAAATAAAAATTCTCACAAACAAAGAAGTATTTATCATGTAACGAGAATTTTAAACTTTTAACATTCCTATATAGTAGCAATCACTCTAATGAAAGAAAAGGAAAAGAACATCATTTCACATCTTTAGAAAATCACGTTCTCCTCCTAGTCTATGGTCTTTGCATCTCCAAGCAAATGTTTATCTATTCGCTCGTTCACAGGGTCATCATAGGTGTCAACCATAAACACAACCATAGGGTTAATTCTCAATTTATAATAATAATAAGATCAACAAAACATATATCAGCAACACCAAAATACTCAATTCACAATTTATTACAATCACAGTCAACCATGTTATGTAACCCAGTATGATGCATGCCACTCACAATTCACTCTCATGCCATGTGGTGTCATCAAAACAACTGAACGATGTCTAGGAGTACATGTCACCTCTAACACTCTCACCAGAGATACTAGACAGTTACGGTTAGGGTAACTAGTGTTGCAACAGGAGTCTCTTCCCACTCATAGTGATCGACCATAGTGGAAGCTTTACCTACGACGAATACCCTCTAAGTCCCAGGCCATTACATCAACCCATCAGGGATCAACTGTTAGTTCCATTTACCCTCATTTTTTCAAAAACCTTTTCATTCACCTAGCATTCATGAAAATCCTCATCTCTTTTCCAAAACACTATGCTCACAAGTATGTCCACGAGGGGCAACCTTACTGCTCTTTCATAACAGCAGGTATACATCCCTTTCATCAATACAAAACATAATTATAACTAATTATCATGAACCTAGTGACTCATTAACGCAATATGCCCCACCAATTTACCTCTCATTCCATATCAATCACTTCCTACATAACAAAATATTTAACACAACAACACGAATTAAAATCAGCATACCCAGTAAACAAGTACAAATAAATATAAGCGAAGCAATAATAATGCAATTAGGAGAATAAGGTAAATCAAATAAGAAGACCATAGCAATATAACGATCAACACAATAATGCATAACAAGAATGTAATTAAATAATCCAATAGTAAAGCTAAAAAAAGAATTAAAATAATAAGGGAGAGAGTTATTAACTAAGGAACTGTTCATAGAACTAACATAACCCAAGCTACATAATAAATAAATAATACATGTATAACCATTACTACTGATCACCTAATTAAAATAACCGATATAAGACAAATCTAAATAAAATCTCAACATAAATTCTAAGCCCAAGAACATCACAAAGTTTCGATACATGATAATGTTAAAAGAGCATCTTAACAGAGACAAGTTTATTTTGAATACAATTATTATTACTGAATAGTATTGAGATAATAAATGAAAAGTACCAAACAAATTATAATGTCATCCATGAACACTTACACTGAATGTAGTATATTCAGTATTCAATTCCCTACATTACCAAAATATAATCCAATTTTTGCACTAGCATTTTTCTTCCTTAAATTGTGAACCCGTTCACTCACCATGGTTACCCCTTAAACATCAATATAACCCACACCAAAGTTGAAATATTAATGGATTCAAATTATTTCTCATTTCTTTTTCTTCACACCTAACAATGTCTTCTACAATATTTTTTGGTTCTTTTCCATTTTCGGTAAAAGGTAGAAAACATAGATCATTATTTATATTAATTGAATTGTTAATTCTTTCTCAAACTCCACCGGAAGATGTATCATGCCCCTAATAGATAACACCCAAACAATTCTAAACAATAATGAATTACAAAAATGATGAAGAACAAAATAACGTCTAACCAAAAGGAGAATATTCAATCCAAACAAAAAAAGCAAGGAAATGGGAGAAAATTCATCATTATCATTTTATTGAGAATTAGAGTAACAGGAATAAAAAGGTAGCTCAACAATACAAGTGAAAGGAGTCAAAAGTAACCCAAAAATGGTCAAATTAATGAAATAAATGTAAATAGAAAAAATGCATTATTATTATTAGAATTGAGAACAGCCTAATAAAAATCTGAGTCGATCATGTGTAAGGGGAAAAGTTGAGATGAATAGAATCCTAATATCTATTCTTAGTCAGAAATTGTGATCTTCTTTTTCGGAGAAATTTGTAAGACGGGAACGTGATAAGAAATACATTAAAGTGGATAGTTAAATCATAATCACTCCTTCAAGATATTTTGATTTATTTTATTTCATTATTTATTTTATTTTATTTTTAAAAATCAGATTGTTACATCTTCTATTATTTTGCAAGTGTGTAAGTTGTAAATTGACATTACGTATGAATATTTATTAATGTCTTCTTATTTATCATGAGTTAAATAATATATAAATGCGTTTTTCTTAATCGTCTCAAGATAATAGCATATTATCTGACAGGGTTGGCATGAGATGTCTTATGCATTTCTAACGAAAATTAAATATAAATTTTTTATTATTATTATTATCATTATAATTATTATTATTATCAATTATTATTATCATTAATATTCTTTTTATTATAAAATTATTATTATTATCATTATTATAATTATTATTAAAATTATTTTATTATTATTATTATTATTATTATTATTATTACTATTATTATTATTATTATTACTGTTACTTCTTAGGATCAGGTGCTTTTAATTTTAAGATTAAATTTTAGTTTTATAAAAAAAAAATCAATCTAAATAACAAATAATAAAATCTCTCAAAGATTAAGGTATTACACATTAAAACCTTACTTAAGGACTTTTAACACTTTGTCCATCCACACCACATTGTCGCCATCCACAAAATATGGAATTTAATTGAGAATTTTGAATATTAAGATTTTCTTTAATGAAAGAAATATCCGAATAGATTAGATGATAACAGTAATAAATAAATAAAGTAATAAATAAATAATAAATAAATAAATAAAATGGAAGTTCAATCTTTAGAAATGTATAGTCAACTCACGACAAAACTAAGAGTAAAGCAATACAGTCGAAAATAAATGAAAGTATTTAATAACGAAGGTTAAAGAAACATTAAAATAAAAGAAAATTAATGCAAGTTTTTAATAACATTAAATGCTGCTCAACCATGTATAACACTATATATATGATTCTACATACCTTCGTATCAACACCAAAAGCATTATAACATTAATTTGATCCAAAATCAAATTAAGATGAAGGCTATTACTTCAATCATGATAGTTTTGCTGGTTTTGTCCATTGGCAATATTGGTATGTTTTTCTTTTCACTTATTGATGATTGTCATTAGTTTAATCTTGCTATTTTTTTGAAAAAAAAATCTTTATTGATTTTATAACCAAATTTTTTAACTTGATGGTCGCGGTTTGGAAATGAATATTTTGTACTTGTGTATGGCTAAATAATGAAGGGCCAGTAAAGGTGACAGAGGCAAAAATGTGTCAAGAAAAATTTTACAAGTTGGACTGCTTAGAAGGCGGGTGTAACCCTGACTGCGTCAAAAGACATGGAAATAAAGCAATTGGTTCGTGCATTACTGTAACAGAGTGCCTATGTCGCTACCCATGTTAAATTACTGCTCGATGTTCTCCCACCAATATTCTTAATTTATATGTAATTTGCATTGGTGGATTCAAAGAAAATAAAATTACTCTTTCTGTAATAAATTGTTTCTTTTTTTTTTCTTTTCTTTTTCCTCGTTCAGTTTACTGAGTATTCTTCGTGTCAAGGATAATTACAGTTAAGTACGTTCATAAGTTGGGCAATCAAATGATATATTTGTAAAACCTGAATAATCTTCATCGTTTTATATATTTGAAAATTGTTACCTTTTTATTATTAAATTTCACTAGTCAGAATAACTTTTAGTTTATTAAAGATCTTTACGTTTCAAAACAAAAAACTTTTACTTCAAGGAGCACATAATTAAGCCTAACAAAATGAACAAAATTTTCTTAGAAAGTTTCATATCATCAAAGCAATTTAACATGGATTTAAATTTTGTTTGGCGTGAAATTTACTGTTAAGTACCGTTAAAAAGAATTTAAATTTTACAAATTTTAATTAACTAAAAATAGAGAATTTTATTTTTTATTCCAAAATAAAGAATTTAACTGACGAAGTAAGACATTTTAAAAATCCAATAACTTTAATTGATGAATTTAAATTTCCTTAGACTTAAAATTCCTTAAAATCTGAAAATATTTTATTCCCAACACATATGTTTGTATGAAAATTCAATTAGAACTTGGTTTGAAAGGTTCAAGTTAATATCCATCGCGGAAAAGATATTTTTCACAAAGTTAATTTTTCACGAAATTTGGTCAATGATATCCCTTTTTCAAAGAAATAAATTAGTAAACTTAAAACAAATATTAATTATCTTTTAATAAAATTAAATCCTTAATTATTGTTATTACATTTTATTATATTTTATTATATATTTTGAAATTTTATAATATTTACATATAAAATTTCAATTTCAATTTCATCTTAATAGTTAATATTTATAATGGGTTATAAAAATAAATCTCAATCATTTTATAATTTTAATTTATAAATAAATTTTCAAACAATAAAATGGAATAAAATTTAGAATTTAAAATCAAATAAATATTTTAATTAAATTTTATTATTTCTTAATTATCTCTTAATAAAATTAAATAGTTTCTTATTTGGATTAATTTTAATTAAATTTTATTATATATTTAATTTTATTATATTTACATATAAAATTTAAATTTAAATTTCATTTTAATAGCTAATATTTATAATGGGTTATAAATAAAATAAATCTCAATCATTTTCTAATTTTAATTTATAAATAAATTTTCAAACAAAAAATCGGAATAAAATTTAGAATTAAAAATCAGCTATATATTTTTAATAAACTTTTATTATTTCTTACATCCTATTTTTAGTATAATTTAATTTAATATATGAAAAATAATAATAAAGAATTATTACTATTATTACTATCATCATCATCTTCATTATTATTATTATTATTATTATTATTATTATTATTATTATTATTATTATTATTATTATTATTATTATTATTATTATTATTTCTTTGGGTCTAATCCTTTGAAGTATAAGATATAAGTTTTAAAAATTGTTCAAGTTAATAAAAAAGAATTTCTAGTTTCTTCATAGACAAGCTTACTTACTATTAATATTATCTAGTTCAATTAGCTCAAGATTTATTGTAGATTCCCATTAAATATCATTTGAGCTTCTAGTATATTTAATAATGATGATCTATTTATTTTTAACCTTATATCAATACCTTCTTATATTTATTCATCGTATTGTATAATTTAAGTTCTATGCGTAATGGCGGAAGCAAATAGGTAATACAACAAAGAAGTAATAATAAACCATCAGAGTTACAATAATAAATAAGTTAATCATAATTAAAATATTTTCATCATATATAAAACTCATTAAAACTTACAATGATTTTAGAGAAATGATGATGGCTGAAAGGAGAATTTTATTGAGGAACAGAGTGTTTACAAGGTTAGCAGAGGATGTATTTTTTCGCTCTGCCTTTCTTCATTACAAAGGATCTATTTATAGATACAAAAAGTAGTTTAGATACTATTTACAATAGTACTTAAGCCCAATACAAACTTTACACATATATACTACAGTATTGTCGACAGTTTCAACCAATCAGGTCTTGTCGACACTTTTTTTTTTTTTTTTACATCATCTCGAAATAATTCATGATGTGATAATTCCCTTAATAATTAAAGGGGTCATGATTTTCAAAGTCGGGGTTTGATCCTAACGAAAAAGTGTCAGAATCCTTATCCTTATCTTCATCATCTTGGTCTGATCCCTTTGAAGAGGATACCTTCATTAATAATTTTTCTAATTCTGCTTTACTGGAAGTTGAGGCCAGAGAAGATAGTAATTGTTGTTTTTCTAGCAGGAACAAAGAGTCTTGTCGTAGACTTCCTTGTACGCCATGATTTTTTGCCAACCAAGCGTCGATCTTAGATTGACAAACTAATTCTTCATTGAATTTTTCCCACCATTTAATTTGTACCCTTCGAACTAATTTTTTAATGGTCACGTCTGGATCCACACATTCAATTGAATAGTCCAATGCCATAATCCAAGTAATTGCTTGGGATGCTACAAAAGAAATTAATTTGTACCCAGGAGGAAATTTTGTTTTGCTTTTGAAGTAATTATAAGAATTAAGAATTGGTTTAGGAAATATAGAAGATGAAGGTCCATTGTGAATGAACCATTCAATAAACCAATATGGGAAGGTTAAAGAAATACCCTTTTTGAACCATATGAACCATGAATGGAACTCTGGACTAATTAGGAGTGCATATGACCATGCATCCATATAATCCAAATAAGAATAATTCTGTGGAGAGAAGGATTTAGAAAAGCTTTTGGATTTGTATAAATCCTGTCCCCATTCTTTAGGTGTAACTACTTTAAGAATTTTAATTTTTGAATATTGTATTTTCCCTTCTGAATTCTTAGTATGAGTTAATTCGATGGATTCAGTATCCACCAGAATAAATTCATAGAATATTCGGGTTTTTTCTAATTCATGAGGCAAGTAATGGAAGTCTTTTGGGAATAATCTGGTTACAATTTGATTCAAAGAAAGATTTTCCCAGTCTGATTCAATGATTAAAATAGGAAAGGTAGCTGGTTTATTAGTAAATTTAATTTTTTCTGAAGGTGATGGAGATAATTTTGGTGTAGGTTTAGTAATTGGTGATGGAGATAAAAGAGGAGATGAGGTAAGGTTAGTAATTAATGGGTGGTTTAAAGGAGTATACCTATTTAAGGATATAATTGGAGAAGGAGGAGGAGTGCTTACTAATTCGGCCAAAGTCATTGGCTTCTTCCCGGAATACGATCCTTTTTTCTTATTATTCTTTTCACTTGATCACAGTGGGGGACCATAGTCATCCTTTCCATATATTTTGGAGCTCATTCTTTTCCCTGAAGAAATTCCCGTGTTAAGAAATCTGGAAGAGAATTATTTTCCCCATGTTCTATTTCAAAATCAAAACATGATAAAATTGCTTGCCATCTAGCAAAAATATGCTTAGAAACCAAATTTTTTACGTCTTTTTGTAAAACACTTGGAGCGGTTTTGCAATTAGTTTGAATTAAAAACCTTTTATTAAATAAATCATCTTGAAATTTTTGTAAACATAATACTATTGAAAGTATTTCTTTTTTAATAATGTTATACTTCCTTTGTGCTTCATGCCAAATACCCGAGTAATATCTTACAATTTATTCTTTTTCATTAATTTTTTGTTTTAGAATACCCCCATATCCTTTTTCTGATGCATCAGTCTCTACTATTAAGATAGCATCTGGATCAGGTATTCCTAAACATGGTAGCTTCTTAACCAAGATTTTAATTTCTCTAATTACTTGAGTCATTTCCTCATTCCATTCAGGTGGTGATTTTCTTAATCTCTTATATAGAGGGTCACAAATAATTCTAATATTTGGAATAAAATCAGCTACATAATTTACACATCCTAGAAATCTTTGTAATTGAGTTTTATCTTTAATTTCATCTGGAAATTTTTCAGCAAATTCTAATGATCTTTGGATTGGAGTAATTCCTCCTTTAATTATCTCATACCCTAAAAATCTTATTTTGGTTTGAAATATTTTCATCTTTCTTTCCGATACTACTAATCCGTTTTCTTTAATTAATTCTATAAACTTATCTAAATGTTCTTGATGTTTACTAATTCCTTTAGAAAATACCAGAACATCATCTAAATAAACTATAATAAATTCTAAATATGGATAGAAAATATCATTCATTATATTCTGAAATTCACTAGGTGCGTTTTTTAACCCTTGAGGCATTACATTCCATTCATAATGACCAAAAGAAACTACAAATGCAGTTTTATATTTATCTTCTTCTTTTACCGAGATTTGATAGTATCCTGATTTTAAATCAAATTTTGAGAATATTACTGCATCATGTAATCTTTTAACTAAGTCATTTTTATTTGGTAATGGATATCGGATCCATTTTAATACATTATTTAAAGGTTTATAATTAATTACTAATCTAGGTGCTCCCCTTTCTATTTCTGAAGCTTTGTTCACATAAAATGCTGAACAACTCCAGGGTGATTTAGACGGCCTTATTAATCCTTTATCTAAATATTCTTGTATTTCTTTTTTGCAATATTCTAGGTTTTCCTGGTTCATTTGTATGGGTCTTGCCTTAGTGGGAATTTTCTTTTCATCAAAATTTTCTATATATGGTAATTCTATTTCATACTTTTTCCTATGCCAGAAGGCTGTTGGGTTTAATTCACATATTTCTTTCTTAATTTTATTTTCATAATTTTTTATAATAGGTTTAATTTTAGGGTTTTCTAATTGTTCTTCTACTCTTTTATATTTAATTTCTTTATTTAATAAATTTATTTGTTTTTGCTTAATTGATTTTTCTTGTAATAGATTTAATTCTCTAGTTCTTGGTGGTGTTATAAATTCAAAACATATTTCTTTCCCTAATCTTTTAGTTATTAATCCTTTTTCAGTTACCTGAAAAGGATATAATAGAGTTAAAAAGGGAGTTCCTAAAATCATTGAGGTTCTTATATTTTTTACTAATACAAATGGAGTTTTATAACAAATTTTGTTCTTACATATTTTAGCTTTACTTAGTTTATACTTAATATCCATTCTAGACCCATTAGCACTACTTACCCTTTCTAATGTTTTCTCATAATATTTTATTGGAATTAATCCTTCTCGGATGCAATTTACATCTGCACCAGAATCTATTAAAGCAGTTATTTCAAATTTTTCTTCTTTAATTATTAATGTTATCTTAGTATACCATGGATGTATAGTCATCATACTTAATATATTGATATAGTTATCCTTAGAGATGGGTTCTTTTTCAGAACTTTCTCCTTCCTCATTTATTCTTAATATATTATTATTTATTATTTCTTTTCCTTCTAGACTTAATAACTTAAATTCTATTTCTATATTTTTTCTTTTAATTGTTGGATTTCATTTTTTAAGGTTTTAATTTCTTCTTGCAAATCTTTTATAGTTAATTGTGTTTCTTGTTTTCTAAATCTTCCATATATTTCTTTCATATTAATTGGTTCTATTTGTTTTTTATTTTCTTCATTTCTTTTAATTAATTCTTCTAATTGTTTTATAAATTCATCTCTTAATGGAGAATTTCCTAATTTTTCTATGATATATATTAGGGTACTAGTTTAATCAAAAGTTAATACATTAATAGTTTTGCAGTCATTACAACTACAAATATCTAATCCTAAACAATAATTCTGATTGCTCTCTTCAAAAGTATCTGAAGAAGAACTATTATATTCTATTATATTAATTTCATTATCTGTAGAAGATTCTTCTCCTAATGAAGATTCTTCTCCTGATTCTATTAGAATATTTTTTAGATGATTTTTTAATTCTTCATTTTCTATTTGATTTATTTTATTCATGGTTCTACATTTACTAGCATAATGACCTGGTTTTTTACATTTATAACAAATAATATCTTTTTTATTTCCTTTCTTTTTAGGATAATTTCTTTTAGGTTTGACCTCTTCTGGGTTTTTAGGATAATATTTATTCTTAGGATAATAATTTTTCCTAAAAGGTTTCATATTCTTAATTTGTTTTTTAATAAATTTCTTCTTTCTAGAACTTGGAGCCCTAATTGGTTCCATACCATATTGTTCACAGAAAGTACCTATTTCTTTCTTATTTACTATTCCTTCTTTTCTCATTTTATTTTGTAATTTAAAATCTACGCATATCTTCATACCAGTATCTACTATTATGTTATGTATTTGACCATAAGTTAGTGTTTCATAAGGTATTGGTTTTCCACAATTATTTTCTAAATTATTTCTTACTTTTTCTGCAAAAAGAGAGGGTAATCTAGCCACAAACTGTTCTTTCCAAAACCCTGCAGCTCCATCTTCTCTTAACATAACCTTTGATAGAAATACATCTTTATACCATCTATAATCACTCATTGTTTTGCAATATAAACTTGCTAATTGTTTTACTGCCCTATCTCTAATCATATTAGGATCGCCTATAAAGCTTTGTAATATAGAATAAATTAATGTTGCCACTGCGTCTTCTTGATTTGTTTCAGCTTTTACACTACTTAATATTGTTTCTTTATCTTTCATAGTACAACAATTATCCCACCAACCTTTCAGTTGGCCAGTAAACCCTTGTATTAATATAATGGCTGCAGATCTATCACTACAACCCTTAGTTTTATGAGCAGTTGCGGCCATACTCATTTGACTTGTTAGGTCTAATATAGCCTGCTCAGATAATCCATCTAAATTCCATTCTGCAATTTCGTTACCAGAAAAGGAATTTTGAACTAATTCACCTCTTTCTTCAAATTGTACATCTATTGGTGTAGGTCTAGGATAATAATTTCTAAGTTTTGGATAATTTCTAATTTTATTTACTTCTAATGTGTTTATTGATAATTTATTCATTTCTTCTATTTTTCTTTTTAATTCTTCTATTTGCAAATCAGCATCTGATCTTAATCTTATTGAATCTAAGTCTTTTTGTGGGACATTAAATAATTTATAAATAGGTTTTTCTAATTTGCTAGAATGTGTTCCTTTTTCCATTAAAGGCTTATCTTCTATTCTAGTTAACTGTTTTGTCATTATACCTAATACTGTATTTGAATAATTTAATTGTGAGTAAATTTTTTTAATATCTTTTATTTCTACTTGTTTATCTATTTCTTTCACATCTTTATACGGACTTGCTTCTAATTCTAATTTTGCTGTTTGTATTATGATGGTTTGTTCTGGTGGATACTCAGATTCTATTATTTCATTATTATTTAATTTTCATTTATTACTAATTTTTTGTAAAGGTTTTATTTCTTTATTAAATAGATACTCTAAGTTATTCTTAATACTATATTTTTCAAACCAATCGAAGAAATATAAATTAATCTCATTTTCTGTAAGATATTCATAAAATTTTTCTAAAAATAATTTCTTTTGTTTATCATTATAATTTTCCCAATACCAATCTCTTTTTTCTTTATTATAATCTGCTGTAAAATCTTCTCTAATCCATGTTTTATTTATTTCAAAAGGTTCTTATCTAATTATAGTATTTAATACTTGTGAAGTAGTAGGAGAATATTGCGGTGATTCTGATTTTCTAGATTCTTCATAATTAGGATTACTTACTATAGGAGTAATTTTATCTATTCCTCTAATATCTAAATTAATTGTTGACCCATCTACAGAGTTTCTAGACTCTGTCCTAAAAATCCTTTGGGGTTCATTTATTCTTAATGATGTAGATCTATTCATTTTAATTCTAATATTAGTTCCTTCTAGGATTATTTCTCTTATTTGAGTATTATGTACTTTCTTTTCTTCTACTATATCTTTTAATAACCATTCTTGGGGTATTTTATGACGTAATTCTTCATGCCTTAATTTTTTGGGTGTTTGTACCGAGAATTTCTTAAAATTAGCTTCTATTACCAAGGTTTCTTCTTTAGGAGTTTGTTTCTTTGCCCTATAATTATAATCACTTCTAGTTATCTTGTAACATACTCTATAAATAATTTGTATTGATCCTGAATCAGGATCTATTATCCCTTCAGGTATTTGAACATATAATTTTAATGCTTCTACTGTCTTTTCATTATTTAAGTTCATTGAGAAATTTGGGAAACAGTTAAAGAATATTGGACCATCATGAAGATTACTTTCCAGTATTGCTAAGACTGAGTCATTAAAATCATTTAGTCTTACATCTCTTAATAATAATAATACAGGAGTATTTACTCCTAATCTAAAATTAGGTTTAATTGCTACCTGGATTAATCCTATATGAATATGATTATACCCTTTTGCTATATGTTGTTCTAATAATTCCTCAGATAATAAAGTTTTTATTTTATTGGCTTCTGTACCTGGATAGTCTACCTCTATAGTAATTATTTCATCCTCATTAACTTTCCAAAAGCTATTTCTATGATAAACCTGGTTTTTATCGATAATTGGTAATGACCAATTTTGAAGTTGATTTTCTATTTTTTCTATTTTTAATTCAGTCATTTTAGTGGTATTAGAGCCTGACTCTGATCCAGTTTAAATAATTATTGGTAAAATTATAAGATTTCTAACTAGGAGGCTCTGCCACCTTTCCTGAATCTTATAAGATTATCAAACATTTCAAATTTTTCTTGGGGGGTATAAATGATATATGAATTTTCACCTACAACATATTTTATTATATTGCATACTGTTAATTATATGAATAATCATCCACCAGCAGATTACAGATTACCCAGACTTTTTGAGCACTTTTTAGAATGGGAAAACACTAATTATTTTCATCCTCATCCTTTAAAAGAAATAGGATCAACAATTAAATACTTAAAAGATCAAAGGAAAAAATATAGACTAGCTTATAAAGAAAGGATAGAAGCTAATTACGCTTACTACGCTTGGGTAGAAAGAGCTTTTAGAACCATTCTAAAGACTCTTGAAGAGAGAAAGAGTGAGTTAAGTCACTTGTGTGCTTAGACTTTTATTATTAGTTTAAATTTACTCTTTAAAACTAAAGATCTAAGGGTATTAAGAAGATTGTCTTTTTAAAGATTTTTGGGTTCAGTAGGTAGCAATGAAAGGTGTTAATACGTTGGTCAGCTGTGGTCCCGGTAGTAAATCCCTAAGAAAAGGTAGTAAAGCCGTTTGGTCGCAGTGGTCCCGTAACCATGGAAACCAAAGAAAAATTTAAGATGCTCAATATTCTTAAAACTCTAAGTGATTTAGGATTAAAGAATAAACCATCAGAGTTACAATAACAAATAAGTTAATCATAATTAAAATATTTTCATCATATATAAAACTCATTAAAACTTACAATGATTTTAGAGAAATGATGATTGCTGAAAGGAGAATTTTATTGAGGAATAGAGTGTTTACAAGGTTAGCAGAGGATGTATAAATTTAAATATATATTAAAAATAAATTTATATATATATATGTAATTTCTTAATAAATTTATATATATATATATATATATATATATATTAATAGTAAATTTATATATATATATATATATATATATATATATTAATAATAAATTTAATATTAATATATATAAATTTATTATTAATATATATATATATATATAAATTCATTATTATTATTATTAAATATATATATATTAATAATAAATTTATATGTATTAGTATTAAATATATATTAATAATAAATTTATATATATATATAAAAATTAATTTATATAAATAAATTTATTTATACTAATAATAAATTTATATATATTAATAATAAATTTTAATCTCTCCCAAATTTATTTTAATTTATATTAAAAAAATTATTATATAATAATGAATTATATCTAACTGATTTAAAAAAAATAAAATAAAAATAAAAAATTATTTTTTTTTAAAAAAAAAAAAAATTATACCCTTCCCACATTATTTTTCTGACTCCGCCCATGGCCGTTCTTTAGGAATATTTTTCATAATTTCATTATGAGTTAATTTCCTTGGTACTTGTATCAAATATTTTCTAAGATTTGCTTCTACCAATATAATTTCCTCTTTTTTGGAATATCTTAAGGCTTTATAATTATAATGTATTTTTTTACCTTATAATATACTCTATAAATTACTTGTAATGGACTAGACTCTTTGTCTATTATTTTTGAAGGTAATTTTATGTATAATTCAATAGCATTACACATTTTGACATTTTTTATATCCATTTAAAAATGTGAATAACAATTAAAGAAAACAAAACCATCACGTAGGATACTTTCTAATATAATCTTTAAATTCTCTTAACCTTATATGTCTTAACATAATTAATATTGGTGTATTAATTTTTAACCTAAAATTAGATTTAGCAGTTACGTGTATCAATCTTAGATATATAAAATTATAACCATATTTTATGTGTTGATCTAACAAATTTTGATTTAGAATATTTATAATATTATTGCTTTCAATCCCTGAAAAAATATTTTCAACTATATCTCATTGATTTAAAGACCAAAAGTTATGTATTTTATATACCTTATACCTTTTAACTAAGGGTATTAACTAAAGAATTTTCTATTGCTACAATTTCTAATTCCTTTTCTTTGTTAAACTCTGATGACAACGTTACAAAGTTGTAAAGTTCTAAATACCATTTGTTTAATTTTGTTCCTTTACCCTAAATCATTAAAGATTCTAAAAAAAAAAATTGGTATCCTAGTTTTCTCCTTAGTTTCAATTACTACGCGGTCACCTCTCACAAGTAGGTTTATTACCTTTCATAAATTCTACTTTCAGCACCAAGGATGACCAAAGTACACATGGAAATTTTTAAGAAAACTTCGAACTAAAAAAATCCTTATTTCCTAAAGACTTTTAGATATTAAAGTTCAAATTTAAATATATTGAGTTTATAACTTCAAGAAGTAAGATGTTCGATCTTCTTATATTTTTCTTTTCTAAGTGTCTAATGTTATTCTTGTAAATTGTCATTCTATATAAATATTTATTAATACCTTCTAATTTATTATGATTTAAATAATATATAATTTTTTTTTCTTAATCTTCTCCACATAATAGCATATTCTCTTGTAGGGTTATCATGATATCTGTTATACATTCTTACTGTTACTTCCGTGGAGAAAATCAATTATAAAAAATTTATTATTATTATTATTATTATTATTATTATTATTATTATTATTATTATTATTATTTCTTTGGGTTAGGTGCTTTCAAGTATAGGATTAAGTTTTAAATTTATTAGAAGGGAAACAATCCAAATAAAAATAAAATAAAATCTTAAAAAGGTGTTACAGATAAAACCTTTATGGGGACTTTTAACACTTTGATTATTTTAATATAAATAATTTTTCTTTGTTCCACCACTTCAATTCCATCCTCACCACTTTTTCCCCCGTCCACAAAATATGGAATCGATACCTTAATTAAGAATTTTGAATATTGAGTTTTTTCTGGTCAAATAAATATCCGAAAAGATCGGATGATAACAGTAATAAATATATAAAAAAAATAAAAAATGAAATTCAATCTTTAACAATAGCAATAAATATGGTCAACTAACAGCAAAACGAAGAAACATCAGAATTGTAGAAAATTGATGAAAGTATGGAATAACATTAAATGCTCCTCGACCATGTATAACACTATTTATATGATTCTACATACCTTAGTATCAACACCAAAAGCATTTTAACATTAATACGATCCAAAATCAAATTAAGATGAAGGCTATTACTTCAATCATGATCGTTTTGCTGGTTTTGTCTATTGGCATTGGTATGTTTTTCTTTTCAATTATTCATTATTGTCAAGAGTTTAATCTTGCTATTTTTTCAAAAGAAATTCTTTGTTGATTTTATAACCATATTTTTTAATAACTTGAGGGTCACGGTTTGGAATTGAATATTTTGTACTTGTGTATGGCTAAAAAATGAAGGGCCAGTAAAGGTGACAGAGGCAAGAAGTTGTCAAGAAACACTGTACAAGTATGACTGTGTAGAAGGCCCGTGTAACACTGCTTGTGTCAAGAAACATGGAAATAGAGCAAGTGGTATGTGCAATGCTATAGAAGATTGCATATGTCACTACCCATGTTAAATTGCTACTCCATATTCTCCCACCAATATTCTTACTTTACATGTAATTTGCAATGGTGGATTCAAAGAAAATAAAATTACTCTTTGCGTGATATATTTTTTAAATTCTTTTTACTTTTACATAGTTCAGTTTATTTGTGAATCAGTATTCTTCGTGTGAAGGATAATTACTATTAAGTACAAACAAAAGTTGGGCAATCAAGTAATATAAAAAAATGATATATTCGTAAAATATAATAATCTTCATCCTTTTATATATTTGAAAATTGTTACCATTTTATTGTTAAATTTAATTAAATTTCACTAGTCAGACCAATTTTTAGTTTATTAATGATATAAATATTAAAGGTATAAAGATCTTTGTGTTTCAAAACAAAAACCTTTTTGCTTTAAGGAGCACATAATTAAGCCTAACAAAATGAAAAAATCTTTTTAGAGAATTTCATATCATCA
Organism: Hylodesmum podocarpum; assembly: GCA_026586105.1. Lineage (NCBI taxonomy): Eukaryota > Viridiplantae > Streptophyta > Magnoliopsida > Fabales > Fabaceae > Hylodesmum > Hylodesmum podocarpum. Next base: position 229,670 of record JALJEV010000287.1, read on the forward strand.
AAGCAATTTCACATGAATTTAAAATTTTTTTGGCGTGAAACTTACTGTTAAGTACCATTAAAAATAAATTTAAAATTTTAAAAATTATAATTAAAAATTTAATTAACTAAAAATAGAGAATTTTAATTTTTAATCAAAAATAAATAATTTAAAATTTGTCTCATGTTGACTTGAGTCTCTTGTTTTTATTTCTAATTGTTTTCCTAATTTGGGGATTCCAGGTTTTTATTCCATTGAAAGTTCAATAATCATATGTACAGATAATTTAACTGGGTTCTCAGTGAAAAAAAATTATGTTATTGTTCATGTTATTGTTATTGTTTCAGCTATTGGATAAAGTAATATAGCCACTTGTGTTGATAATGTTCATGTTATTGTTTCATTTCTAGTTTCTTAGTGTTTTATATTTGTTTGGTAATTTGATTTTTCAATTAAAAAGAAAAGCCGCTTAATTTTATCCAAACAATGACTTTAATATAAATGAAATTTAAATTTCTCTATTCAAGTAAGATATTTTAAAAATCCAACAATTTTAATAGATGAATTTGAATTCCCATATAGATTCAAAATTCCTTAAAATTTGAAAATATCTTATTCCTAACACATGTTTGTATTACAATTGGTTTGAAAGGTACAAGTTAATATCCATCAGGGAAAGGATATTTTTCACAAAGTTTCTCTCGAAATTTGGTCGATGATATCACTTATTTACAGAAATAAATTATTAAACTTAAAAATAAATATTAATTATCTTTTAATACAATTAAATCGTATATTATTTGTATTAAATTTTATTATACAATTAAATTTTATTACATTTACATATAAAAATTTCAATTTCAACTTTATCTTAGTTAATACTTATAATGGGTTATAAATAATTTTATTGCATTTGTTAGTTTCAATTTATAAATAATTTTTAAAACAAAAAAATGAAATAAACTTTAGAATTTCAAGTCAAATAAATATTTTTAATAATTTTATATTATTTTTAACTTCCTATTTTTACTATAATTTAATTTAATATATAAAAAATCATAATAAAAGAAGGAAAATTAATGAATTATTAACAATATTCAAGATAAACTTAACGAACTTTAAATTTTTGGAAATATTATATGTGAAACAGATAAATTTAACTTTTTAAGAATGAAATATAACGTAATTAAAGTTCAAGGTGTTTATTTATAAAATGATAAAACCTTGAGGATCAATTATAATAAAATTAAAATTTATAGTGTTTATTTGCAAATAAGAGAAAGTTTAGGCATTAACAGCGAAAATACTAACGTTCGAGGTATTTATTCATAAAAGGTATAAAATTTAAGATATTTCATTATATTCTTTTAAATGAAGTCCTCTAATGTTATAAATATCTATATGGATCATAATACTAATTTTTGACTATTTTCAGTTACATTTATAAATTGGTTACGAGGAAACTATATATATATATTTTTTATTTACTCAACTTGTTCTTTAAAACTTTAAGAATCAATTAAAATAAAATTAAAGTTTATAATTCTTATTTACAAATAACAGAAAGTTTAGGGATGTTCGAGGTATTTAATTATAAGAGATATAAAATTTAAGATATTTCATTATAAGTCCTCTCGAATTTATAAATATCTATAATAATACTAATTTTTTACACATTTTCAATATAAATTTGTTACGAGGAAACCATATATATTTTTTATTTACTCAACTGTTATTTAAATAAAAAAATATTTTCCCATAATTGATTTTTTAAGAAAGATAATTTTTTTTTATAAGATCACGTTTTAAAATCAATTATGGGAGAAGATATTTTTTTTTTTTGCATTTTCTTAATCTTTTATTTTATAAAAATATTCCGTATAACTGATTTCATTAAAAAATATTCTCCTATAACTAATTTTGTAGGTAAGAATATATTTATTTAATTAAAAAAATCCGTGTGTCTTTTGAGTATTGTTCTCTTTGAGTAAATTTTGTCTTGACCAGTTAATTTGATATATGTTATTTTTTTATTGCACTCTATATAAATTTTCGACTTACTAAAATAGTCTTTGATACCTCATAAATTTTTATATTATACTCGACAACGTTTTTCGTGATTTCGACTTTAGTTTACCTACTCCTATATATAAAATGTATGAAAACATGCTGCTTAAATAAAACTTTATCGTCGGAAGATATAAATAATAAAAAGAATGACATGGAATATATACCACCTATAAATTTAATTATTTATTAAAAAACTACTGTATATGTTGAATTTTTTTTTATTTTTTACATTTTGACGATTTTTAAGCCTATTTTCTCCATAGAAATTCTCAAACATTATTGAATTAATTTGAGGTAGGGCAAGAATAAAGGTGGACGTTATTGAATTTGCTATTATATAATTCATCATTTTTCTATTATATAATTGAATTTTTAAAATTTAATAGATTAAAATAAAATTATTTAAAAATTCACAAAAATAAAATTTTTAAAATTTTATGCAATTAATTTTAAAGACTTAGCATATTAAAATGAAATTCTTTTATCATTTATGGCCTTTTTGTTATTGGAATTGTTCCTGTTGTACAAGAGTAAATTATTATTTTAATATTTAAAAGTATGTTTATCATATAGTTTAGTTTTTTAAAAATATAAGTTACAAAATTTGTATTTAAAAATATAATATATTCATTATTTTAATTTCTAATAAATAGTTATCATTATGTTAATTTATGGTTTAATTATATAAGGAGATACGGATGAAAATTACTATTTACAACACCAAGTTAATTATGGTTCTTAAGCCACCATTGTTAACCATTATTATAGTATAATCATCGTTACTGAAGATAATAGAAATGAGTCTAAAGCATTTGTCATTAAGTTTTTTAACTCACTACAGATATAGTTATAATGTAACCATCTGATATCATCATTTTAAGACGGTGTTGATTGTTTACCTTGGCTATCCTGTATGTTCACTCCGCTAACCCTCTTCTCTACCCTAGTCATTGCAAGCTAAGTTACAATCGTTCAAAAATTTAAATGATAATAATTAAATTTAAAAATAAAATTATAATAAATATTTTAAAAGATTCTTTTATTATTATTTTAAGAAATAAATTATTTTACATGTATATTAAGAGAAGAAAATATTAATTTACTCTTTTGTAAGTTGTTTTGACCCCATTATTCGTGATAAGAAATATGATTTAAAAGATCTATAATTTCTCATAAATTTATAATAATTTTAACTTTAATAAAAATAAATTTTAATTTTTTTTCTTATTATTTCAACATCTATTGGACAGTTTATATTGGGCATAGTTTCGTGAATAAAGAAAAATAATCGAGAACCATTACATGAACGAAAGACAACAGGAAAAAAATAGATAGAATAAAGTGAAAAATATATGAATTATATCTATGAAAATTTTTACAAGAATCTATATTGTTCCTACCAGAACTAAACCGGGTTGATGAGCTTCAAATGGAGTTGAAAGGCAGAATTCCAAGGTGCAATGAAAAAGGGGAGGTACATGTAAGTAAAAAAAAAAAAAAAAAAAAAAAAAAAAAAAAAAAAAAAAAAAAAAAAAGTACTCCAATGGCAAATTTAGTGTGAGGTCTAAGACGGGGTGTTTTCAAAGAGTCTAAAAAAGGTATCTGATTAGCCCGGGCACTTCCTTTTAGACTCACAATAGACAGCGTGGTAGGTGAAGGGGCTGTCTTATCATCCATTTTCATCAACCCTTACGCACATGTGTCATGTTTAGGGGTCCTTTGTGAGTCCCGATGGACCTAAAACCCATGATGGCCAAGAGGGGAAGTCGTCGCGTCACGATGTCTTGTCATATTGACTCCTTAGATTTCTCCTCTAGCTCATAGCCATACATCCTCAGCTCAAGGTACGCTTTCAGTCGTCGGTCTGTCCGAGTATAGATCGGTCCGGTACACAAGCCCCCCAAGCTTAGGAGCGAGGAGTCAAGACGGCCTCGGTCATGAGATTTGCCTTGGCTTTTGTTGAGTCGTTTCGTCTAACAATTAGAGACCGTTACACTTCCATTATCCCACACTCTTTAATTGCTGTCATTTGGTTATCCGTGTCAGAATGGGAGATTGACACGTCACAACAGTTATGGTGCCCTATGGTTTACTTGTTTTATAGCGTGAGTGAGGCTTTTGCGTTTCTTATTTCTTTTGGCTTTTCGTATTTTTCTGTGCTTTTTACATTCTCCTTCAAGCTTCCATCTGTCTCTTCACACTCGTCTTCACTTTCTTCTATTTTCTGGTGAGAGCTTTTTCGCGCTTCCCTTTTTGCTTTCAACTTCATTTCGCTGGACTTCGTGTTTCTCTGTTCATCGCCTTCAAGGATTAGGTACGTTCTCTCATGGCATCCTCTTCTAATTATTCTAGGATAGATCCCTTAGTAACAAGGAGGTTTCCCTATAGGGGGCTCGATATCCTCCAAACAAACCCCCAGTATTTCTCCCCTAGTAGCTCAAGCGAGAGGACCCCGTGGAGGTCCTTAGCGCGAGGTAGCCATCGTTGCTGCTATCCCGTTAGCGAAACCAAAGGCCACTCGTGCCAAAAAATCTTTTCCTCCAGCTCCTCGTGATTAGCCATGGGTTATCGACGAGGCTAACTTCTATGCTTCCTCCCTAAGTCCTGAGTATATTGTTGACATGATGGGGGTGCACCCTATTTGTGATGCATTGTTGCTTAGGTTTATTGATGTGGAAGCGTGCTTCCTTTTTGAACGTGTTTTATGAATTTTGTTGATGGGATGATTTTGTTTTTGTATGAGTAGTTCTTTCATGTTACCTTCCCTCTAAGCTCCTTTGAGTGTGAGGTGTTGAGAGCGTTAAATATCGCCCCCAGCCAATTACATCCTAATAACTGGGCTCTAGTAAAGGATTTTCAAATTCTAATTAAGTTTATGCATATTGAGTGATCGACATCAGTATTCCTCTATTTTCATCAACTCAAGCACGAGTAGCGAATTGGGTGGATTTCCTTGAATGGAGCATAGTACGGACCTCTCTTCACTATTTATGCCCAAACTTTTAAAAATTTTAAGGACAAGTTTTTCAAGTTGAAGTTGGGTTCTAGCGCCGAGGGTAGACAAGTATTCTTTAACCATGATGGCATCCCCTTATTTCCTTTCTATTAGAGCTCCCAACCCATTAGGTTCAAATCCTGGTTCGACCACCTTCTTTCCCCTCCTAGAAACAAAGTGTAGATAAATTGAAATCTTTGGACCTACCTCTCGATGTCCGACGTATTTTATCTTTGACCTATGTCGAGGATCTGTCAGCGACCTTCTTAGGTATTATCATCTAACATAATGTTTTTGTATATTAATGGTTTTAACCCCCTCTAACTCTTTGTTCATTGCAAAAATAATGGCCGACCAGAAAAAGTTCAACAGAGGAATTTTGTCTCATCCTCCTCCTTCTCAGAACCGTCCTTCCGGTGAAGAGATTTAAATTGAAGCCTATATCCTGCTCGTTGCCTAATGATCCTCCCACTATAGTGGTGAGTGATTCTTCCGCCCATGAGGGAGCAGTCAAGTCCGTGGCAACCTCTTCGGCACAAGTTCAACCTGCCGACCCTGCTATTCCTTCGACACAATTTTGTTTTACATTTTTCAGCATTGCTCCTCTTCTTCTCTTTTGGTTTTCTACTATGGTTCATGTTGTTAAACACATTTGCCTAATTTTCTGCACTTTCCTTCTTCTCTCTATTGCAATTTCAATTCATTTTTTATTCCGATGCAATTGTAATTCCTGCAATTTTTGTTTTCCAGCACTTGTTCTTCATTCTTTTCTCTTCTTGTTCTGTTAGGGTTTAGAATTTCAATTCATTTTTTCCCTTTCTTGTTGTATTTTTTATTTCTTTTGTGAAATTCCAATTCGTGTTTGGTTTAATTTCAACATGCGCAACTAATTTCATCAACCAATTCGATCTCAATAGGATCTCTAATTTCCTTAGGTTCTCCGTTTTCAATTGCATGAGTACTCGTTTTAGATATTGTATATCAATTTCATTATGTTGATTGATGTTTTGGATTGAGATTGTTGATTGATAATGAATGGAGATAATTAATTATGTGATTCGAAACCGAGTTGTATGCTCTCATGTGATTGTGTGATTTTAAAGATCACTAAGTGTTCGATAATAATTCTCTAAGATTTTAGGGCGTTAGTTCAGTGTTAGAATGCAGAGATTTGAGTTCCAATACACTACATAGATGAGTGCTTTTATTTTGTTGAACTGATGAGGGAAAGTAGAATTCGACAGGGATCAGATTGATGTCTTTAAATCATCTATTAATTGTGTTTTAATTACTATTAATTGTTTGTTGTTTAATTGCTTTTAATTTCCCCTGAGCATATAACCCCCCAAAATTGCATTAATATATCAGCTACAGAGAAGTAACAAAATAATTCGTGAAAAAATGATCTGAGTCCACTATTATTACAAAGTAATAACTGAATTTGATTTTATTTGAGACAAATTTGGTGCGTATGCCATATGATGGAGGACCATCTCCAAAAGCCCAACCAAACTCTCCAATCTTACTTTTCAATTTTGGGCTTCTAATAAAATTCGCTGTTGATTTTTGCATCTGACTTGTTTCAGTATTTCGATTATAACTCGAGATACACAAGTCCAATTGAGGCGTTCTTGGTGCCAAATTAAAGAAGACTTCAAGGGATACAAAAGCTATGAAGACACCAAAACCCAGTTCGAACTACAACTAGTTGGAAAATGAGCTTGAAGTTAGCGTTGGAATGCTTTTAGGAATTTTCAGCGAAATGTTTTAATGTTTAGACTTATTAGTAGTTTTCCTTCAATCATGTAATTGTTTTAAGAATTTAATTTGGGCTAAACCTGCAATAAACAAAGAATTAGTGACCCTTAGATAGGATTCTAATCCAAGGGCTAAGCTTAGAAGCTTGGAGTGCAAGCTTGACGTTGTGACCATTGGATAAGGATCTACATCCAAGGGTGGAGGATTGATCCTTGTTCTCCAAGTTAATCAAACTTGCACCACAAGCATCCTCCCGTGGCCATTAGATTAGAATCTAATCCAATGGTGGACATTAATTCCTTGCATAGCAAGCTAGCTCCACACCTTAGTAGTATAAATATGATTTCCTTTGTAATTCAAACATTTTTTGATAAATTGTCTAAATATTGAATTAAGCTAAGAACTTATTCTTGAGAGTGTTCTCTCTTGTGTTCTTGTAAAGAATCTTGAATATCATCAATGACTTCCTTGTCCATTGTGGCGGTTCCACCTCTAGCTTATTGGCATTTGCCATGACGCTTCCATCTCTAAATTCCTTCCATTTTCTATTTCTTTTTCTCCTTGAGACCTTGAGCTTCTTCTTCATTTGTCAAAGTCTCCATTGAAACATGAAGATTCACAATTTATATGCTCTTCTCCTTGAGGATTGCATGGCCATATTACATTATCAATTGTTTATAATACAAACTCATTTGGTCGCTAACTCTAATACTAGCCAACCAATTATACACTTTTTCAAAAGAAAACTTTTTCAAGGAACTTATATGTTCTTTCAATGGTTGTTATGTATTTTTTTTAGATAGGATGGGTGATTCTACTAAGGATCCCGTATTACCTCCATAGAATAAAAATTTATACTTCCAATTGCCACAGAAACACCATCCAATTGACTCGTACATGTTTAAACAATTTCAAATAATCTTGTTTTCACTTGATAAAAATGAATACATGAAATTTAATAAAATCCCGAAATATCACGTCTTTGTTCATGGAATTCTAAGTACCTAAATCAATAATTTTTAATAAAAAAGAATATTTATAAAAAGTTTTTGAGCAAATCCTAAATTATATTTTTAATCATTGATTATAGTGTTAAGTTATTATATACTTTGAAAAAATATAAACAACCTACCAATATGCAAATACTTAGTTCACTAGCTAGGTGACGAGGTGTTAGAATTGGCCATCTAGAAAAATCCTTATATATAATTCCTCATGTTTTTTCTTAATTATCACAAAATATTTATTTTAAAATAAAGTCTAAGGAAAATTAATTTATTTTGAAGAAAATTAAATATTTATTTTCCTAATATTTATTTTGAAGAAAATTAAGTACTAAGGAAAAACCTTTTTAAAATGACTTTAAAACTACATTGGATTTCACGAGTCAATGCGATATTAGCACTCTACGTGTCTTTGAAAAGACGGTACCTAAATTAACTATACAATATTGTTAATTTTACGAATGTTTAATATACGTCAAGATCATCATGTTGTTTAATATTTTATATTTCATTAAATGAAAATAATAAACCTTATTTAATTTGGAAGGACTTTTTATTTTATTTTATTTTAAACTAATAAATGTGTAATCATAGATTCTCACAATTTAGAAAACTTTAAAGGTAGAAATATTATTCCATTATCACTATTTGTTGTTGCTTATTTGAATAAAACTTTATTACTATTTTTTTTTATTTTTGCTTTCATCTAGCATAAGAGTTTATGATAGCAAATAAAATTTTCATAAACTTTTATGGTTAGATAACATTACAGGTAGAATTAGTACTTAATTAATGTTGAATGTTGCTAAACCATTGCATAGGTTAAAATTGTTAATTTTATGGAGAAAAAAACATCCCTTTAGAAAAAACACCTTGAATATTAAAACCTAGGCATAAAAATTTAAGCTAATAGAAGACTAGTCAATAAATTCTCACTATTCATGTAACGTTAAAAACATTATTCAATTAACATCATCTATAATTGCAATTTTAAAAAAAAATTTCTTTTTATTTTACTAGGTGCACAGGAGTTTTTTATTTATTTTTTTTATATATAAACCCTTTAATTTAGGAGATATTAACTATAGAGTTATTCTTAAATTAATTCATCCAAATCATGAGTTGAACACTTTTTATTGAAACTTTAAAACACATCATAATATAAAGTTAGAAATAACTCTGTTTTCCCAAAAAAATAAATCACCACCAGTGAAAAAATATGTTAGTTTTCCACTCTTGAACTTTCTTTTTCTTTTAAACTCAAGAAGACATATTACAATATCTTGTGCCTACTAATTTATTGCCACACCTCTTTCTAGCTACCCCTTAAAATGTCCAAATTTCTCTTTCATCATTTTTATAACCATTGGAAGTCAACGTCCTCACCCGCAAAACCCCTCCACACCCACCATAATTTGGACACTAACACATCTTTCTAAAGAGAGCACTTCTTTTGGCATAGTTGCCACCTCCAACGATTTTATGATTTTGTGGCGGCTAAAGTTTGCCTTGCATTATCCATCAGAAAAAATTATCAGAAAATCAATCATCACAAATTAAATACTAAAAAATAGTAATAAAAAGATTATGTATTATCATCTATTAACACTATATAAAAATAATAGACACGTGAAATTACTTTTTTAGATTTACCAAATTTTTTACAGAAATCGTTTACTCCGTCAGTTTTTCGTTCCTTGTTACTCTTTGTTTGAACAATTCCAACGTGGGGAAATGTTTTAATTCAAGACAAAATACCTAAAATATAAAATCATAAATTTATCATAATAACACATTGTAGTGCATAAGAAAAAAAATATAAAAAGAAAGTATAAAATGTGATAAATGAGCGATGTGATAAATAATGAGGAAATCAAATAAATACGATGGAAGAAAAAATTACATATTTTTTTAAAAATATATTTTAAAATTATTTTTAGTACATTATAATTATAAAAGAACTAGTTTTATAGGGCTAAATTCGTTAGAGTTAATTTATAAGTTAAATTTGTGGAATAATCTATTATTTATTTTAACTTAGAATTAATTTTATGTAAAAACGTTACCTTCATATTTTTTTTATATTATATAAAATTCAATTTTGTAGAATATTATTTAGTAACATGTAAAAACATAAAGAAATTTTTATAAAACTAATATTCATTTTCTCCTACATAATATTTTAATAGTAATAATTTTTTTATAAATATTCTTCAAGATTTTGTATACACAAAAAGTTCACTCTAACCTCTCTAATCTAATGAATCATTAAATTTAGGAGTATTTTTTTTTTTATTTCTTTATCTTTTACTTTTAAATATCATATTATACTATTTTACTGCTACATTCCTTTTAATATGTTTGTATATTTTATATCTGTCTACTTTCTACATATTTTATTTTACATAATAATTATTTAAAGTTATTATATAATTTTACTTTTAGATTCCTTTTCGTATCTTCGTATTTTCTATGTAGTTTCTACGTATTTTATTTTACATGATAATCATTAAAACATAATTTTAATCTTGTATTTCCCTTTCTTTTATAATTTTTTATTACGCAATTTTATTACCATCACTCGTTTATTTACGCCGTGATACTAATTTTTAAGTCCTTTATATATATAAAAATAATTATTCAATAATTTACATTATCATTTATATTAATAAAATTTTAAAAATATCATGGTTTAATTAAATTTTTATTTAATTTGTTTTAACATTCTTAATATAATTATTTGTTCAATATTATATAAAAAATGTTATCACTAAATTAATTTAATAATAATTTATATAATAATTTATTATTTATTTCTCAATAACTCTTCCTAGTTCCCTATTTTTTACCTACAAACTTTATTTCTTTTCCCCACTGTTCCGTTTTAGTTTATTTCCTCATTCGTTAATATACTTTTATTACCAAATAATATTAACTCTTCGTTCAATTACTTCATACAAAAAACAAAATTATTTTATTTTTTCTCAAACATAATTAATTTCTTTTATGAAACTTAATATTTTATTTTTGTAATGGGTATGTTTATGATATAAATAAATTTAATTTCATAATTTATTTATTTATAGCATAAAAATTAATATTTAATTTAAAATTAAACAAAAATATTAACAAACATTTAAATGTGAATTAATTCTTATATTTAGTAAATAAATATTATAATAAAGTTGATATATTCGATTAGACAAACATAAATTATTGTTTCTAATAAATAATCGAGATACGAGCACGCGGGACTGCGGGAGCGAGATTCCTGCCTTATCTTATTTTCATATTTATTTATTATCATCACTATATATATATATATATATATATATATATATATATATAATTATCTATATATATTTTTTATATTAAATAGTTAAATATTTACATTAAACTTAAAAATAATTTAATATTTTACTATTTCAAATCTTCACTTATATAAGTTTAATTTGAAATAATTATGAAACTAAATACCATTAAGATACTTCTTTACTCTTTTGAATATTTTTTAGTTTAAATTAAATACTTTAACCATATATATATTTTTTATTAGATTAACTTATTATTTAATATCGTATTATTACTATATACAAAAAGATATTCAAATATTTTTTAAAAGTTTAGTATTATTATTTTTATTATAAATTTAAAATTTAAACTATTATAAATAACACATTTAATACATAAATTTTATTTTAATATATTAAATTATTTATTTATCTCCACAAAATATGGAATAAATAACCACACCCGTCCGAGACACGGGTACTGTACCAGTTTGATGGTAAAATTTGGTGAAAAGGAATAAAACTTAACCATATTAAAGTATTAAAACTAAGATCAATCAACTAAATGTTTACGGACTAGAATTTAAAAAATTCACAATCTTTAGGAACTACAAATAAAACAATATATGTATACACGCGCGCATATATATATATATATATATATATATATATTTAATTTTTGCGACATCGAAACCGTAAAAATTTTTGTGACACCACAGAGATTGCGACATGTGTCAAAAATTGCTTCGTTGGCATGCTGATGTGGACTGAAACCGCAACAATTTTTGCGGTTTCACCCGGTGATGACACATGGCAAAATAAGGCTTTCGTGCACTAGTACAGAAAAGACATACTACGACGGTTCAAATATACAGTCTATGACGGTTCATGAACCGTAGTAGCATCTGATGTCATAGTCTATTTTTGCAGACTAAGACGGTTCTCACTAAAACCGTCGTAGCCTGAAAACTGTCTTAGTCTGATAAAACAAACTACGATGGTTTTATTTAAAACCGTCGTAGTTTGTTTTATCAGACTAAGATAGTTTTGGTTTAACCCGTCGTAGTCTGCAAGGGTAATTAAGCAGACTACGACGGTTATAGTAAAAACCGTCGTAGTCTGTTTAATTTTTTTTTTTGAATATGTTGTTTGTTTTTAACAGTTTTCCCATAATTTTTGTACCTATTTATAACTCAGACAGTCCACAAAACAATCCGTACATATATATTTCCCAATAATTTAACAATTGACAATAAATAAGATGGTTCATAAACCAAAAGTCATAAACTATTCTAAATAACAAATTTGTATCTAATAGGGCTGTAATTAACTACTACTCACTGAAATGATGATATAATCCAAATACTTAACTAAAAATTATTAAAATCAAAACTTTACATGTATATTTCTAATTATCAGCTTCAGAAGACACATCTATGTTCTGTTTCTTACTACAATACACTAAAAATGTCGCCCATTACTTGCGAGTGTAGTCGATGGCTTCATCAGCAAATGGCATTGAGTCACTAAAGGTCTGGAAAATAATGAATAATTATTAACATGTAAGTATCATTAATTAAATTCACAAACGGTTGTAGGTAAAAAGTATGTATCTCTAACCAATGGTCTTTATCCCCATCCGAATTATGCTTTCCATCCACTACATGACATAGAAACCACATTGCGGTTGAGTCATTTGTTTATTAGCCTACAAAGATTTGAATGATTTATCATAACACCTTATTTGTATTATAAGTGTACATAATGTTGTATTTGTGTTTCCTAATAGAAACATTTTCACCTTTGTTATTACAAAATCAAGTCTTGATTTGGCATGACTATTGCTTGTGAGCATATGATGTCCAACATGAATACTGGTTAAATTAAATTATACATTAATGTCACACTATAATAATTAAATATAAGTCAAATGAAAGATAACAATTAAATAACATTTACATACCCTTCAAGCACTTTCTTCAACTTCAGAGGGAGAGGTTTGGACAAGGAACAAAAAAAAACCGTGAGATGATCCATCGGGCAAAGAACAATAAGTTGCCAATGGCCACTACATGTAACATAAATGATTGTTTATACTTTTTGTTTAAATTTTAGTATATCAATATAAATTATACTTACTTGTGAAGGTATGGTGAAAGGTAGATCCTCTTGTTCGATTGGCCAATCCAATCCATGATATATGACTTGGCATCAGGTGAATTATCTGTCAAGCCCAATATGGATTGTGGTCAATGAATCCATAGACACTATTGTTGCCCATTTCAATTGATATATTATTCAAATACCTGAATCATATTGAAATTCATGTTAGAAAATGTAATAAATTTGAAAATTGACATATTTAATTAATAGTTAAAGTACTTACATGATCCAAAATTGCATGTGAGTTAGGTTCATCTCGTTCATGCCTGAATCCATCTCCATGCAATCTGACATGTGAATGTACAGAGGCATGTTGTTTTCTTTACCAAAGATTTTTTATCCCAATAGAGTTCCAAAATTTTGCTCATAATCTTATTAGCCAACTCCAACAAGCACTGCAGAGGATCATCAATTGGCTCTGATCGTGGTTTCTTGGGTGTAAGTTTCTTCTTTGAGGATTTGATCTAATAAAATAAATTGTTAGAAATATGATCAATATATTATAAGTTAATAATAAATATAAAAACAATACACACCTTTGCACCCAATTGCTTAAGAAGATGTTTTGGCCATGCAATGAAAGTACCAAGAGCTTGTCCTACCACCTGCACCTCTTCAGTGGGCAAGGGTAGTGGAGCATCAGGGTCATGTGCGTCGTCAACGGTGACCCTCAACTCATCATCTCGCATGGGCTTACCATGTATGGTTGCTCCGCCCCCTATAATTCTTCCAATGGCCACCAATCTAATTGGGTTTTCTTCAACATACAACCCACATTGAAAAGCTTCTTCAGGGATGCCCCCGTCTGATGAGCAACTAAATTTCGTGCTAACATGAACAGTCTGCCTCACCTCTGTAGCAGTTCCTAGGCACTGACCTTGTAGGCCTAATTGCTGCATGATATTCTGTGAAACTTTTGCAATCAGCTCCTTTGTTATTTGTTCCCTCATCCTGGCGGTAACATCTTCGGTGATACTTTGCCTCAAGGACTCTATTGTTTGTTGGTTGATTGTAGAGTCAAAACATCAATGGTGTGAAGATTTTCTAAAGTATGAAACAATCCCCACACCTTGACCAACGCCACGAACATGCCCTGAGTGTTCGGGTTTGCCAATGGCAGATGAAAATATGTCATCCCTTCCCTGTGCCACAAATGATCCATGATTGCTCTGCTCAACTAGGGAATCCTACAAGTAAGGAATATTTGTTGTTGTTACTTTAATTAAAACATGCAGTATTTTTAAAAAATAATATCATCAATTAAGAACAAAAATAAACTTACAATCTTTTTAGTAATACACTTGGAAGATGATGATGTGAAGTTGCCTGACTTCTTCATCCTAGCTAACTTCCGTTTTTCATGCCTCTTAGGTGGGGATGGGGGACCGTCAAATGATAAAGAAGGATCTGCTGCAGTTGCTTCTTCTCGCATCCTTTGCTTCTGAGTCAATATCCTTTCCTCCAACACTTTATAACGCCCTCAAGACAAAATATGGGGATAATCATTTGTTGCTTGACACTCCTTTTCCTTATTCCTCTTTGCCTGTAACATAAAATAAACATTTAGTAATTGTTTAATGCTGGAAAATATATGTATCGGGTAAGTTGAGACTTCCATTTCAACATTTACTAACCTGCCACTTAGGAGACAAACATATTTGAACAAACTTCTCCCATGTTTCTTCATCTATGCCCCTATAATTAGGCATAGAAATGTTGTCATCTTCTTTATTATATATGTACCGGGTTAGTTGAGACTTCCATTGCCTAAACATAGTAGCCATGGAAGACATGACCTTCAGCCTCAGGGACTCCACATTAGGAATATCGAAAGTGACCTATAAAAAAGAATAATTTTTTTATTATTTAGCAATACAATAAAGAATAATATACTGAAATGAATAAATACCAAATAATTATCACCAAAAAAATTACCAGAAGATCCTGCCATAGCATGTTCCGTTGAGTCATCGGAACATCATCCCAAGTAGGGGTTAGGATAGATATGTGCTCACGGACAAGGAAGCCCAAATAGAGTTGATTGACTCAAACATGACAAATTCATGTGTAATATCAAAAGTATTGTGTTGCCTTCATTTTAGTCTTTTGTGTGTTCAACATTACCCATAAGATAGACTAATTTGAAATACACTAAATATATAACATAGATATATTAGTCTTTTAACTTATTTTGATAAGCTTGCTAATTAAGCTTATTGAATGCATACTAGTCTTTGACATATTTCAGCAGTTTCAGATATAAAAAGGCAGGCAAGTAAACACTCACAGTCTCAAGGAATCATAATCAACACTAGCACCCTCTATCCTCTCTTGTGGCTTTTGATCATGTTTTACAATTGTCAAGGGTAGTTAGTTTTAGTTTGTTGGAAATACAACACTAGAGCAAACAACACCAGAGTAAAGAAACAAACTTTTTAAACCAAGACACTACAAATATAAGAAAGTTTTTCTTTTTATTGATCAAACAAGATACCTTGTCTTGTGCCGTGATCTTTCAATTTGACCGGATTCTAGCGGTGGCTTGTAACTCTATATGAGACCTGTCTATCTACATAAAAAACGTACGAGCATGTTAGTGGCTAATTATAAAATTATCTTATTAAGAATGAGTAACTCTTTAGCCAAGTAAAGTAAACATGCTGTTAGTTTTTAGAGTGCAAAGGAAAAATGCCAAATTAGAATCAGCCAGATTAAATAGGGAAGAAGATGGAGATGGTGCTATATCACCACAGTTACACCTAAGCAATGGGCTAATCAATCACGGGAATGAGCCTAAAACACATCTACTGAAATCATTACTGATTTAAACACTCCAAAAATATGATGCATCACAAGAAAAATAACAAGGAATTTTTTAGTGGTTCATAAGTTTTCAGTTGATAAGTCAGATAAAAAATGTTAAGAATAGTTAATTTTAAGAGCTCGTATTGATAATCAATTTTTGTTGAACATACATTGAGTTCTCATTAAGCCTATTAATCTGTAGAAATAAGACAAAGAAGATAAAAAACTAACCCTATCACAGCAAGAGTAGGGCCATTGAGAGAGTAATTGTGAAAAATAAAAAGTAATGATACATCCAACATAATAAGAGGTGCAAACAAGGATATGCAGGAGAGAACACTACATGGCAGTCCATTTTGTTTCAGTGGCATTATGCAGTAGTGTTCCCTAGTGTGAGCCATTGCAGCACTCTTTAACACCTAATACTAGAAAATGTTCAATCAACTAGTATAATGTAACAAGTGACTCATCTCATATTATAAAATGTTTATTTCTTTGACATTGATAATTAAAGTCAGAGTGACACTTATAATGTCCTTCACATTGTTAATTAACTAAGAATTTTGAGGACTATTTTAATAATTGAATAGTCTTACAAACTAAAATAGCATTATGCTGTTGAAGACTAAAATGATGATTCTAACCATACTGAATGAAGATGATAATAGAGATACTAATGAAATGTTTTTCTTTCCTTTAATTTTTATCCTACTATTATCTAGTTTTGTGTGTTTGCTTCAAATAAGTGCTGTTGGAGTTTTGCATAACCCACAATTTGACACCAGTCTGAAGTGAATTGTTGAAAGAATAGATTCTGGCAACTCCCATCTTATTGAACTATTGACTTGTCACGCAAAAGCTTCAGTAGACAACAATTTGTCATATCATATCATCTGGCTTATTCTTATAATTATTTCTATCTTATCATATCATATGACTTATTCTTATAATTTTCTCTTACTCTTTTTTTTTTGCCTCAATTAGGATTTAGGACTATGGTGTTCTTGATAATTTTTCTTTGTAGAATCCAAAACAAGGAAAAATGTGCAATGCATATTCTATTTACTATACCCTTGAAAGGAAAAAAAATCAATTTCATTTATGACAATGAACAGATTACAAATATCACATAATTCTGACAGTACATCCTGTCATCAATATGGGGACACAACAATGTCTATATGTGGGTTTATATGCTTAATTGATAGCGAAAATTTTTCAACTTTTCCAATAATTGATAATCCATTTTATATACATTTTCTTTACTTTATTTTCGGTTCAATTAGTTGTTATATGTGTCATATTTTGATAGTTTATCTTAGATATTGTGTTAGAGGTATATTTTAGTAGTAGTAATAAATAATAGTTAAAATTCCATAAGTTCTTATGTCTATATTGATTCCTGTGCAGTTACTTCTAGAACCATGAGAAATGAAGAAGAGATAGGAGCAGGGAGAAGAATGAATGCTAGAATGGAAGCCTGGATTGGAAGACCCAAGATCTGAGATGAAGACTTAGAGTGCAAGTCAGCAAGAGGAAGAGAAGTTGTAGCTCAAGCCAAGGGCGCGCACGCGCCAGGGCGAGCCAAGGTGGCGCACTCATGCCCTGCTTGCGGTAGAAATGCGCCAGGGCGCGCCAGGGGGGGCGCGTTCAGCCTTTCCTTGCGGCACAAATGCGCCAGAGCGCGCTCAGGGGCGCGTCTCATGCCTTATGAGAGCTTAACTGAAGGAATCGTCCGTAAGAACTCTTGTTCCGTCTTATGGAGTTGCTTAAATGCGTGCTTGCCCTCTTCGAGTTGTTTAAATGCGTGCTTGTTTCTTCCAAGTTGCTTCGTCTGTGCTTGCTTCTTCTGAGTTGTGCCGTCTGTACTTGTTTCGTCTGAGTCTCCAGATTTATGCTTTCGTCTGTAGACTATACAGACGACACCAAGACAGACGATAACAAGTTCATACAGACGACACAACAAGTTAAGACAGACGACACCAAGACAGACGACCCCAAATACAGACGACATGAAGACAGACGACCCCAAATACAGACGACATGAAGACAGACGATAACAAGTTCATACAGACGATACAACAAGTTAAGACAGACGACACCAAGACAGACGACCCCAAATACAGACGACATGAAGACAGACGATACAACTAGTACAAATACTGTTTGTTTGTTGGACGAATGCGCCAGGGCGCGCACAAGGGCGCGTTCATACTTTCTTCTCCGCTCAAAACGCGCCAGGGCGCGTCCCTCTTAAGTGGGTGGCGCGATTTTTGGGTCTATATATACTTGCTGGGCGCGAAAATTGGAAAAAAACTTCATAATTCTGTTTTCTAGTTCTTGTGCAAGTTTGAGTTGTGCGATCGCACAACTCTCTCTTCTCTCGTTTCGTTCTTCTCTGTTCTCTATTCTTCTCATGCTTTACTTCTTCATTCTCAATGTTCATGTATTCAATTTCTTCTCACAACTGTAGCTACTGCAACACTTGAATTCAGTTCTTTGATTTTGATTACGCTATTCTTCAATTCTGCAATAGATCTCTGGTTCAATTTTCTGCAATTCTCTTCTGCTTAATTCATTGTTTCAATTTGTTTAATTCCTTGCTTCGATTTGCATTTCTCTGCTCTACTTTCAATTTCTAATTCTCTTCTCGTTTTATGCTAAGTGTTCATCGTTCCTTTTCTACTTTTATCTTATACGCAATTCACTATTTCAATTTACATTTCTCTGCTTTGTCTTTATCTTTCCGTTTCATAATTACGCTTTTGTTTAGTTTTGTTGAATTGTTCAATGAAAATCCCCCTTCTCATAGTGAGCAATTCCGAATTGAATGTATGTATGTCTTTTGAGAGATGACCTAGGTTGAATCCTCTATATTACAAGTTTAATTGGGGATAAATCTAGCTTTTGATAGTCATTCGACAGTGTAACATCCCAAAAATTTAAATATAGTTTAAGAGGTTTTTATAACAGAGGCCAAAGAATAGAGAAAATATGTAGAACAATTTACCGAAGACATAAGTGAATTAGTTGTGTTTGCTAGATTAATTTCTTAATTGTGGTCACTTGCCTTTGTTTGTGTCTAATATTAGAATTTTTCTTTACCTTTGTTGTTTTGATATTCAACGTAAAACTTCTAAATTATTTTAAAAACTTGTTGTTTATTCTATGTCTTTCTAGAAAATTCTTGATTATTCTAGAAACTTCTAGATTATTTCTAGAAAAATCTTGATTATTCTACCTTGTTCTAGAAACTTCTTATTCTAGAAACTTCTAGATTATTCAACTTATTTCTAGAAAAATCTTGATTATTCTACTTAACTCTAGAAACTTCTTATTCATTCTATTTTTTTGGAAACCTCTTACTTATTCTACATGTTTCTAGAAAATTCCTGTTGATTTTAGAAATTCCTTATTATTCTAATTTTTCTAGAAACTTCTAGTTTACTCTACATGTTGAAACGGTCCAAACTGGCTCTTGATGTCTTCATGACATTTCTAGATCTTTCAATCTTCTTTAATTAGAAACAAACCGGAGCTCAATTGGAGGCCTGTGGAGGGAGTTATGCCTATTTTACCGAGAGTGGTCAAATGTATAGTAAATTCACGTCACTGTTTCGTGGCCCACTTTCAAGGCTAATTTCACACTAGATTCAGTCCGAATTGGCTCTTTGGGCCTTCATGACATTTGTAGCTCTGTCAATCCTCTTTCATTTTCAAGAAACCTGAGCCCAAAAAGATATTTGTGGAAGAAGTTATGCCTATTTTACCGAGAGTGGTCAAATGTATAGTAAATTCACGTCACTGTTTCATGGCCCACTTTCAAGACTAATTTCACACTAGATTCAGTCCGAATTGGCTCTTCGGGACTTTATGACATTTGTAGCTCTGTCAATCCTCTTTCATTTGCAAGAAACTTGAGCCCAAAACGATATTTGTGGAAGAAGTTATGCCTATTTTACCGAAAGTGATCAAAGTAATGACTTTTCAACCATTCTAGAATTCTCTTTAAGATATTTTCTTACCTTTTAAGATATTTTGATGGAAACTAAGATATTTTCTTGGAAACTAAGATATTTTATTGGAAACTAAGATATTTTCTTACCTTTTAAGATATTTTGATGGAAACTAAGATATTTTCTTGGAAACTAAGATATTTTCTTACCTTTTAAGATATTTTAATGGAATCTAAGATATTTTCATAGAAACTAAGATTTTTTCTTTAGAATCAATCTCCAATTCTCTAGAAATATGTTGGAAAGTCTATAAATAGGGCTTAGGAGTGCCAAATGAAGACATAACCCAGAGAATACTCCTACATTCTCTCAAACTATCTTCACTACAAAAAACCTTTCTATACTTTCTCCACCTTAGGAAGAAATCTCTCCAACCAAAGTAGGAGCAGTAAGTAGAGGAAGAATAGGAAGCTAGGAGAAACCAGTAAGGGGACCTTTTTCCTTATCCTTCTTTTCTATCCTTTGTTTTGTTGATACTTTCATTATCTTTCTTTAGTTTCTTGCAGTAAGGGGATCTTTCCTTATCCTTCTTTTTCTATTCTTTGTTTTCTTAGTACTTCCACTCTCTTTCCTTGGTACTTTCATTATCTTTCTTTGGTTTCTTGGTGTTTCGTTTCTTCATCTTTCTTACACTCCTTTTAATTCTTTAAGATTGTGTTTTCTTTATCCTTTGAATGATTATTTTAGAATTATTTTCCTCTTTCAACTATTTCTTTGAATACTATGACTACTTTATAACTAAGTAAATGAAATAGAAACATTTATTATTGATATTAAGCATCCTACTTTTATTATGAACAACTTCAATCTTTTGTCTTTTGATCAAACCTCTTTTGAATATTAACATGTATATATGTGTCATAAACAAAAATTTGTGGTGGTACATGGTTGTTTTATTATACATTCAAGTATAACTTATTTTGTGCACTATATGCAATTACTTGGTGAATTGGATGCGAGTAAGTGGTGACATGCATGGTTGCATTGAAATGACGATGGACTTGAATTGTTTAATGACCGATTTGCAATGCCTAGTGGAGAGGCAATATTCTAAGATTGCTTGGTGAATAGGCAATACTTAGAATGAGGTGAGATGAAGATGACCTGGTGGAAAGGTCAATACCTAAAATATGATGAAGGTCATTATACAATTCAAGGCCCTAGAACATGTTGCATTGGTGATTTGGATAGTAGTAGACCAAGTCCGTAAGTCCTTGAACGGGTTCCCGTCTGAGTGAGTGGAATGCCGTGGACTTGGGGTTCTCTTGGTGGGGAAATTGCCCTGCTCATGATGATCACATGTTGCGGGGGAGGTCCTACCGGACACTGAGGGAACTCGACAAATTACGGAGTGTCTACCTCTGGTGGGTCTGATTGAGTGTGAGAATTAGATGCCCCAGGCTATTTTCAGTGGAGGGCGCCACATTGCATTTCGAGTGAAGAGTGAAAATGCATGGTGAAGGTGCATGCATCATGTAGGCTTAGGAGCATACATTAGTAATGGTGTGTTTGATTGAATATATGATTAAATGGAATTCATGCCTGAATCATTGATTGTGATTGATGGTTTGTTTGATTTGGTTGTTGATTGCCTTACTATGTGATTGATATTTTGATGATCATGGATAAGTATGGAAGTATTATTCTAAAAATGATATTTTCGATGAAATTTCTAAATTTATAAAAGAAAAGGTTTTCCTTGAACTACAATCAATTTTTTATGGTTAAGGAAAGCTCACCCTTGCACTTTGTGTTTTTAACACCTGTGATGATCTCGAATAACGTTCGGGGGAGTAGATTTGCAGGGTTAAGAAGTTGTCACTGGTTGTTGCTACTATCTTGTGTGAAGGTGCTTGCTATGTTTTGCGTGTAGAAGTGTTGGATAGATGTTCTAAGGTAGTAGAAAGGTAGTTATGTAAAATAATAAAAGGACAAAGTTATGAAATCTATTTGTAATGAACTTTAAATCTTATGTAATGAAAGTGTTGTTTCCTAAATCTCTCTTTTATTTATTACATCATTAACAATCTTAAATTACTAATTAAAAATAAGATAAGTAAGTAAATAAGAGGGGATGTTACAAGGGGTGTTACATTAGTGGTATCGGAGCGAGGTCGAACCAGTTCGACTTGTGAGTTATGTGTCTGCTATGTTTTTGTTGTGTGAATGATTGTGTGCTTGTTTGATTATTTGGTGTGTTTACTTGATTGCTTCTTGGTTCGATCAATGAAAAATTAGTTTTAGGGTTAGTGACATGGCTTAGGATTAGATAGGAATAGAAAGTAGTGGTTGAAAGAAGTTATAGAATTGTAGTTAAAGCCCTATAAGTTCTTACCTAAGTTTTTGATAAGCAGAGTAGGCTAAGAAGAAAAACGAAGAGTTTAGGAAAGGGAGTTGTTGTTGAACTTATAAAGGATGTTCCTACCAACTAAGACTAAAGATTTAAGGAGAAAATTACCCTTTTAAGAGTATTTTCCATAAAAGAGAACTCCCTTAGAAGAGAAAAAGATAGAAATTTTTAGAACTAAGATTAATATATGAAGTTCTCCTTAAAAAGTAGCAAATCAAATAAAGAGGATCGAAAGTGAATCCTAAAGGAAGCCAATTTTAGGAAATGATCCCTTCAAAGGAGAAGTCGTACTAAGGATTAGAAAAACCTAAGAATATCACCAAAAGTTAAAAGTCCTTAAGATAACTTTATAGGAAATGATTAGTAACTACCTAGCTCTTATCCTAATACAAACCTTTTGACAATACTAAGATGCATTTAGAAGATATACTAGGATGATACAATAATGGTTGATGCGTTTTGATGGTTAAAGAAACCTTAAGAGAATCTAGAAGGATTCAAAATCCGAAGAGTAACTAGTATTTTTGAGGTAGAAAGAGTTTAGTTAAA
Source organism: Hylodesmum podocarpum (assembly GCA_026586105.1). Classification (NCBI taxonomy): domain Eukaryota; kingdom Viridiplantae; phylum Streptophyta; class Magnoliopsida; order Fabales; family Fabaceae; genus Hylodesmum; species Hylodesmum podocarpum. The sequence goes on from JALJEV010000287.1 coordinate 252,649, forward strand.
GGAGGAATAAGTAGTAACCCAAGGAGGAATTAAAGTTGATACGCTTAGGAAGATTACCTAATGTTAAAGGATTAACCACCTTGACTTGAGAAGACTAAGTTTTGTATAGCATGACCAATAGTTTTAAAGAGGCACCAACAATATCAACTAGGGAAATCAAAGGTTGTAGGAAGAATATTCACCCTTGATGGAGTTAAGGTCTCAAATATCAATGATCTAGTACAAGGTACGTACGTGGAATTCCTTTACTTGTACTATTTGACTCTGGTGCCACTCATTCCCTTATATCGTTTGATTGTGCTAAAAGGTTACAACTTCCACTATTTTTTCTAGACATTGATTTAATAATAACTACCTCTACCCATGAGTTTGTTATAACCACCCATATCTGTTTAGATTGTCCTATAAAACTAAGTAACAAAACCTTCATAGTTAACCTAGTTTGCTTACCTTTAAACCAAATTAATATTATCCTTGGAATGGACTAGTTATCTTCCAACTATGTCCTGATAGTCTGTTTTAATAAAACCTTAATTTTTTTTCGAATCTGAAGTAAGAAAGGATATTGAGATAATTTCTACCAACCAAGTGAAATAGGACATGAAGAAACACAATTAGGTATATATGATCCTTTCTAACCTAGAAGAGGAACGAAAGGTCACATTCGATAATATACCTGTAGTACAGGATTTCTCTGAAGTATTCTCTGAAGAGGTAAACCAACTACCACCTGAAAGGGAAGTTGAATTTTCTATAGACCTGATACCTGGGACTGGACCAATTTCTATTGCGCCCTATAGGATGTCACCCTTAGAATTAGCGGAGCTAAAGAAACAAATAAAGAATTATTGAAGAAACAATTTATTAGACCTAGTGTATCACCTTGGGGAGCACCCGTACTCCTAGTAAAGAAGAAAGATGGAACTATGAGACTATGTGTAGATTATAGACAACTAAATAAGGTAACCATTAAGAATAAGTACCCCTTACCAAGGATAGATGATCTTATGGACCAACTAGTAGGAGCTTGTGTATTTAGCAAGATTGATCTAAGGTCCGGATACCACCAAATAAGGGTAAAAGTTGAAGATATCCCTAAAACGACCTTTAGTACTCTATATGGACACTATGAGTACATGGTTATGCCTTTTGGTGTAACTAATGCACCTGCAGTATTTATAGATTACACGAATAGGATTTTCCAACTATATTTGGATAAATTTGTGGTCGTGTTTATTGATGATATTTTGGTATAGTCGAGAACCAAAGAGGATCATGCTAAATATCTTAGAGTGGTATTACAGATCTTGAAAGATCAACAGTTATATGCGAAATGGTCCAAATGTGAATTTTGGTTAGAAGAAGTCAGTTTCCTAGGACACGTAATATCACAAGGAGGATTTGCAGTAGATCCACATAAGGTAAACGAAATTCTGAAAAGGGAAAGACCAAAAGATGTGACAGAAATAAAGCATTTTCTAGGGTTAGCTGGATATAATTGAAGATTTATAATAGATTTCTCCAAGATAGCCTTGCCCTCACACCCTTAACTAGAAAAGGCCAAGCTTTTGTATGGAATAACAATTGTGAACAAAGTTTTCAAACCTTTAGGAAAAAACTAACTACTCCTCCTATTTTGACCTTACCAACCCTAAATGAATCTTTTGAGGTTTATTGTGATGCCTCTAAACTAGGTTTAGAAGGAATACTAATGCAAGGAGGAGAAATTGTAGCATATGCATCAAGACAATTAAAAAAAAAAAAAAAAAGCATAAAGGAACTACCCTACCCACGACCCTGAACTAGCCATAAGTAGTATTCAAACTTAAAATAATGATACACTATCTTTTTGGGACAAGATTTGAGGTATTTAGTGATCACAGAAACCTTAAGTATTTGTTTAGCCAAAAGGTGTTAAACCTGAGGCAAGTTGGATAGAATTTTTAAGAGATCATGATTTTGATCTTAAGTACCACCCAAGCAAAACAAATGTAGTAGTGATGCATTAAGTAGGAAGAATAGGATATGTAATAAGAATGGAAATTTGAGGACGAAATTTTTAAAAAAAGGAGGGGAGTATTGTAACATCCCAAAAATTTAAATATAGTTTAAGAGGTTTTTATAACAGAGGCCAAAGAATAGAGAAAATATGTAGAACAATTTACAGAAGACATAAGTGAATTAGTTGTGTTTGCTAGATTAATTTCTTAATTGTGGTCACTTGCCTTTGTTTGTGTCTAATATTAGAATTTTTCTTTACCTTTGTTGTTTTGATATTCGACGTAAAACTTCTAAATTATTTTAAAAACTTGTTGTTTATTCTATGTCTTTCTAGAAAATTCTTGATTATTCTAGAAACTTCTAGATTATTTCTAGAAAAATCTTGATTATTCTACCTTGTTCTAGAAACTTCTTATTCTAGAAACTTCTAGATTATTCTACTTATTTCTAGAAAAATCTTGATTATTCTACTTAACTCTAGAAACTTCTTATTCATTCTATTTTTTTGGAAACCTCTTACTTATTCTACATGTTTCTAGAAAATTCCTGTTGATTTTAGAAATTCCTTATTATTCTAATTTTTCTAGAAACTTCTAGTTTACTCTACATGTTGAAACGGTCCAAACTGGCTCTTGATGTCTTCATGACATTTCTAGATCTTTCAATCTTCTTTAATTAGAAACAAACCGGAGCTCAATTGGAGGCCTGTGGAGGGAGTTATGCCTATTTTACCGAGAGTGGTCAAATGTATAGTAAATTCACGTCACTGTTTCGTGGCCCACTTTCAAGGCTAATTTCACACTAGATTCAGTCCGAATTGGCTCTTTGGGCCTTCATGACATTTGTAGCTCTGTCAATCCTCTTTCATTTTCAAGAAACCTGAGCCCAAAAAGATATTTGTGGAAGAAGTTATGCCTATTTTACCGAGAGTGGTCAAATGTATAGTAAATTCACGTCACTGTTTCATGGCCCACTTTCAAGACTAATTTCACACTAGATTCAGTCCGAATTGGCTCTTCGGGACTTTATGACATTTGTAGCTCTGTCAATCCTCTTTCATTTGCAAGAAACTTGAGCCCAAAACGATATTTGTGGAAGAAGTTATGCCTATTTTACCGAAAGTGATCAAAGTAATGACTTTTCAACCATTCTAGAATTCTCTTTAAGATATTTTCTTACCTTTTAAGATATTTTGATGGAAACTAAGATATTTTCTTGGAAACTAAGATATTTTATTGGAAACTAAGATATTTTCTTACCTTTTAAGATATTTTGATGGAAACTAAGATATTTTCTTGGAAACTAAGATATTTTCTTACCTTTTAAGATATTTTAATGGAATCTAAGATATTTTCATAGAAACTAAGATTTTTTCTTTAGAATCAATCTCCAATTCTCTAGAAATATGTTGGAAAGTCTATAAATAGGGCTTAGGAGTGCCAAATGAAGACATAACCCAGAGAATACTCCTACATTCTCTCAAACTATCTTCACTACAAAAAACCTTTCTATACTTTCTCCACCTTAGGAAGAAATCTCTCCAACCAAAGTAGGAGCCAGTAAGTAGAGGAAGAATAGGAAGCTAGGAGAAACCAGTAAGGGGACCTTTCCTTATCCTTCTTTTCTATCCTTTGTTTTGTTGATACTTTCATTATCTTTCTTTAGTTTCTTGCAGTAAGGGGATCTTTCCTTATCCTTCTTTTTCTATTCTTTGTTTTCTTAGTACTTCCACTCTCTTTCCTTGGTACTTTCATTATCTTTCTTTGGTTTCTTGGTGTTTCGTTTCTTCATCTTTCTTACACTCCTTTTAATTCTTTAAGATTGTGTTTTCTTTATCCTTTGAATGATTATTTTAGAATTATTTTCCTCTTTCAACTATTTCTTTGAATACTATGACTACTTTATAACTAAGTAAATGAAATAGAAACATTTATTATTGATATTAAGCATCCTACTTTTATTATGAACAACTTCAATCTTTTGTCTTTTGATCAAACCTCTTTTGAATATTAACATGTATATATGTGTCATAAACAAAAATTTGTAGTGGTACATGGTTGTTTTATTATACATTCAAGTATAACTTATTTTGTGCACTATATGCAATTACTTGGTGAATTGGATGCGAGTAAGTGGTGACATGCATGGTTGCATTGAAATGACGATGGACTTGAATTGTTTAATGACCGATTTGCAATGCCTAGTGGAGAGGCAATATTCTAAGATTGCTTGGTGAATAGGCAATACTTAGAATGAGGTGAGATGAAGATGACCTGGTGGAAAGGTCAATACCTAAAATATGATGAAGGTCATTATACAATTCAAGGCCCTAGAACATGTTGCATTGGTGACTGGATAGTAGTAGACCAAGTCCGTAAGTCCTTGAACGGGTTCCCGCCTGAGTGAGTGGAATGCCGTGGACTTGGGGGTTCTCTTGGTGGGGAAATTGCCCTGCTCATGATGATCACATGTTGCGGGGGAGGTCCTACCGGACACTGAGGGAACTCGACAAATTACGGAGTGTCTACCTCTGGTGGGTCTGATTGAGTGTGAGAATTAGATGCCCCAGGCTATTTTCAGTGGAGGGCGCCACATTGCATTTCGAGTGAAGAGTGAAAATGCATGGTGAAGGTGCATGCATCATGTAGGCTTAGGAGCATACATTAGTAATGGTGTGTTTGATTGAATATATGATTAAATGGAATTCATGCCTGAATCATTGATTGTGATTGATGGTTTGTTTCATTTGGTTGTTGATTGCCTTACTATGTGATTGATATTTTGATGATCATGGATAAGTATGGAAGTATTATTCTAAAAATGATATTTTCGATGAAATTTCTAAATTTATAAAAGAAAAGGTTTTCCTTGAACTACAATCAATTTTTTATGGTTAAGGAAAGCTCACCCTTGCACTTTGTGTTTTTAACACCTGTGATGATCTCGAATAACGTTCGGGGGAGCAGATTTGCAGGGTTAAGAAGTTGTCACTGGTTGTTGCTACTATCTTGTGTGAAGGTGCTTGCTATGTTTTGCGTGTAGAAGTGTTGGATAGATGTTCTAAGGTAGTAGAAAGGTAGTTATGTAAAATAATAAAAGGACAAAGTTATGAAATCTATTTGTAATGAACTTTAAATCTTATGTAATGAAAGTGTTGTTTCCTAAATCTCTCTTTTATTTATTACATCATTAACAATCTTAAATTACTAATTAAAAATAAGATAAGTAAGTAAATAAGAGGGGATGTTACAAGGGGGTGTTACAGACAGTGGTTATCAAAATGGCACCGTTGCCGGGGACATACGTCATTTGATTTGGAATTATCATCTTTCATGTATATAAATTGTTTGTGAATATTGCAATTGTATAGACTAACCATAATTCCATGTAATAGTAGTTGTTTGTACTGAAAAAAAAAAAAAAACTTGCTTGCGGTGTTGTTCTGTTCTATTGTTCTGGTGCATCTTTGGTGTATTTCCATGGTGGCAGGTACATTTTGGTTAGGCTAACATGGATAATAGGAATATTGGGGAGTATTGGCAGCAAGAGGAATGTTTCAATGATCCTTGGGGCATGCCTCAGCAACAATACGATCCTTATTCTAGTTCCTACAGTCTTGGATGGGGAGATCAGAGCCATCAGCATTCACATGAATATTCCCATCCGACACCAGATTGGCAGCAACAGTCCAATCATTATATACCACCATCGTTTCAACATGTTGCACCACCACCACCACTAGCCCAACCACAACCTTCCTTGGAAGAATTAATTAAGCAGATGGCCATCAACAACATGCAACTTCAACAGATAACTAAGGCCATACCACCATCGTTTCAGCATGTTGCACCACCACTACCACTAGCCTAACCACAACCTTCCTTGGAAGAATTAATTAAGCAGATGGCCATCAACAACATGCAACTTCAACAGATAACTAAGGCCAGTTTTGAGACTCTTCAAACTCATATGGGCCAGTTATCTGATGCCATTAATCAGAGCCAACCTCAAGCACCCATCAGTCTACCCTCACAAGCCAACTCTGATATGAATGCTGATGGTAAGATGGTGAGTGATATCAATTTGGGGTCTGGTATGCAATTGGTGGAATCTGCACAGCTACAAAGGAAAAATTCCATGGAGGTTGTATGTAAAGAGAAAGAGCTGCAAGATCAAGAATTGAAAGAACAAGACATAGAAGAAAGAAGAGTCACAGATAGACAAGAGAAGGAAACATGTGATGATTTAGTTGTTTATGCTAATCCTTCCTCTGTTTCTACTGATTCTCATTTTATGTGTGATGTAGGAGTAATTTCTAAAGAAGAAATGCAAGTTGTTTCAGACCCTCCCCTTCACAGAAATCCTCATGTCTTGGTACCTAGTGGAGAATTGTCCATCAAGTTCCCTTGGAGCTCACATTGTGAAGAGAATGAAGCATCCAAGAAATCAAAACAACCACTAGGGAAGCTTTCTTTACCATTTCATACTCTTTCTCCTTGCAAAAATATGAACAACACTAATTGTTTCACTTTAGATACTTTTGGAATTAAAGCTTGGAGTATAATTGAGTTTGCTAATTTAGACCTCTTAGTTGTTCCTAATGACTTTTGCTTTTATGATGTTGCATATTCTTCTAGATCATTAGAGAGGTCATCAATGGAGGTCCAAATGCAAATTCCTACACTTAGTGGCGAACCAATGTCTACACATATTGTAGATGGAGTAAAGGATGACCTTAATACTTTGATACACTCTAACCCTTTACTCTCTCTTTTAAATGTTGTTGTTGATATTGATGTTCAATATTCCATATGCTTTAATTTGTGCTTTAGATTAAGTGAAACATTTAATTTGTTCAAATTGGATGCCAAGATTAAAATGAACAAATGGAAGATTATAATTATGGCGTTCAAATTTTTCCTACCACCACCATGCACTAACTATAGAACATATCTGCATCACCAATCATCTGCATTAATTAATAATGATTTACATATAGTTGCAGATGATTGGATGATATTTGATCCTGGTGGATGTTTATTTTGGTAGGTACCAAAGGCAGATTCATGGTGAATGGGCAACTGAAGCATGATCAGGAAAGCACCATTGAACAACCATAGAGCAAGAGTTGGTACCGCTTGCACCCATCATTGCCGCTTCTGAGCAAAGTTTCGAGGGAGTTTTCTTTTCTCCCTCCACTCTTTTCCGTTCTATTTTCATTCATTTCCTGTCTATCCATCTTCTGTAATTAGGAAGTAATTAGAAAGTGATAAGAAGTAATTAGGAAATAATTACGGAGTTTTCTATTCCCTTTCTGTCTTGAATTGCAGTTGACCTCATTGATGCACTTTATGTTACATTGAGGACAATGCAAATTTCAAGTGTGGGGGGGGGATTGTGTGAATATTCTGCTGTTATGTTTTTTTGTTCTGTTTGATTGTTGAAAGGAAAAAAATATATATATGAAGAATAATGGTAAATGTGAAATATACCTTTTTCTTTGAAGTCATAGGTGTATAAATTACGAAAGTTACAAACATTTTTAGTTGATAGATGTTTCAACTTTCCTATGACCTATCTGTGCATCCTTGAAGTGCAATTGACTTGAAACTGAAGTTGGATGATTTGTGATAGAAAATAAACCTTGTGAGAGTTTGAGCCTTATATGGAGGAACCAGTTTCTCTTTCAAAAATTCTTTCTTGTGTGATTACACTCATCTTGTTAGTTGCTCTAGATTTTTCCTTGACTCTTGCTGATATTTCTTGATCACATGCATTATTGAAATGATTTAGGCAATTTTCTTCTTAAGCCACTGGCCAAATGAGCCTACCTTACATATCTGTCCCTTGTTATCCCCCTTTGAGCCTGTATATCCCTTTCTTCAATTTCAAGCTCATTACAAGCCGAAAAATGGAAAACAATGAGGTCCCCTAACTTTAGGGATTAAAGGAGCTTTGGAATTGTTTTGGGAATAGGTTTTAAATAAGTGTGGGGGTATAATCCTTTAGGACAATTCTGATATGTGAGTTGATGAATGGATTGGCATTGGTTATGTAAAAGAAAACAACTACACAGAAAAATGTATATGTATATATAGAAAAAGATACAAAGAATAAAATACCAAAAGCTGCAAAGAAGGAAATCTAGAAAAGAAAGAAGAAAAGAAAGCACCAAAAGTTATACGAAAGCAAAAGAAAGAAAAGAGAAAAAGAGAAACAGAAGGAAACGAAAATCCAGGATGGAAATAAGTGGGAAGCCAAAAAGAGATAAATGCTAGGAGGGTAATCTTCATGCTTATTAGATTTATTCCCCATTGCTCCTCTTTTCTCTTGGTTATTAGCCTAAATAATCCTTCTCTTATCCCACCTTCACCTTGGCCCCATTTCAAGCTTAATAAAGACCTTTTGATCTTTAATTGCATGTGTCTCAAGTTATTGAAATTAGAGGCTTGTAAAAATCTGGTAGTGCTAGCTTGCATGATGTGTTTGAGTGCAAATATAAGCCTAAAACACTTGAGAGTCAAGAGGAAACACTGACGTGTGAGGTTCTATCACTTTGAATTCATTCTTTAACTCAACTTGTCAAATTGTTTGTTTTGGATGCACATTAGATTCATGAATCATTGTTGATCTTGATGCTCTGAATTTTGTCCCTTTCTCTTTATATGCATCTGTGACTCAACTGGAATTGGTTCAGTTCACATAGCATCAATTCTTCTTTTAGTAAGTTTTGCCCCGGAGTGCAAAAGAATAAGTGTGGGGGTATTTGATAATCCATTTTATATACATTTTCTTTACTTTGTTTTCGGTTCAATTAGTTGTTATATGTGTCATATTTTGATAGTTTATCTTAGATATTGTGTTAGAGGTATATTTTAGTAGTAGTAATAAATAATAGTTAAAATTGCATAAGTTCTTATGTCTATATTGATTCCTGTGCAGTTACTTCTAGAACCATGAGAAATGAAGAAGAGATAGGAGCAGGGAGGAAAATGAATGCTAGAATGGAAGCCTGGATTGGAAGACCCAAGATCTGAGATGAGGACTTAGAGTGCAAGTCAGCAAGAGGAAGAGAAGTTGTAGCTCAAGCCAAGGGCGCACACGCGCCAGGGCGAGCCAGGGTGGCGCACTCATGCCCTGCTTGCGGTAGAAATGCGCCAGGGCGCGCCAGGGGGGGCGCGTTCAGCCTTTCCTTGCGGCACAAATGCGCCAGAGCGCGCTCAGGGGCGCGTCTCATGCCTTATGAGAGCTTAACTGAAGGAATCGTCCGTAAGAACTCTTGTTCCGTCTTATGGAGTTGCTTCGTCTGTGCTTGCCTCTTCTGAGTTGTTTCGTCTGTGCTTGTTTCTTCCAAGTTGCTTCGTCTGTGCTTGCTTCTTCTGAGTTGTGCCGTCTGTACTTGTTTCGTCTGAGTCTCCAGATTTATGCTTTCGTCTGTAGACTATACGCGTACGACACCAAGACAGACGATAACAAGTTCATACAGACGACACAACAAGTTAAGACAGACGACACCAAGACAGACGACCCCAAATACAGACGACATGAAGACAGACGACCCCAAATACAGACGACATGAAGACAGACGATAACAAGTTCATACAGACGATACAACAAGTTAAGACAGACGACACCAAGACAGACGACCCCAAATACAGACGACATGAAGACAAACGATACAACTAGTACAAATACTGTTTGTTTGTTGGACGAACGCGCCAGGGCGCGCACAAGGGCTCGTTCATACTTTCTTCTCTGCTCAAAACGCGCCAGGGCGCGTCCCTCTTAAGTGGGTGGCGCGATTTCTGGGTCTATATATACTTGCTGGGCGCGAAAATTGGAAAAAAAATTCATAATTCTGTTTTCTAGTTCTTGTGCAAGTTTGAGTTGTGCGATCGCACAACTCTCTCTTCTCTCGTTTCGTTCTTCTCTGTTCTCTATTCTTCTCATGCTTTACTTCTTCATTCTCAATGTTCATGTATTCAATTTCTTTTCACAACTGTAGCTACTGCAACACTTGAATTCAGTTCTTTGATTTTGATTACGCTATTCTTCAATTCTGCAATAGATCTCTGGTTCAATTTTCTGCAATTCTCTTCTACTTAATTCATTGTTTCAATTTGTTTAATTCCTTGCTTCGATTTGCATTTCTCTGCTCTACTTTCAATTTCTAATTCTCTTCTCGTTTTATGCTAAGTGTTCATCGTTCCTTTTCTACTTTTATCTTATATGCAATTCACTATTTCAATTTACATTTCTCTGCTTTGTCTTTAGCTTTCCGTTTCATAATTACGCTTTTGTTTAGTTTTGTTGAATTGTTCAATGAAAATCCCCCTTCTCATAGTGAGCAATTCCGAATTGAATGTATGTATGTCTTTTGAGAGATGACCTAGGTTGAATCCTCTATATTACAAGTTTAATTGGGGATAAATCTAGCTTTTGATAGTCATTCGACAGTGGTTATCACTCCCAATGAAAAAGTTTCTACAACTCAAGCTGATAATTAAAATCCTATATCTTGTGATCATGAAGATGAAGTACATTTCTAACTCTCAAAATTCTAATGTGAGTGTTCCACTATAAGAGGTGGGCATAACTTTTTTCCACTAAATCATTCACATATTGAAGTATAAGGCCAAAATTTCCAAACATCTTAAAGAGTTGACTATACTTAATTTCCAAGTAATACATTTATCCAACAGAATATCAATTAATTGCATACAGAGTTAAGATTAACAGTGAAGTTTGTCATACAGAGTATGAACACATTAGAGAATATTTTACTGATTCAAATAAATTAAGTGAACTACCACCTTCATAGGCATTAGTCTAAAATCATCAAACATTTCAAACCAACACATGCAACTGATAAACTGGAAAATAGAAACTAAATCACCACAAATCAAACAATTATAAAAGAAACACATGATTTGATATGTATGAACACAATAAGGCAAATATAGAAACCGGTTTTGCTTTTGTAAATGCATGTATTGAGCTAGAGTCACCACGTTCAGCAGTGCATATGAATGTAATGTTCATATTTCAACACTAATTTCAATTTAATCAAATTACCAAAACCATATTCAATAGCTAGAGCTTCGAACTCAATAACCAAACTTACCAAAGCCTAACGTTAACACACTAACACAATGCAGTTGCTTCTTCTCAATAACCACTAACACAATGTGAAACGTGAACCCTAAACAATCCACTAAGCTCGCTAACCTAAACAATCCACTAAACCCTAAACAATGCAAACGAGAGGAGCGATTCGCGAAGTGTACCTTTTAGAAGCGAAGAGGGAAGAGCGTCGTAGTTAGGGATTGCGCCGGTGACAGTATGCCGGTGACGAGAAGGCTGAGTGAGAAGAAGATTGCTTACCCAGGGAGGGAGGAGAAGGTTGAGTGTGTGCGCAAGGAATGGAGGGAGAAGAAGAAGTGGGGTTAACCCAGGGCTCTTCGCGAAGAAGAAGATTGCTCACCCAACAGACTATGACGGTTTTAATTTAAATCGTCTTAGTCTGTAAGGGAAATATTACAAAAATGCCACTGGTTACAGACTAAGACAGTTATAATTTGAACCGTTGTAGTCTGTAACATTAATATTACAAAATTGCCACCGCGTCACAGACCACGACGGTTACATAGAACCGTAGTGGTGTGCACGTAGTGACATGTAATTTTTGTACTAGTGGTGGTTGCTGACAGGGACTGGTACGGGACACGTGGCGAAACCGCAAATCCTGTTGCGGCTTCACCTACACTCGCCACGTGTCCCGCAACAGAATCTGAAAGAGATCGGATTGGTGTCTTTTATTCATCTATCAATTGCTTTTTAATTATTGTTTAATTACTGTCATTGGTTAATTTTTACTATTTAATTGCCTCTAATATTTCCTTTACACAAAACCCCCCAAAAATTGCATTTAAAATTTGGCTTACAGAGAAGTAACAAAGTAATCTGTAGGAAAATGATCTGAGTCCACTATTACTGCAAAGTAGTAACTAGACTTTGGTTTTGTTTGACGCACGTTCAGCGCGTGTGTCAGTATGGCTTGAACCCTGTACCTCAATCATGTGGCCATGTACTGCTTGCTTGTCACCTCTTTATACATGTGTGTACTCTTCTCTAAGTACTGTATGTAAGTTGCATCGCGAGGTTTCATTAATTCTTTTTAATAGTTGTGTCCTGTGTTTGTTTGTGTGGTTTCCTCGAAGCAGTGTTCCTATGTTCATTTGATTTTGATTTGTTTTTAGAACATTGAATTATTTCTATGATTTGGGTGTCGGGGTGATTTGGCTGGGTGTAAAGATGTTGCTGAAGGCAAATAATGGGTGTTGTGGATGGTGCTTAAAATAATAATAATAATAATAATAATAATAATAATAATAATAATAATAATAATAATAATAATAATAATAATAATAAGATAAATGAGATTTGGGAGTTAAACGCAGCTGCAAGTGCTCAAAATCCAAATTCAAATAAAATAATATACGATAGTTAAGTTTGTTGTTTGTCACGACATGTTGATTTCCTCCCAACATAAAGAAAAAATGATTAATTTTTTCAATTATCTTATTCTATCTTATTTTATTTTGTCAATCTAAATATGTGCCCCGTTGAATAAAAATAGTTTCATTTTATGTTCTGGCGACTAGACATAAGTATTAAACTATTTATTTAATTCATATTTACTATCTAATGATTATTTTGTTGGGTTTATTTAATTACATGATTTATATTATTTTACATCAAGTTATTTATGGATAACTATTTTAATTGTTCGCTATAGTATTCTATTTGTTATTGTGTGCAATAATTGTTCTATAGTAGTTGTAATTATTTCTTTTAATTATACTATGCTTTTTCGATAATGTTAATTTTAATTCATTTAGTAAACTATATGGTATTGTTACTTGTTTGATTATTTGTTTCTGTATATATGGTTTGAGTTGAGATTTATATCGACATAATTTAGGTGTTTCGTGTTGTTTTGCGGTTATGTTATAGTTGGGTTAGCGTGGTTATTTCAGTTAATTTAATGGTGGTGTGAAATATTTTGTACGATGAGATGAATGGTGTGGGTTGAGAGATTGACTTTGCAGGACATGCTACATCGATAGATCACCTAGGTTCATGATAATCAGTTGTAAATATTTGAAAGTGAAAGGGATGGATGGATGCCTGCTGTAGTGGAAAAGCAGTGAGGTTACCCCTAGTGGACATGCTTGTGAGGCATGATGTTTTCGAGAAAATGACAACAATTATCATGAATACTAAGTGAAACGAAAATGTTTGCGAAAGTGAGGATGAATTAAACTAGAACGGTTGGTCCTTGACGAGTCGATGTAATAGCCTAGGACTTTGAGGGTATTCACGGTGGGGAAACTTCCACTATGGCCGATTGCCATGAGTGGGAAGTAACTCCTGTTGCAACACTGGTTACCCTGACTGTAACTGTCTAGTATCTCTAGTGAGAGTGTCAGAGGTGACATGTACTCCTAGACATCGCTCAGTTGTTTTAATCGTACCACATGGCATGAGAGTGAATTGTAAGGAACATGCATCATACTGTGTTGCACGATATGATTGGTTTTGATCAATCGTGAATTGAGTGTGTGCACCTTCTTGTATTTTTTTGTGTTCTTGTTGATCTTATTATTATTATTATTATTATTATTATTATGTGAACTAACCCTGTGGTTTTATTTGTGGTTGACACCTGTGATGACCCCGCGAACGGGCGAGCAGATGAGTAGTGTGTGGGAGGCGAAAATAACTTAGCCTAGGAAAGGAATCCGATTACTTGAAGACTTGGCATGTTGTGACTCTTTTATTCTTTGTTGATTTTCAGTGGTTGCTTCTATTTATAAACGTTAAAACTTTAGATATGTTGTAGTTGAGAGATTTTATTTGTTGAGACATATGTAGTTGTGAGATTTCATTTTAAGATTTGTTTTATGAAATGAAGTTTAGTTCCCCTCATTTAATGACATAGTTAATTTCCGCGAACCAAAGAGAAGTTATGACGTAACGATCGTAATAGTTTATGAGTGTTACATAAAAGGTGAAAAATGAAAATGAATCTTAAGAAAGATAAAGATAAAAAATGAGTACCAAAAAATTAAGATAAAAAACTAAAATGTATCTTAAAAATAAATTAAATAATGAAAATATAAATAACTTTTTAAAAACAACAAGCATACACCACATGTGTTGTAGCAGCAAACAACAACGTAAACCTCAGCAACACTTTTTACTGTCGGGCATCCCCATGCATGATTCCTAGGTCTATGGTCAATAATTTCATCGCCTACTCACAACTAAGGTGGTAATGGTCTCACATATTACCTGTGATTTTCAACACTCCAACTAGAGGTGAAAGGAGTGCGTCTTCTTATACCATGCTTCACATAAACTAATAGTACACCACATCATGACTATAAAAAGGTTCCTTTAGTTGAAATATGTTTTTCATGCATCATATTTACTCTGTACTTGTATTTGTTGTTCATTCTTTTATCCACTAGTTAACCAACAATTCTGGTACCAAAGCTCTTTGGTTTGTATCCATTGGGCAATTGTTTGAAACCATTTTTTTCTCTTCTTCTCCATTGTACCTTTGTGAGACATTTATGGTGAAGCATTGTGAGATGACCACAAATATAGTTTCTTCATCTTCCCCGCCACAAATACTAGTTATAAATGGTGGAAAGTATAGTGGAAAGTATGAGTTTTGGAGTATTAAGAGGAAAACCTTTATTCTGTCTCAAGGTCTTTGGGAGCTAGTACATATTGGATATGTGGATTTAACTGAATGAAGAAGCAGAAGCAAGGTTGACAAAGACCGGAAAGAAGAATGCCAAAGCTTTGTTTTTTATTCAATAAGCAGTCCACGAAACAGTTTTCTAACCCACTACAGCAACAGAAACGTTGTATGTTGCATGACATATTTTGAAGAGGGAATTCCAAGGTTCCTCAAAAGTGATTAGGCTGAAATTGCAAACTTACCGTTGTGAATTTGAAACTCTCTCAATGAAAGAAAATGAGGTTGTACAAACTTATTTGTCTAGAGTTTCTACTCTTGTTAATAAAATAAAGTCATATCGTGAATATATTGCTGAAACTGTTGTTGCCAAAGTTTTACGGAGTCTTACTCCAAAGTTTGAACATATTGTTGCTACAATTTAGGATGCCCTTAACTTATCTAACTATTCATTTGATTAATTGATAAGTTCTTTGCAAGCCCATGAAGTAAGGATGAATAGGTCAGAGGAGAAAGCTGAATGATGAAAACCCATGAAGGTCTTGAGGTGATCATCACGGATTCACAAAGTGTGCCCCATCTTCATTCACCAAATCGTCCAATACTCCAAAGAATTAAACAAAACTCAAGGATATGAGGTAGAACCTCTCGGTCAAAGACCCAAACAAGAAGAAAAATGAAAGTGGTAAGGTGTTTAGGAATGGAATTAGTGCCATGAATAAGGATTTAATAAGCTAGGTAGAAGAATCGCCACTTGGATCATGGATCCATGATAAGATTCAAGGTTCTTGGAAGAAACCCTAGGAGAGCTCTCTCATTTTCTCAAGACTTTAGTCTTAGAAATTCTCTTTTCATAAATGACCAAAGTGATCACAAAATGGAAATTGCCTAAGTTATAAGACCCCTTGTGTGTGGTTGGCCTTGAGTCATCCTAGCCACTTGATCCTTGATGGATTGATCAAGTGATGCTAATGTTGGAACTAAAGCTTGATGAGGCTTTGGAAGTCTCTCTTGGTGTTTTTGATTTTGATGTAATGTAAATTTTGGTTTTCTTAGTTGAATGTATCTAGGAGTTTTCATATGTATTGATTGTTTAGATAGGAATGTATGTGTTGTTCTTTGATTGAATACCCTAGAGAGTTTAGCAAACTGGTATGATTTCTCATGTGTCAAGTGGTTTGAATTCCCTCTTGAAAATGTTTTTGAAAATCTGTTATTTAACTGAAGTAATAGATTACCAACAGTAGGTAATAGATTACCAATAGTAAGGTAATAGATTACCAACAGTAGGTAATAGATTACCAACAATAACAGAGGGAAACAAAGTGCAGAAAAACCATTTGCCACTGGTGTAATCGATTACCATGAAGCTGTAATCGATTACCATGCATAGAAATCACCCAGAATTGCATTCTTCTCTGGTGTAATCGATTACCAAGAAGTTGTAATCGATTACCACCACCAGTAAATGCTTAATTTGCCTAAAATGAGTTTTCTAAACAACTTTAATCGATTACCCACCAATAGTAATCGATTATAACAACCAGTAAGTCAATTATTTGCCCAATTTGAGGCTCCAACGTTCTGAAAATTGAGGCTCCAACGGTCTGAAAATTGAGGCTCCAACTTTCTAAAATTGAGGCTCCAACTTTCTAAAATTGAGGCTCCATCTGAACCTATAAATGAGAGCTATTTCGAAAATCAACATACAGATTTGAAAAAGATTGAAAACAGATTTCAATAGACTTGGAAAAACTTTCAGAAAGGCTCTTATACTTTCAAATCCTCTCAAAAGAGAGTTTATCATTTTCTCCAAGAGAAATCATAAAGAACTTCTAGAGTTCTTGAAGAAGTTTTCATAGAAAGGCAACTTGATTCATACTGTTTGGGTGGTATTCACTGTGTTATTACTTGTGATCAGAATCTACACTTCAGGTGTTTTCTAAACTGATCTTTTATTTGTCAATTTGATTGTTGGGTTATTACTCTAGGAGAGAGGTCTCTCTGGATAGAGTAAGAGTTTGAGAAGTGTTTTCTCAAAGGTTTGATCTTGAGTGTGCCAAGGTCAGTGAAGAACAGTTCTTTGGGATAAAGAACTGGTTTGGGTGTTTTGATTTCGTTTTTGTGTTGCTTGTTGCAGAGTGAATGTAAAAGAACACAAAAGGGATCATTTGATAGTGGAAAACCAATTGCAACAGTTGTTGGATTGGGACTGGACGTAGGCAGTTGGCCAAACCAGTATAAATCACTGTGCACTCTTCTTCCTCCTTACACTCATTACCATTTACCTTACATTGCTATTATCACTGTTTAAATTCTGCAATTTATTTGGTAACTGTTTTGGTAATTAACTCAGTAATTAACTTGGTAATCAACTAAAACTGCAACGTTTATATTCTGTCTTGGAATACTCTGTATATTGATTACAAATCTGTTTCTGATTATTTCTTTGATATTTCCGCTGTATAAACTTTGATATGTTCTGGTTATCTATTTATTATATTGATAAGTAATCAAGAATAGTTTTGATTGAATTAAAAGAAATTAGAAACTCACAAAAATAGGCTATTGTGGAACGAGAATCTATTCACCCCCCTCTAGATTCACCCTTAGGGACCATCAATTATTACCAGAGCTTTATCTAGTAAGTTATTCTAGATTTTGATCCATAGTTCATTAGAATGGCCAGTAATCAATTACCATTTGCTGAAGGTGCCTCTATTAACAGACCTCCTCTGTTTTGTGGTGATAACTATCCTTTTTGGAAAGTAAGAATGAAAATCTTTATGGAGTCTATACATAGAAGTATTTGGCAAGCGGTTGTGACTGATTATAAAATCCCCACATATATAGTTGATGGAAATGAATTAGAAAAACCATTTGAGAAGTGGGAACAAGAAGAAATTAAGAGAGCTGAAAATGATGCTAAAGCTTTAAACATTATACATTCTACTCTTAATTCTGATGAGTTTTTTAGAATTTCTGCTTGTACAACAGCAAAAGAAGCATGGGAACTCATCATGGTAACTCATGAAGGCACAACTAAAGTACGAAGGGCAAGGAAGAATACCTTGATCCAAGAGTACGAAACCTTCAGAATGATGCAAGGAGAGTCCATAATGGAGATGCAGAAACGGTTCATACACATCATCAACCATCTCAAAGGACTTGGCAAGAGCTTTGTAGAAGAAGAAGTGAATGTCAAGATTCTGAAGTCTCTGAATAGGAAGTGGCAATCCACTGTGACTGCTATAACTGAGTCAAAGAATCTTGCTGCAATCACAAGTGCAGAGCTGTTTGACAAACTAAGAGAATATGAGATGGATATGTCTCGTATTGCTGATGAGGAACAAAAAGATAAGAAAGCCAAAGGCATAACACTCAAGATGGAAGACACAGCGAGTGAGAGCGACTCATCAAGCTGTGGAAGTGAGTCAGAACAAGAGAATATGAATCTCATGGTAAGAAAGTTCAAAAAGTTCATGAGAAAGAACAATGATAAAAGGAGATTCAACAATTCAAGGAAAGGCTTCAAGAGGAATGAAGGTTCATCTTCAAAGGTCACATGTTACGAATGTGGAAAGATGGGACACTACAAATCAGAGTGCCCCAACATAAAGAAGAGTAACAATAGTGAACCAAGAAGAGTAGAACATGAGGAAAAGCCCAAAAAGGATAAATTTAGAAAGAAAAAGGCCTACATTGCTTGGGAAGACAATGATTCCTCATCCTCTAGTGAAAGTGAAAATGAAGAAGCAAACTTGTGTCTCATGGCAAATCCAACATCCGATGATGAGGTAAGTGATTCCGATTCATCTATACATGATTATGATGAGCTGCATGATGCTTTTTGTGAACTTTTTAAAGAAGCCAAAAAATTAGACAAGTTGAACAAAGTTTTGAAAAACAAAAACACTGATTTGGAAAATGAAATTTCTGTTTTAAAAACTGATGTTCAAAATCTGAAAAAGGAAAATGATGCCTTGAAACTACCCTGTTCAAAGTGTAAGTCTTTTGATGCCTCTTTGAAAAATAATAACATGAAGTTCTTTGCATTTAGGCAAACCAGTAAAAACAGAACTTTCCCATGCAGTTATTGTATGAAATCTGGACATAACTCATATAATTGCATGATTAGAAAGAAAGGAATATCTAGTGGTTTGTTTAAATGGGTTAGGAAAGATTATCACAGTTCTAACATGCATGGACCCAACAAAGTTTGGGTACCAAAATCAAAGTGATATCTTATTCTGTGTAGGTGTGCTTGAGAGCCAAACACTTAACTTGGTATTTGGATAGTGGCTGCTCAAGACATATGACCGAAGACAAGAGCAATTTTATCTCCTTCAAATCAAAAGAATCCGGTTCAGTAGTGTATGGAGATAATAACAAAGGGAAAATTCTGGGTATTGGTGTTGTTGGAGACAAATCCAATCCTGTCATTGAAGATGTATTACTTGTGGAAGGTTTGAGATACAATCTTCTGAGTATTAGCCAACTTTGTGATAAAGGTTATCATGTGTCATTTGATCAAGGAAGCTGCAAAATCAGTAGCAGTGAATCAAATGAGGTACTAATGGTTGGTAAGAGACATGGTAACATCTACATTGTTGAACTTAATCATTCATCATCATATCATACATGCCTTACTTCAAATGATAATCTATCTTGGCTTTGGCATAGACGCATAGCGCATATTGATGTTCATCAACTGAATAAACTGTCATCTAAGAACTTAGTGCAAGGATTACCTGACTTAAAGTTCAATAAAGAAGGTCTATGTGATGCATGTCAAAAGGGCAAGCAGTCTAGAAACTCTTTTAAATCTAAAAATGTTGTTTCAACCTCTAGACCACTTGAGCTATTGCACATGGATTTATTTGGACCCTCTAGAACCGCTAGTTTGGGTGGAAATCTATATGGATTAGTCTTAGTAGATGACTACTCTCATTTTACTTGGGTTGCATTTATACCAAGTAAAGACAATGCCTTCAAAGTTTTCAAAATCATTGCCAAAAGAATACAAAACGAAAAAGATTTGAAAATCAAGTCCATTAGGAGTGATCATGGAGGCGAATTTGAAAATAAATATTTTGAAAAATTTTGTGAAAAATATGGAATTAATCACAACTTTTCTGCTCCAAGAACTCCCCAACAAAATGGAGTTGTTGAGAGGAAAAATAGATCTTTAGTAGAACTAGCTAGAACAATGTTGAATGAAAATGATTTGCCTAAATATTTTTGGGCTGATGCAGTTTCCACTGCTTGCTATGTTCTAAATAGAATTGTGATTCGTCCAATTTTAAAGAAAACCCCCTATGAACTCTATAAGGACAAAAAGCCTAATATCTCCCATTTTAAGGTATTTGGCTGTAAATGTTTTGTTTTGAATAATGGCAAAGAACCCCTTGGTAAGTTTGATGCCAAGGCTGATGAGGCTGTTTTTATTGGGTATTCATCAACTAGTAAAGCATATAGAGTTTTCAATAAAAGAAGAATGTGCATTGAGGAATCTGTGCATGTAAAGTTTGATGAATCTAACAATCCCCAAAAGGGAAGTGTTCTTGTTGATGATGATGAGGATACAGGTGAAGACAGCAGTAGCAAACCTCAAGAACAGCAAGATCCACCAACCATTTCTCATGATCAGCCAAGAGAGTGGAGAAAACCAAGGAATCTCTCTCTTGACAACATCATTGGTGACATCCATAAGGGAGTATCTACTAGATCTTCCTATAACATGTTTTGTGATGATTATGCATTTGTATCTCAATTTGAACCCTCTTGTGTTGATGATGCTATTAATGATGAATTTTGGATGAATGCTATGTATGAGGAGTTGAATCAATTTAAAAGGAATGATGTTTGGGAATTAGTTCCTTTTAATAGAGATATGAATATAATTGGAACAAAATGGGTGTTTAAGAATAAACTAGATGAGAATGGTATTGTGGTTAGGAATAAGGCAAGACTAGTAGCAAAGGGTTATAACCAACAAGAAGGAATAGATTTTGGTGAAACATATGCCCCTGTTGCTAGATTAGAAGCTGTGATAGTTTTACTTGCTTTTGCCTGCATTTATGATTTTAAACTATATCAAATGGATGTTAAAAGTGCATTTTTGAATGGCTATATCAATGAGGAAGTTTTTGTTTCACAACCTCCTGGTTTTACTGACTTCAGTTACCCTGAGCATGTGTATAAACTTAAGAAGGCCCTCTATGGTCTTAAGCAAGCGCCTAGACAATGGTATGAAAGATTAAGTACATTTCTTTTGTCAAATGGGTATCACAGAGGAAATGTAGACAAGACTCTCTTTATTAAAAAGAAGTCTAAAAGCATTTTATTGGTCCAAGTGTATGTTGATGATATTATTTTTGGATCAACTAATCAATCTCTGTGTGAAGAATTTGTGGCTAGCATGCAGGGTGAGTTTGACATGTCCATGATGGGAGAACTCAAATTCTTTCTAGGACTGCTAGTCAAACAACTGAAGGAAGGAATATTTATACATCAAGCAAAGTACACTAAAGAACTATTGAAGAAATTCGACATGGAGAGTTGTAAAATCTCTAATATCCCTATGTCAACTAATCTCTTCTTAGATAATGATGCTGCAGGACAAGGAGTGGACCAAACAAAATACAGAGGGATCATTGGATCACTCTTGTATCTCACAGCAAGCAGACCGGACATAATGTTCAGTGTTTGTGTTTGTGCAAGATTTCAATCTGCACCAAAGTAATCACACATGAATGTTGTTAAGAGAATTTTGAAATACCTTAATGGAACTACAAACTATGGTTTGTGGTATCCTAAGGGGACGTCTCCTAATCTGGTTGGTTTTAGTGATGCAGATTTTGCAGGTTGCAAAACGGATAGAAAGAGCACGAGTGGAGTATGTCACTTGTTCGGAGAATGCTTAGTCTCATGGTACAGCAAGAAACAAGCATGTGTTGCTCTATCAACAGCAGAAGCAGAGTATGTTGCTGCGGGAAGCTGTTGTGCTCAAACCATTTGGTTGAAGCAACAACTTGAAGATTTTGGACTAAAGCTTGATCACATCCCCATCAAGTGTGACAATACGAGTGCCATCAGTATCACGAAGAACCCGGTTTTATACTCCAGAACAAAGCACATTGAGGTGCGTCATCATTTCATAAGGGATCATGTTGAGAAGGGAGATTGTGATGTAGAGTTCATAGATACGGAGAACCAACTCGCGGATATATTCACAAAACCTCTACCTAAGGAGAGATTCTTCAAACTTAGAACCAACCTTGGTATACTAAGTGAAGAACACCTCTCTTGAATTCCCTAAGTATGGTAAGGATGATCATTCATATTGCTCCAATGAGGTATGAATTCATTGCATTCAATAGACATGACCAATATTGATGGAGGACCATCTCCAAAAGCCCAACCAAACTCTCCAACCTTACTTTTCAATTTTGGGCTTCTAATAAAATTCGCTGCTGATTTTTGCATCTGACCTGTTTCAGTATTTCGATCATAACTCGAGCTACACAAGTCCAATTGAGGCGTTCTTGGTGCCAAATTAAAGAAGACTTCAAGGGTTACAAAAGCAATGAAGACACCAAAACCCAGTTCGAACTGCAACTAGTTCGAAAATGAGCTTGAAGTTAGCGTTGGAATGCTTCCAGGAATTTTCAGCGAAATGTTTTAATGTTTAGGCTTATTAGTAGTTTTCTTTCAATTATGTAATTGTTTTAAGGATTTAATTTGAGCCTAAACTTGTAATAAACAAATAATTAGTGACCCTTAGATAGAATTCTAATCCAAGGGTTAAGCTTAGAAGCTTGGAGTGCAAGTTTGGCACCATGACCATTAGATGAGGATACTAATTCAAGGGCTAAGCTTAGAAGCTTGGAGTGCAAGCTTGATGCCATAACCATTGGATGAGGATCTACATCCAAGGGTGGAGGATTGATCCTTGTCCTCCAAGCTAATCAAGCTTCCACCACAAGCTTCCCTTCATAGCCATTAGATTAGAATCTAATCCAAGGGTGGACATTAGTTCCTTCCATAGCAAGCTAAGCACCACACCTTAGTAGTATAAATAGGATTTCCTTTGTAATTCATACACTTTTTGATTAATTGAGAATTGAATTCAGAAAATTGAGAGTGTTTTCTCTCTTGTGTTCTTGTGAAGAACCTTGAATCTCATCAATGGCTTCCTTGCTCCATTGTGGCGGTTCCACCTCAAGCTTATTGGCACTTGCCATGGCGCTTCCATTCCTCTTCTAATCCGTTTTCTCCATTTCTTTTCTCCTTGAGGCGCAAGCTTCTTCTTCCCAAACACCTAAGTCTCCATTGAAGCATGAAGATCCGTGTCTCCTATGCTATTCTCCTTGAGGATTGCATCAAATTTGGTATCTAGAGCTTGTTCTACTTCAATTGGAGCATCCTATCCGGTTTGAATTTTTCTTTACTTTGAGTTGCGTTTTCTCTTCAATTTTTTGTGTTAATCCGTGTTGTATGAACTTGTTTGAGTTCTTCACATGTTCCTTGAGTTGTCTTCATCTTGATTTTGAGTTTTCATGTTGAAAAATTCCTAGATCTAAAATTCCTATCAATTTCTTGTGAATTCACCGTTTAAATTTCTTCCTAAGCTTGTTCTAGTAATTTTTCACATGTGTTCTTGCTTTTGCTTCATATGAACCGTGCCAAATCCATGTCAATCTGTGAATCCATGATTTGAATATGTTTAAGGTACTGTTCACATGATTTAAGTGCTAAGAATTGTGGATTACAAGTTCAAGTAGCTTTCACCATGCTTAATCTAGCTTACTAGTAATTTTAGACTTAATTTTGCTTTAGTCTTAGGTTTTTTTTTTCTAAATTCGGTCCAGCAAAAGAAAGTCAAGAAAAAGAAGTACAAAGTAAAAGGAAAAAGAAAATCAAAAGAAAGCATTACAAGAAAAAGAATCACAAGAAAAATCAAAGAGAAGAGAAAACAAGAAAAGTGAAATTCTAGTGAAAATTCAAGTGACTAGAAAAAGAACAAATGGAAAGTGATTTTAGTAAAATTAAAGCCTAATTGTGCAGTGGAGTAACTTGACAAATTGAACCTCTAAACACTCCCAAAATTAGTGGTTCAAAGGACTTAGAACACTAGAGACACTTAGGACTAAGCATTATCACCAAAACTTGAGTTTATATTGCTAGTAGCCTAGATTCTTGAACTTACGGTGTGTGATGTGCTTGGTAACTTGAAACTCTATTTTTCCCCTGTATTTTGAGCATATTACTTGGCTGTACAGTGGTGGAAAAAATGCACCTAATCACTTAAATCCACTTCACAATTCACTTGGAACTTGCCTAAAATTCGGTCTCTTTTTCGACTTCAAATTGCTTCTAATTTGGCTTGAATTGTGTACTTGAGTTGCTGTCCAAATTTTCCAGATTTGTGCCTTAAATTGAAAGCATATTTTGTGCAGTAGTTTAAGTGCCATTTTCTCATACTAAACTCTTCATTTGAGTAGCCTAATTTTCCTTTCATTAAGTACCTTTTATTGCTTGTCTCTATTGGATTCCTAAGGTTTTGTCTTGAGTTTGTATTTCTTGGAATTCCTAAGCTTGACTCTAGAACCGTTCCTCTTTCACTTTGGATACTTGAACCTTAAATGATTGATTAGAGGTTTGAACAAGAGTATAAAGAGAGGTTGAGTGGAAAAAGACAAGAGTGAACATTTGAGAAAGAGTCTTGAAAGTGTGATACACGAGTGATACTAGAGTGAAACACTTAGAGAGTGGCAAGGATCTTTTATATGCTTGTACTTGTTATCTAACCTTTCTTTGTGCAGCCATGGAAAGTTCTCCTAGTGTATGGAATGATCTCTCACCTAAAGAAAAGAAGATG
Source organism: Hylodesmum podocarpum (assembly GCA_026586105.1). NCBI lineage: Eukaryota > Viridiplantae > Streptophyta > Magnoliopsida > Fabales > Fabaceae > Hylodesmum > Hylodesmum podocarpum. Next base: position 277,305 of record JALJEV010000287.1, read on the forward strand.
GTGGGATTGATGAGTATCATGATTCACACAACTTTGGAAGAGAGATTCGACCAAATAAGGAGAGAAAAGGAGGAAAGGAGGTTGAGAAAGGAGCATGATAAGAGGATCCTTGAGAAGTCTAGTAGAAACCGTGAACATCATGGGAGGAAGGAGAAAACCTTGAGAGAAAACCATGAGAGAAAGGAAAGAGAAGAGCATGAAAGGAGAAGAGAAGTTCATAGAAAAAGTGGAAGTGAAAGAGTGAGCCATAGATTTGAATATGAGACTAAAGAAAAAGAGTATGATGGAAAAGAAACTAAGTATGAAAGAAGAGAAAAAGAGATAAAGGAAAATGAGTTGAAGGAAAGGAAGATAAAAGAGAAAGAATTGAGGGAAAAAGAAATTCATGTTTGTTTGAGAAGAGTTAGAGAGTTAGAATTGTTGGAAAAACAAATGAGGGAGAAAGATGATTTATTACTTCCTTCTATTAACCCTTCATTTGATTCTTTCTTTGAGGATGTTGTAGGTGTTGTGCCAAAAGAGGATTCCAAAGAGCAAATTGATCATCTCTTGTGTGAAGAAGTTGAAAGGAATGAACTTAATACTTCAATTAAAGATGCTTGTGATCATCTTTATAAACTTCCTTTTGATTTGATTTCTAATAAAGAGTTGTGTACAAATGAGCCTTGGAACAATTATAATCATGAAAAGGAAATACTTTTAGAATTTGCATTACCTTTTGAGAAAATTTCCTTATCACTTACTAATACTTTCATTTCTAATAAAGATGAGATTTCATATTATACTCTAGAGTCTTGTGGCTTTAAGCCTCAGACAATTCTTGAGTATGAAAATTTAGATATTTTGATTGTGCCTATTAACCAATGTTTTCATAAGGATGAATATTTTAGGGTGTTGGAAGAATCTAAGAAGGAGGGCACATAAAAAATTTCCACACTTCATGGAAGACAAATGTCAACACACCTTAAGAAGAAATTAAAGATCACTTGGGATTTTGCTCATGTCTTGAAGCAAAAATTATATTCTTCCCTAAATTCTCTTGATTGTATTAATGATATGAGTAGACAATACACTTTGTTATTAAATATAAAACTTGGAAGGGTGTGTTTAATCTTTGATCCAGGTGGAATTTTATTGTAGGTGGAGCTCAAGTCAACTTGGGGACAAGTTGACCATAAGAAGGAGGGTTTGATGGAGGACCATCTCCAAAAGCCCAACCAAACTCTCTAACCTTACTTTTCAATTTTGGGCTTCTAATAAAATTCGCTGCTGATTTTTGCATCTGACCTGTTTCAGTATTTCGATCATAACTCGAGCTACACAAGTCCAATTGAGGCGTTCTTGGTGCCAAATTAAATAAGACTTCAAGGGCTACAAAAGCTATGAAGACACCAAAACCCATTTCGAAGTGTAACTAGTTGGAAAATGAGCTTGAAGTTAGCGTTGGAATGCTTCCAGGAATTTTCAGCGAAATGTTTTAATGTTTAGGCTTATTAGTAGTTTTCTTTCAATTATGTAATTGTTTTAAGGATTTAACTTGAGCCTAAAATTGTAATAAACAAATAATTAGTGACCCTTAGATAGGATTCTAATCCAAGGGTTAAGCTTAGAAGCTTGGAGTGCAAGTTTGGCACCATGACCATTAGATGAGGATACTAATCTAAGGGCTAAGCTTAGAAGCTTGGAGTGCAAGCTTGATGCCATAACCGTTGGATGAGGATCTACATCCAAGGGTGGAGGATTGATCCTTGTCCTCCAAGCTAATCAAGTTTCCACCACAAGCTTCCCTTCATAGCCATTAGATTAGAATCTAATCCAAGGGTGGACATTAGTTCCTTCCATAGCAAGCTAAACACCACACCTTAGTAGTATAAATAGGATTTCCTTTGTAATTCAAACACTTTTGATTAATTGAGAATTGAATTCAGAAAATTGAGAGTGTTTTCTCTCTTGTGTTCTTGTGAAGAACCTTGAATCTCATCAATGGCTTCCTTGCTCCATTGTGGCGGTTCCACTTCAAGCTTATTGGCACTTGCCATGGCGCTTCCATTCCTCTTCTAATCCGTTTTCTTCTTTCTTTTATCCTTGAGGCCGTGTGCTTCTTCTTCCTAAACACCAAGCCTCCATTGAAGCATGAAGATCTGTGTCTCCTATGCTATTCTTTGAGAGTATTCTCTCTTGAGTTGTTGTGAAGAACCTTGAATCTCATCAATGGCTTCCTTGTCCATTGTGGCGGTTCCACCTCTAGCTTATTGGCACTTGCCATGACGCTTCCATCTCTAAACTCCTTCCGTTTTCTATTTCTTTTTCTCCTTGAGGCCAACCAAACTCTCCAACCTTACTTTTCAATTTTGGGCTTCTAATAAAATTCGCTGCTGATTTTTGCATTTGACCTGTTTCGGTATTTCGATCATAACTCGAGCTACACAAGTCCAATTGAGGCGTTCTTGGTTCCAAATTAAAGAAGACTTCAAGGGCTACAAAAGCTATGGAGACACCAAAACCCAGTTTGAAACTTCAACTAGTTGGAAAATGAGCTTGAAGTTAGCGTTGGAATGCTTCCAGGAATTTTCAGCGAAATGTTTTAATGTTTAGGCTTATTAGTAGTTCTCTTTCAATTATGTAATTGTTTTAAGGATTTAATTTGAGCCTAAACTTGTAATAAACAAATAATTAGTGACCCTTAGATAGGATTCTAATCCAAGGGTTAAGCTTAGAAGCTTGGAGTGCAAGTTTGGCACCATGACCATTAGATGAGGATACTAATCCAAGGGCTAAGCTTAGAAGCTTGGAGTGCAAGCTTGATGCCATAACCGTTGGATGAGGATCAACATCCAAGGGTGGAGGATTGATCCTTGTCCTCCAAGCTAATCAAGCTTCCACCACAAGCTTCCCTTCATAGCCATTAGATTAGAATCTAATCCAAGGGTGGACATTAGTTCCTTCCATAGCAAGCTAAGCACCACACCTTAGTAGTATAAATAGGATTTCCTTTGTAATTCAAACACTTTTGATTAATTGAGAATTGAATTCAGAAAATTGAGAGTGTTTTCTCTCTTGTGTTCTTGTGAAGAACCTTGAATCTCATCAATGGCTTCCTTGCTCCATTGTGGCGGTTCCACCTCAAGCTTATTGGCACTTGCCATGGCGCTTCCATTCCTCTTCTAATCCGTTTTCTTCTTTCTTTTATCCTTGAGGTCGTGTGCTTCTTCTTCCTAAACACCAAGCCTCCATTGAAGCACGAAGATCCGTGTCTCCTATGCTATTCTCCTTGAGGATTGCATCAAATATGCTTGCAAAATAAGATAAATCAAAGTGTTTTTAAGTTGTCTAAGGTAGATAATCCATTAGAACTTAGTTTCCATTGATTGCTGCACTTAATTTCATGTTTTTTTTGTGATTTACTCTTCTGGAGTAATCGATTACCTTCTCATGGTAATCGATTACCAAGAGCCAAGCCTTGATTTCTCCAGAAAATGCCCTCTGGAGTAATCGATTACCTTCCATGGTAATCGATTACCTTGCCCCTGTGTTGAAAAAAATCTCATTTGATTACTCTCGGAAGTAATCGATTACCTTCCCATGGTAATCGATTACCCCTGCAACGAGAATGAACTTCATCTGCGTTTTAGGCCTTGTTCTGAAAATCCAAATCCAAGTTCATTGAATCTAGTCTTGATTTGGGAGTTCTTATTAGGGATTTTTCAGACTTGGGTTTCATTCTCGCTCTTCACAAACCCTAAGAAAACCTAGAAACCCTCTTTCTCTCTCTAAAAATCCCTCTCATCTTCTTCATCTTCTTCCCCACTTCATCAATGGAAGAACAAGGCAAAGGGAAAAGGATCAAAGTGAGAGCCAAAAGGCACGTACATGAAGCAATGTACGCTTCGAAAAAGGGGGAATCATCCTCCAAACGAAAGAATCCCACCACTCAGGGAAGAAACCATGGAACCCCCATTCACCCATGGTTCACCTCAAAAGCCCAAGAATCTCGTTTCTATGGCAGTTTTGCAAACAAAGAACTCGTTTCGGCAAAGATTTTAGATCTACAATGGCTAGAAACGCAAGGGTTCACCTTTCCCTCTTTGCTCCGGGATCAAAATCTTGAAAAGTTCGTTGGTCTGAAGGGTCACATATACCCTGATTTAGTGCGAGTATTCTACTCCAATCTCCGTCCAGACGACGACACCGGAATGCTTATTTCTGAGGTAAAAGGCAAACTCATTGTTTTTACTTGTGAGTTATTCTTTCAATTTGATGGATTCAAAAATGAGGGTATTAGACCCACATCTGAGCTATTGAAAGAGGAAGGAATCCATCTTCACAAAGACTCCTTCTATATGAGTTTGCTCCGGAATCCCGAGATATGGGAAGCTGAAAAAGCTTCTAGAAGGGAACATGGCAAAAAGGTCACCTACAATATTGGTGGACTGAACTCTGATGACCGCCTTCTTCACTACACCATATGCTGGATTTTGGCTGCAAGAGGAGCCAACCATGCTCAAATTGTTGAGGAAGATATGGTGATGATGGCTGCTTTGAAAAATGGGATTCAAGTAGATTGGGCATATGTTGTGATGGACAACATGCTCAAGGCAAAGAAGTTGTTTGATAATAAGTGCCCATACTCTCTGTTCATCTCACGTATACTTGAGCACTTTCAAGTTGATGTAACAAATGAAAATATAGATAAGGTGAAGGACATCCACATCATAGGCGACAAAGCTTTGAAGATGATGCGTCTGGTAAAGACTGATGCTGGATGGGTACCAAGAGAAGAGGCACAACAACAACCACAAGGAGCTGCATCTCATCCACCCTCTGATGATGATGATGATTCGGTGGCGGGGGAGTACATCCCCAAGTCACGCTTTGAATCTATTATGATTGATCGGATGGATGAACTCGAAGCTACCACCAATAGGAGAATGGTTGACATGGAAGCTGTGAACAATGCTCGCTTCTTGGAACTCAAGGAGCTGATGCAGTTTCTTCATACGCGCTTCGACTCATTCTAGTTATTCCCTTCTTAGTATTTTTCTCCTTTTTTGCTTATTGATATACCAAATAGGGGGAGAAATCATAGGTTATCCTAGATACAGGTTATCCTAGATAGGGGGAGTAATGAAAATTCTGGTGGTGCTCTGATTTGTTTAGTTTGTTTAGCTCTGATTTGTTTTAAACTCTCTGCAACCTTTATTTGTTATGAACAATATTGTCAATTGAATGTTTGGATCTTGAATTTGGTTATTCAGATATATTTTGATTCTGCAACTGCAATATTTTTATTCTGGTCATTAATCTACGATTGTGAACTGAATCATGTCCTATATTTTCTGAATGAATGATTCTAGTTTATATATATATGATACCATATTGCTCTGATATATAGCTCTGAATAAAATAGAATGCATAGTGAATCTGCAATGCATATACTGCGTATTTGGAAATCTTTATCATTTGCAGGATTCTTAGAAGATCAACACATCCTAAAAACTACTACGAAAACCTTGATCGATATTTGGTACATCAAAACCAAAAAGGGGGAGATTGTTGGAACTAAAGCTTGATGAGGCTTTGGAAGTCTCTCTTGGTGTTTTTGATTTTGATGTAATGTAAATTTTGGTTTTCTTAGTTGAATGTATCTAGGAGTTTTCATATGTATTGATTGTTTAGATAGGAATGTATGTGTTGTTCTTTGATTGAATACCCTAGAGAGTTTAGCAAACTGGTATGATTTCTCATGTGTCAAGTGGTTTGAATTCCCTCTTGAAAATGTTTTTGAAAATCTGTTATTTAACTGAAGTAATAGATTACCAACAGTAGGTAATAGATTACCAATAGTAAGGTAATAGATTACCAACAGTAGGTAATAGATTGATGGTCCCTTTGGGTGAATCTAGAGGGGGGGAGTGAATAGATTCTAGTTCACTTTGGCCTATTTTTCGTGAGTTACTAATTTCTTTTTGATTTAAACAGAGTATATTCAATTTTATGCAGCAGAAATATCAAAGGAATTATCAATAACAAGTTTGTAATCAATTTTTCAGTTTATATAATATGTTTGTATCTACCCTTTCCAGTTTAAGTTGATTACCAAGTTAATTACTGAGTTAATTACCAATTCAGTTACCAAACAACTTGTAGTATTTAACAATGATAATAGCAGTGTAAGGTAAATGGTAATGAGTGTAAGGAAGAAGAAGAGTGCACAGTGATTTATACTGGTTCAGCCAACTGCCTACATCCAGTCCCAATCCAATAACTGTTGCAATTGGTTTTCCACTATCAAATGATCCCTTTTGTGTTCTTTTACATTCACTCTGCAACAAGCAACACAAAAACGAAATCAAAACACCCAAACCAGTTCTTTAACTCAAAGAACTGTTCTTCACTGATCTTGGAACACCCAAGATCAAACCTTTGAGAAAACACTTCTCAAATACTCTTACTCTATCCAGAGAAAACTTTTCTCCTAGAGTAATAACTCAACAATCAAATAGATAAACAAAAGATCAGTTTAGAAAACACCAAGTGTAGATTCTGATCACAATTTAATAGAACTTTGAATACCACCCAATCAGTAGAATGAATATAGTTGCCTTTTCTCAAAACTCTTTCAAGAACTCTTTGAAGTTCTTAGAGATTTCTCTTGAAGAAAATGGCCTCAATTGTTGACATTTGGAACCTCAAATTTCAAACAATTGGAGCCTCAAATCTTCTGAACGTTGGAGCATTTAATTTCAGAACGTTGGAGCCTCAAAAATTGACTTTCTGGAGTTTAAAAATGATTAGAACAAGTGGGGAATCAAGTGGGATGTTTAGAAAACTCATTTCAGGCAACTTTTAGACATTTGCTGCGGTGGTAATCGACATTACTCGTGGTAATCGATTACACCAGAGAGGATTGCAATTTGGGTGAGTTTCAAAGATGGTAATTGATTACTGACCTTATGGTAATCGACATCGGCTCGTGGTAATCGATTACACCCAATGGTAATCGATTACACGGTGCTAAAAATGGGTTTGGACTTTGTTTTCCCTCATTCTTGTTGGTAATCTATTACCAATTGTTGGTAATCGATTACTTGGTTAAATAACAGTTTTTCAAAGCATTTTCAAAGGAGGGAACTCAAACCATTTGGACACTTGAGAAATCAACCAAGTTTGCCAAACTCTTTAGGGTATTCAAGCACAGAACAACACATATATTCTTATTCTAAACAATCAATACATATAAAAACTCCTAGATACATTCATCTAAGAAAAACCAAAAATTACATAGACATCAAAATCAAAAACACCAAGAGAGACCTTCCAAAACCCCATCAAGCTTTAGTTCCAACAATCTCTCCCTTTTTGGTTTTGATGTACCAAATATTAACAAGGGTTTTCTTTGGAGTTTTTAGAATATGTGTTGGTCTTCTAAATTCCTGCAATTGATAGAAATAACCAAATACACAGTATATTGCAGTTTCACCATTCATGTTTATTTCATCAGAGCACTATGTTATCATATAGAATCATTCATTCAGAAAATATGACATGATTCAGTTTATATCATAGATCAATGACCATCAAAAAATGTTGCAGTTTGCAGAATCAAGAACATAAATTATATAAAAACATTGTTCATAACTAATTAACCAAAACAGAGCTAAAAACAAAGTCAAAGCTAAAACCAGAGTAAACATCCTAAACAACTACCTCAGCTACCTATCTGAGTATTCCATACTCCCCCTATCTAGGATATCTATGAATTCTCCCCCTATTTGGTATATCAATAAGCAAAAAGGGAACCTATAGGAAGGGAATACTACATAGAGTCAAAACGTGCATGAAGAGACTCCATCATCTCCTTGACCTCTTGGAAGCGTTCTTCGTTTGCTTTGTCCACCTCTTCTATGCGTTTTTCAATTTCGTCCAATCTATCAATGACAATGGACTCGAAGCGTGACTTGGGGATATATTCCCCCGCAGCTGAATCATCATCATCATCATCATCAGGATGTGGTTGAGATGCATCTCCTTCTTGTTGCTGTTGCTCTGGTTGTGCTTCCTCCCTTGGTATCCATCCAGCATCAGTCTTTACCAGGCGCATCATCTTCAAAGCTCTATCGCCTATAATGTGGATGTCCTTGACCAGCTCTCTGTGTTCATTTGTGACATCAACTTGAAAATACTCAAGTACTCGTGAGATGAACAGAGAGTAGGGACACTTATTATCCATGAATTTCTTTGCCTTTAGCATGTTGTCCATCACAACAAAAGGCCAATCAATCTGAATTCTATTTTTCAGAGCAGAAATTATCACCAAATCTTCCTCAGTTAATTGGGCATGATTGGCTCCTCTTGCAGCCAAAATCCAACAGATGGTGTAATGTAGAAGTCTATCATCAGCATTCAGCCCACCAATATTGTATGTGATTTTCTTCCTATGCTCTTTTCTAGCAGCCTTTTCTGCTTCCCAAATATGTGGATTCCTCAGCAAACTCATATAAACAGAATCTTTGTTAAGATGGATTCCTTATTCTTTCAATAATTCAAATGTGGGTCTAATACCCTCCTCTCTGAATCCAGCAATTTGAAAGAATAAATCTCTAGAGAAAATGATGGGTTTGCCTTTTACCTCAGACTCAAGCATTTCGGAATCGTCGTCTGGTCGGAGGTTGGAGTAGAATACTCTCACCAAATCAGGATAGATGTAACCCTTTAGACTAACGAATTTCTCAAGATTTTGTTCCCGGAGAAGCGTTTGAAATGTAAACCCTTCAGTACCCAGCCACACCGGATCCAAAATTTTTGCAGGTACAAGCTCCTTGCCTGCATACTTGCCATAGAAACGTTTCTCTTGAGCTTTAGAGGTGAACCATGGGTGAATGTGTTCCTCCATGGTTTCTTCAGGGGTTGAGGGGTTCTTCCTTTTGGAAGATGATTCTCCCTTCTTTGAACGAGATGGAACAGTTGAAGTGGATTTGTGACCCATGTGTTTGGTTCTCTTTCCTTTTCCTTGACCTTCCATGGATGTAGTGAGGAAGAAGATGAAGAGTTTCTAGAGAGAGATGAGAGATTTTTAGAGAGAGAAAGGGGTTCTAGGGTTTGGAAAGATGAGAATGAAATCTAAAATCTGAAATCCCTCATTAAACCTTTCAAATTTTGGTCTAGATTCGTTGAATCTTGAATTGGATTTCCAGAACGAGGCCCATTTGCATGTGAAATAAGCTATCAGTTGCAGAGGTAATCGATTACCATGGTATGGTAATCGATTACTGCCGAGAGTAATCAAAAGAGGGGCTCTTCTCTGACTCGTGGTAATCGATTACCATTAGGTGGTAATCGATTACTTGCGAGAGTAATCTTAACATTTTAATGAAACAGAGCATGGTAATCGATTACCAGTGTGTGGTAATCGAAAACTACAGAGAGTAATCCTAAAAACACTTAATTTTTCATATTCTGCAATTATGTTGGTCATATATATTGAATGTAATGAATTCATATCATGTTAAAGCATTATGAATGAATATTCTTACTATGCTTAGGGAGTTCAAAAGAGGTGTTCTTCACTTAGTATACCAAGATTGGTTCTAAGTTTGAAGAATCTCTTTGGCAAAGGTTTTGTGAAGATATCTCGAGTTGATTCTCTCGTATCAATAAACTCTACATCGCAATCACCTTTCTCAACGTGATCTCTTATGAAATGATGTCGTACCTCAATGTGCTTTGTTCTGGAGTGTAAGACCGGATTCTTTGTGATACTAATGGCACTTGTGTTGTCACACTTGATTGGAATGTGATCAAGCTTTAGTCCAAAATCCTCAAGTTGTTGCTTCAACCAAATGGTTTGAGCACAGCAGCTACCAGCAGCAATATACTCTGCTTCTGCTGTTGACAAAGCAACACATGCTTGTTTCTTGCTATACCAAGAGACTAAGCATTCTCCAAACAAGTGACATACTCCACTTGTGCTTTTCCTATCAGTTTTGCACCCAGCAAAATCTGCATCACTAAACCCAACCAGATTAGGGGATGTTCCTTTAGGATACCACAAACCACAGTTTGTAGTTCCTTTGAGATATTTCAGAATTCTCTTAACAACATTCATATATGATTGTTTAGGTGCAGATTGAAATCTTGCACAAACACATACACTGAACATTATGTTAGGTCTACTTGCTGTAAGATATAAAAGTGATCCTATAATCCCTCTATATTTGGTTTGGTCTACTCCTAGTCCTGCAGCATCATTATCTAAATAGAGATTAGTTGACATAGGGATATTAGAGATTTTACAACTCTCCATGTCAAATTTCTTCAGTAATTCCTTAGTGTACTTTGCTTGATGAATGAAGATTCCTTCCTTTAGTTGTTTGACTTGCAGTCCTAAGAAGAATTTGAGTTCTCCCATCATTGACATGTCAAACTCACCTTGCATGCTATCCACAAATTCTTTACACAGAGATTGATTGGTTGATCCAAATATGATATCATCAACATATACTTGAACCAATAAAATGCAGTTAGACTTCTTTCTAATAAAGAGAGTTTTATCCACATTTCCTCTGTGATACCCTTTTGACAAAAGAAATGTACTTAATCTTTCATACCATTGTCTAGGGGCTTGCTTAAGACCATAGAGTGCCTTTTTAAGTTTATATACATGCTCAGGGTAACTAAAGTCAGTAAATCCAGGAGGTTGTGAAACAAAAACTTCCTCATTGATATAGCCATTCAGAAATGCACTTTTCACATCCATTTGATATAGTTTAAAATCATGAATGCAGGAAAAAGCAAGTAAAACTCTCACAGCTTCTAATCTAGCAACAGGGGCATAAGTTTCATCAAAATCTATTCCTTCTTGTTGGTTATAGCCCTTTGCTACTAATCTTGCTTTATTCCTAACCACTTTACCATTTTCATCTAGCTTATTTTTAAACACCCATTTTGTTCCAATTACATTCATATCTCTATTAAAAGGAACTAATTCCCATACGTCATTCCTTTTAAATTGATTTAACTCCTCATGCATAGCATTTATCCAAAATTCATCATTAATAGCATCATCAATACAAGAGGGTTCAAATTTAGATACAAATGCATAATCATCACAGAACATATTATAGGAAGATCTAGTAGATACTCCCTTATGGATGTCACCAATGATGTTGTCAAGAGAAAGATCTCTTGGTTTCCTCCATTCTTTTGGCTGTTCGTGAGAAATGGTTGGTGGATTTCTTGTTCTTGAGGTTTGCTATCATTGTTTTCAATTGTTTCTTCATCATTATCAACAACAAGACTTCCCTTTTGGGGATTGTTAGATTCATCAAACTTTACATGCACAGATTCCTCAATGCACATTCTTCTTTTATTATAAACTCTATATGCTTTACTAGTTGATGAATACCCAATAAAAAAAAACACCTCATCCGCCTTGGCATCAAACTTACCAAGAGGTTCTTTGCCATTATTCAAAACAAAACATTTGCAGCCAAATACCTTAAAATGAGATATATTTGGCTTCTTATCCTTATAGAGTTCATAGGGGGTTTTCTTTAAAATAGGACGAATCACAATTCTATTTAGAACATAGCAAGCAGTGGAAACTGCTTCCGCCAAAAAATATTTAGGCAAATCATTTTCATTTAACATAGTTCTAGCTAGTTCTACTAAAGATCTATTTTTCCTCTCAACAACTCCATTTTGTTGTGGAGTTCTTGGAGCAGAAAAGTTGTGATTAATTCCATATTTTTCACAGAATTTTTCAAAATATTCATTTTCAAATTCACCTCCATGATCACTCCTAATGGACTTGATTTTCAAATCTTTTTCGTTTTGTATTCTTTTGGCAATAACTTTGAAAACTTTGAAGGCATTGTCTTTACTTGGTATAAATGCAACCCAAGTAAATCTAGAGTAGTCATCCACTAAAACTAGTCCATATAGGTTTCCACCTAAAATAGCAGTTCTAGAGGGTCCAAACAAATCCATGTGCAATAGCTCAAGTGGTCTAGAAGTTGAAACAATATTTTTAGATTTAAAAGAGTTTCTAGACTGCTTGCCCTTTTGACATGCATCACATAGACCTTCTTTATTGAATTTTAAGTTAGGTAACCCTTCCACTAAGTTTTTAGATGACAATTTATTAAGTTGATGAACATCAATATGTGCTATGCGTCTATGCCAAAGCCAAGATATATCATCATTTGATGTTAGGCATGCATGATATGATGATGAATGGTTAAGTTCAAGGATGTAGATGTTACCATGTCTCTTACCAACCATTAGTTCCTCATTTGATTTACTGCTACTAATCTTGCAGCTTCCTTGATCAAATGACACATGATAACCTTTGTCACAGAGTTGGCTAATACTCAGAAGATTGTATCTCAATCCTTCCACAAGCAGTACATCTTCAATGACAGGATTGGATTTGTCTCCAACAGCACCAATACCCAGAATTTTCCCTTTGTTATTATCTCCATACACTACCGATCCAGATTCTTTTGATTTGAAAGAGATAAAATTGCTCTTGTCACCAGTCATATGTCTTGAGCAGCCACTATCTAAGTACCAAGTTGAGTTCTTGGCTCTCAAGCACACCTACACAGAAAAATATATCACTTTGATTTTGGTACCCAAATCATTTTGGGTCCATGAATGTTAGTGTAGTGATTATCTTTCTTAATCCATTTAAACAAGCCATTATAGATCCCTTTCTTTCTAATCATGCAATTATAAGACGTGTGTCCAGATTTCATACAATAACTGCATGGAAAGTTTCTGTTATTGTTGGTTTGTTTAAATGCAGAGAACTTCTTATTATTGTTTTTCAAAGAGGCATCATAAGACTTACACTTTGAACAGGGTAGTTTCAAGTCATCATTTTCTTTTCTCAAAGTTTGAACATCAGTTTTAAAAAACAAATTTCTTTTCTAAATCAAGCATTTTTGTTTTTCAAAACTCGTTCAACTTATCTAATTTTTCAGCTTCCTTAACAAGATCACAAAATGCATCATACAGCTCATCATAATCTTGTATAGATGAATTGGAATCACTTACCTCATCATCATCTGAAGTTGGATTCGCCATAAGACACAAGTTTGCTTCTTCATTCTCACTCTCACTAGAGGATGAGGAATCATTGTCTTCCCAAGCAATGTAGGCCTTCTTCTTTCTAAATTTATCCTTCTTTTGCCTTTCCTCATGTTCTATTCTTCTTGGTTCACTCTTTGTTACTTTTCTTGATGTTGGGGCATTCTGATTTGTAATGTCCCGTCTTTCCACACTCATAGCATGTGACCTTTGAAGATGAACCCTCAAACTTCTTGAAGCCTTTTCTGGGGTTGAATCTCTTTTTATTATTATTCTTCTTCATGAATCTTTTGAATTTTCTTACCATGAGATTCATGTTTTCTTGTTCAGATTCACTTCCACAGCTTGATGTATCACTATCACTAGCTGTGTCCTCCATCTTGAGTGCTATGCCTTTGGCTTTCTTGTCCTTATGTTCTTCATCCGCAATACGAGACATATCCATCTCATATTCTCTTAGTTTGCCAAATAGCTCGCACTTGTCATTGCAGCAAGATTCTTTGACTCGATTATGGCCGTCACAAAGTGGATTGCCATTTTCTATTTAGAGACTTTAGAATCTTGACATTCACTTCTTCTTCTACGAAGCTTTTGCCAAGTCCTCGAGGTGATTGATGATGTGTATGAACCGTTTCGCATCTCCATTATGGATTCTCCTTGCAACATTCTCGAAGGTTTCATATTCTTGCATCAAGGTATTCTTCCTTGCCCTTCGTACTTCCGTTGTACCTTCATGAGTTACCATGATAAGCTCCCAAGCTTCTTTTTACTTGTTGTACAAGCAGAAATTCTAAAAAATTCATCAGAGTTAAGAGCGAGAATGTATAATGTTTAAAGCTTTAGAATCATTTTCAGCTTTCTCTTAATTTCTTCTTGTTCCCATTTATCAAATGGTTTTTCAATCTCTTTTCCATCAACTATGTGTGTGGGAATTTTGAAATCAGTTACAACAGCTTGCCAAATGTTTCTATGTACAGACTCCATAAAGATTTTCATTCTTACTTTCCAAAACGGATAGTTATCTCCACAAAACAGAGGAAGTCTGTTAATAGAAGCACCTTCAGCAAATGGTAATTGATTACTGGCCATTATGGATCAAATTCTAGAGCAACTTACTAGAAGTAGCTCTGATACCAATTGATGGTCCCTTTGGGTGAATCTAGAGGGGGGGGGGTGAATAGATTCTAGTTCACTTTGGCCTATTTTTCGTGAGTTACTAATTCCTTTTGATTTAAACAGAGTATATTCAATTTTATGCAGCAGAAATATCAAAGGAATTATCAACAACAAGTTTGTAATCAATTTTTCAGTTTATATAATATGTTTGTATCTACCCTTTCCAGTTTAAGTTGATTACCAAGTTAATTACTGAGTTAATTACCAATTCAGTTACCAAACAACTTGTAGTATTTAACAATGATAATGGCAGTGTAAGGTAAATGGTAATGAGTGTAAGGAAGAAGAAGAGTTGTGATGATTTATCTTGGTTCATTAATCGCTTACATCCAGTCTCAATCCAACAATGTTGCAATTGGTTTTCCACTATCAAATGATCTCTTTTGTGTTATTTTACATTCACTCGCAACAAGCAACACAAAAAACGAAATCAAAACATCCAAACCAGTTCTTTAACTCAAAGAACTGTTCTTCACTGATCTTGGAACACCCAAGATCAAACCTTTGAGAAAACACTTCTCAAATACTCTTACTCTATCCAGAGAAAACTTTTCTCCTAGAGTAATAACTCAACAATCAAATAGATAAACAAAAGATTAGTTTAGAAAACACCTGAAGTGTAGATTCTGATCACAATTTAATAGAACTTTGAATACCACCCAATCAGTAGAATGAATATAGTTGCCTTTTCTCAAAACTCTTTCAAGAACTCTTTGAAGTTCTTAGAGATTTCTCTTGAAGAAAATGATAAACTCTCTTAGAGAGGATTTGAAAGTGTATAGGTTTTTTCTGAAAATAGATTTCAAGTCTTTCAAGAGTGTTTTCAAATCTGTACCAAAAACTCTGTATTAGTTTTTCAAAATGGCCTCCATTTATAGATGCAGATGGAGCCTCAATTGTTGACATTTGGAACCTCAAATTTCAAACAATTGGAGCCTCAAATCTTCTGAACGTTGGAGCATTTAATTTCAGAACGTTGGAGCCTCAAAAATTGACTTTCTGGAGTTTAAAAATGATTAGAACAAGTGGGGAATCAAGTGGGATGTTTAGAAAACTCATTTCAGGCAACTTTTAGACATTTGCTGCGGTGGTAATCGATTACAGCTCGTGGTAATCGATTACACTAGAGAGGATTGCAATTTGGGTGAGTTTTCAAAGATGGTAATCGATTACTGACCTTATGGTAATCGATTCGTTCGTGGTAATCGATTACCACCCAATGGTAATCGATTACAAGGATCAAAATGGGTTTTGGACTTTGTTTTCCTCTCATTCTTGTTGGTAATCTATTACCAATTGTTGGTAATCGATTACTTCAGTTAAATAACAGTTTTTCAAAGCATTTTCAAAGGAGGGAACTCAAACCATTTGGACACTTGAGAAATCAACCAAGTTTGCCAAACTCTTTAGGGTATTCAAGCACAGAACAACACATATATTCTTATTCTAAACAATCAATACATATGAAAAACTCCTAGATACATTCATCTAAGAAAAACCAAAAATTACATAGACATCAAAATCAAAAACACCAGGAGAGACCTTCCAAAACCCCATCAAGCTTTAGTTCCAACATAGATTACAAACAGTAACAGAGGGAAACAAAGTGCAGAAAAACCATTTGCCACTGGTGTAATCGATTACCATGAAGCTGTAATCGATTACCATGCATAGAAATCACCCAGAATTGCATTCTTCTCTGGTGTAATCGATTACCAAGAAGCTATAATCGATTACCACCACCAGTAAATGCTTAAGTTGCCTAAAATGAGTTTTCTAAACAACTTTAGTCGATTACCCACCAATAGTAATCGATTATAACAACCAGTAAGTCAATTATTTGCCCAATTTGAGGCTCCAACGTTCTGAAAATTGAGGCTCCAACGGTCTGAAAATTGAGGCTCCAACTTTCTAAAATTGAGGCTCCATCTGAACCTATAAATGAGAGCTATTTCGAAAATCAACATACAGATTTGAAAAAGATTGAAAACAGATTTCAATAGACTTGGAAAAACTTTCAGAAAGGCTCTTATACTTTCAAATCCTCTCAAAAGAGAGTTTATCATTTTCTCCAAGAGAAATCATAAAGAACTTCTAGAGTTCTTGAAGAAGTTTTCATAGAAAGGCAACTTGATTCATACTGTTTGGGTGGTATTCACTGTGTTATTACTTGTGATCAGAATCTACACTTCAGGTGTTTTCTAAACTGATCTTTTATTTGTCAATTTGATTGTTGGGTTATTACTCTAGGAGAGAGGTCTCTCTGGATATAGTAAGAGTTTGAGAAGTGTTTTCTCAAAGGTTTGATCTTGAGTGTGCCAAGGTCAGTGAAGAATAGTTCTTTGGGTTAAAGAACTGGTTTGGGTGTTTTGATTTCGTTTTTGTGTTGCTTGTTGCAGAGTGAATGTAAAAGAACACAAAATAGATCATTTGATAGTGGAAAACCAATTGCAACAGTTGTTGGATTGGGACTGGACGTAGGCAGTTGGCCGAACCAGCATAAATCACTGTGCACTCTTCTTCCTCCTTACACTCATTACCATTTACCTTACATTGCTATTATCACTGTTTAAATTCTGCAATTTGTTTGGTAACTATTTTGGTAATTAACTCAGTAATTAACTTGGTAATCAACTAAAACTGCAACGTTTAGATTCTGACTTGGAATACTCTGTATATTGATTACAAATTTGTTTCTGATTATTTCTTTGATATTTCCGCTGTATAAACTTTGATATATTCTGGTTATCTATTTCTTATATTGATAAGTAATCAAGAATAGTTTTGATTGAATTAAAAGAAATTAGAAACTCACAAAAATAGGCTATTGTGGAATGAGAATCTATTCACCCCCCCTCTAGATTCACCCTTAGGGACCATTAGCTAAGCACCCCTCACTTGATCAATTCAAGAAGGATCTAGAGTTAATGAGATCAATAGGCTCATAACTCATCTAAGTTTGTGATGATCATGGATTAATTAAGATGGAATTCTATGCCTTGGATTAGAAGTAAATCCTAAGGCTAGAATCCCTTCTTAGATGAGAGTGAACAATTTAGAACTTGACTTAAATTTACACCTTTGATTATGGGATAATCAAGTGGTGGAAATTTAAATGAAGTTAGTGGCAATTCCACTAATTCTCTTTCCTAATCCATCCACTCTCTTTTAAGAGAGTGTATTACACTTGCTTAGTTGGGTCATAAGACACTTAAGCCCATCTTAAGAGGCTTTGACTAACACAAAACAAAAGTCAACATGTCCAATACTAAAGCTTGGCCGAAACATACAAAGCAAACATGGTCCAAGCTTTATGCCAAATTAAGCCTAAACTAATTACAAACTAATAAGAAGATTACAAGGCTTCTTTTTCCCAATTTGTTGACTTTGAGGAGTTGACCATTGACTTTGACTTTGACCTTGACTTGTTGACTTTGATTTGATCAACTCTTCCTCAACTTGAGCTTCTAGTCTTCTTTGCATAGCCCTTGTGATCCTCATCCTTGGAGATGGTCCTCCATCAATCCCTCCTTCTTGAGGCAAACTTGTCCCCAAGTTGCTCCCATCACCACCTACATCACAAAGAGATAAATCACTAACATTAAATGAATTACTACCAATGAAAGATGTAGGAAGGTCAAAAGAGTAAGCATTAGTTCCAAGTTTCTTTAAAATTTTGAAAGGCCCATCCCCTCTTGGTAGAAGTTTAGATTTCCTAAGATTAGGAAATCTTTCTTTCTTGAGATGAAGCCACACCATGTCTCCTTCCTTGAACTCCACATTCTTCTTGTGTTTGTTCACTTCGGCCGCCACCTTGGAATATCTTTTCTCAAGGTGCTCTTTAATTTTGGCATGAAGGGACTTCACTAGCTCGGCCTTGGCAACTCCATATACATTTAAAGCAAACTCAAGTGGCAAAGGCACAAGGTCAAGAGGTGTTAAAGGGTTAAAACCATACACAATCTAAAATGGGGAATGGGAAGTAGAAGCATTCACAACTCTATTATATGCAAATTCAACAAAAGGTAAATGTTCCTCCCATGTCCTAGTATTCCCTTTAACAAAGCATCTCAACAATTGGCCTAATGTTCTATTGACCACTTTGGTTTGGCCATCCGTTTGTTGATGACAAGTGGTAGAGAATAAAAGCTTGGTGCCTAACTTACCCTATAAGGTTCTCCGAAAGTGACTCAAAAATTTTGAATCTCTATCACTAACAATTGTCTTAGGCAAACCATGTAATCTAACCACTTCTTTAAAGAACAAATTTGCAATGTGTGTAACATCATCAACCTTATGACAAGGAATAAAATGAGCCATTTTAGAAAACCTACACACAACTACAAAAATGGAATCCATTCCTCTCTTGGTTCTCGGCAATCCAAGCACAAAATCCATTGATATGTCAATCCAAGGAGAAATGAGAATAGGTAAAGGAGTATATAACCCATGATTCATGCTTCTAGATTTAGCCTTATGACATGTAATACACTTGTGCACCAATCGGTCCACATCCTTTTTCATGTGTGGCCAATAAAAATGTTCATGTAATATGGCTAATGTCTTATCAATTCCAAAGTGTCCCATGATGCCTCCTTCATGTGCTTCACAAACCAAAAGTTCTCTTAAGGATGTCTTAGGGATACACAAACATTTTCCTTTGAAAAGATAACCATCCACCCTAAAGAAATCCTTATGAGCACACATCATGAACACTTGGCCGAAATCATGATCATGTTCATACAATTCTTTAATGTGATCAAAACCTAGCATCTTAGTTTCTAGCATGCATATCAATGAAAATCTCCTACTAAGAGCATCGGCTACCACATTAGTACTACCTTTTTTATACTTAATCATGTAAGGAAAGGTTTCAAGAAATTCTACCCATCTTGCATGTCTCTTACTTAGCTTGCCTTGGCCCTTGATATGCTTGAGTGCCTCATGATTGTTGTGCACCACAAACTCCTTGGGAAGAAGGTAGTGTTACCACACTTGGAAGGCCCTCACAAGTGCATACATCTCTTTATCATAGGTGGAGTAGTTGAGTTGAGCACCCTTGAGATTCTCACTAAAGTAGGCAATGGGATGCCCCTCTTGCATCAACACGGATCCAACACCTAAGTTAGAAGCATCACACTCTAATTCAAAAGAGCAAGCAAAGTTAGGTAAAACAAGAATAGGTTCATGTGTAAGCTTCTCTTTAAGTAGATTGAAAGCATGCTCTTGAGTTTGACACCAAATAAAAGTAGCATCCTTTTTAACTAGTTCATTAAGAGGTGAAGCAATAGTACTAAAATCCTTAACAAACCTCCTATAAAAACTAGCTAAGCCATGAAAGGATCTTACTTCCTTTGCATTGGTGGGTCTCGACCACTCTTAGATGGCCTTGATCTTGCTTTCATCCACTTGCACACATTGCTCACTCACCACAAAACCGAGGAATATAACTTGATTGGTGGCAAAGGTGCACTTCTCCTTGTTGGCATACAAATGTTGTTCACTAAGCACTTTCAAAACAAGCTTCAAGTGTGTTAGATGTTCTAAGAAAGATTTGCTATAAATCAAGATATCATCAAAATATACCACAACAAATTTTCCTAGAAACTCTCTTAGCACATGGTTCATTAACCTCATAAAAGTGCACTCTCTAAGTGTTTGCACTCACACTCTTGTTTGCACACATAGGAGGCTTTTTCTTAGAAGTTACCCTTTAGCCTTTTTCCTCTCACTCTCACTTAGAATTTCTTGAGAAACCTCTATCAATTATCAATGTCCAATTTATCCAAATGAAAGAGGAACAATTCAATTACAAAGCCTAGGAGATCAAGAAGACAAATACTCTAGACAAAACTACAAAGATTCCAAAGAAGACAAACAACAAAACAAGACTCAATGAACAAAAATTTAGCTACTCAAAATGGAATTTAATGCTCAAGACAATGGCTACTATATTTAATGCAATAATAATGAAGGAAAACTAGTATTTAAAACTGCAAAAATCTTTGAAACAAAGACTCAAAGAATGGAAGAAATCAAATGCAATTTTGCTGGAAAAATTGGCTGAACCGTCACCAAATCTGCCCAAATTTATGAAATTTGTTTAGCATAGCAAATGAGCTTGGAAAATTATGAAACTTTCCAGTTGAGCTTATATATATGTATATTGAATTAAAAAATGCCCAGAATTAAATAAATCAATGTTTAACCCCTTGAACCAACTGCAAACCCGAAACTGTCACAGCAACAGCAGAACCGTCACTAAGCTGGAAGTTAGGCTTGAAAATTGGCTCAAAATGACTTGAAATTTTGGGGATTGGTTTGGGTGATCTTTATGCACGAAATAAGCTCAAATTAAGGTGCAGGGCAGCCACAAATATGGGTCCAAAAATAGGGCAAATATGTCTAGGCACATGCAAAGCACACCATAAGTTCAAATATCATGCTATTAGCAAATTTGACACAATTTGTAATATGATGCTTGAGCCTAATGAATAATGTTGCCTAATTGAGCTTGGACACTAAATTTGTGGGTGTTTAGTGACCCAATTTACCAAGGTACTTCACTTAATTTTTTTTCCAAAAATTTTTTACTAACAACAGCTACTACTTTTTTCACTTAATTTTTCTTCAAACTTCTTTTCTTGTATTTTTTTTCTTGAATTTTTCTTTGGCTCTTTCTTTTGAGTATTTTCTCTTGCTTTTTTTTTCCTTTCTTTTGTTATTCTATATTTTTCTCATGGCTATTCTTTGCTGGACAGTCCAAGTATAGGCTCAATTACTCAAGCAAGTCAAGTCAAACTTTGCTAACAAGCAAGATAATGCATGGTAGTGGTAACTTGAACTTATAATGAGCAATGCATATAGTAATAACACATATAAGCACTAATAAAGCCACATAATATGCAGGGAATTAAAATTCCAGCAAGGAGACTCAAAATACATATTGAGAAAATTCATCAAACACATTGGGGCTATCAACTAGAATGTGTCTAGCATGTAAAATAGGCCATATATGATCAACCATGAGTGTCAGAACATCTCATCTATGTATTGGACAGCCAAGACACACAACAAAACTCAAATAAAAATTCAATTGAATCAAAAAATTGAAATAAAAAAGATAGGAGTTAGACTCAATACCACAAGTGAAAAACAACTAGGTGAAGAACAATCTCTTGATACCAAATTTGATGCAAACCCATGAAGGTCTTGAGGTGATCATCACGGATTCACAAAGTGTGCCACATCTTCATTCACCAAATCGTCCAACACTCCAAAGAATTAAACAAAACTCAAGGATATGAGGTAGAACCTCTCGGTCAAAGACCCAAACAAGAAGGAAAATGAAAGTGGTAAGGTGTTTAGGAATGGAATTAGTGCCATGAATAAGGATTCAATAAGCTAGGTAGAAGAACCGCCACTTGGATCATGGATCCATGATAAGATTCAAGGTTCTTGGAAGAAACCCTAAGAGAGCTCTCTCCTTTTCTCAAGACTTTAGTCTTAGAAATTCTCTTTTCATAAATGACCAAAGTGATCACAAAATGGAAATTTCCTAAGTTATAAGACCCCTTGTGTGTGGTTGGCCTTGAGTCATCCTAGCCACTTGATCCTTGATGGATTGATCAAGTGATGCTAAGCACCCCTCACTTGATCAATTCAAGAAGGATCTAGAGTTAATGAGATCAACAGGCTCATAACTCATCTAAGTTTGTGATGATCATGGATTAATTAAGATGGAATTCTATGCCTTGGATTAGAAGTAAATCCTAAGGCTAGAATCCCTTCTTAGATGAGAGTCAACAATTTAGAACTTGACTTAAATTTACACCTTTGATTATTGGATAATCAAGTGGTGGAAATTTAAATGAAGTTAGTGGCAATTCCACTAATTCTCTTTCCTAATCTATCCACTCTCTTTTAAGAGATTGTATTACACTTGCTTAGTTGGGTCATAAGACACTTAAGCCCATCTTAAGAGGCTTTGACTAACACAAAACAAAAGTCAACATGTCCAATACTAAAGCTTGGCCGAAACATACAAAGCAAACATGGTCCAAGCTTTATGCCAAATTAAGCCTAAACTAATTACAAACTAATAAGAAGATTACAAGGCTTCTTTTTCCTAATTTGTTGACTTTGAGGAGTTGACCATTGACTTTGACTTTGACTTGATCAACTCTTCCTCAACTTGAGCTTCTAGTCTTCTTTGCATAGCCCTTGTGATCCTCATGCTTGGAGATGGTCCTCCATCACTGAAGAAAAGGCATTCCAGGCCAAAGATGACCCCAACTAAAAGGAAAATATTCTGGTTATGGTCGTGCTAGAGGTGGTAACCGTGGCAGGGGTCATGGAAGAGGCCGAGGCAGAGGAGGATTTCATGATGAGAAGGAGAATAGAACCTTTGTGTGTCATTATTGCAAAAGATTTGGCCAAAGAGTCACTTGTTGTTGGTAAAACCAGAAGGATGGGAAAAATCAAGCAAGCTTTATACAAAACATTATTGTTGAAAGTAAATTATTTATGGTTGTTTCTTGTGAGAAACATAAATATGATGATGTTTGGTATTTGGACAATGATTGTTCCAATCATGTGTGTGGGAATAAGTCACTTTTTAAGGAGATTGATGAGTTCAAAATATCGAATTTGACTTTGGGAAGAAGATTCAAGTTAAAGGAAAAAGGTATTGTTAGCATTATAACAAAGCAAGGAAAATCGTGGAGAGTATCGTAGTGTCTTGAGGTAGTAGATGTTGATGTGTGTGGACAAATGAATATTGAATCACTTGGTGGTAGTCTGTATTTTTTGCTATTTATAGAAAATTACAATCATATGAGTTGGTTTATTTCTTGCGGGTTAAGTATGAAGTTTTTGACATATTGAAGGAGTTTAAGGCACAACAAAAGAGTGATCTTTTAATTAAGACACTTCGAACAGGTCGAGGATGTGAATTTGTATTTAGTAATTTTAATGCTTATTGGGCTGATAATGGCATTCACATGGAGTTTACAACACCATATACACCAAAGTAGAATGGTGTAGCTGAAAGGAAGAACTAAATGGTGGTAGAAATGACTCGAAGCATGATGGAGGTGAAAAATCTTCCTACTTTTTTTGGGCAAAAGCAGTTGCAACAACATTGTATCTTCTCAACGTGTCTCCTACAAAAGCTTTTCTTAATAAAACACAATTTGATGGTTGGTTGCATATGCGACCAAAGGTAAGCCACTTTAAAATTATTGAATGTATTGCTTATGCCTTGGTTAAAACTCATTCGTAAATTTGATGAGAAATCTAAAAAGTGTATCTTTGTTGGTTATTGTTCTCAATCCAAAGCATATAAGCTATATAACCCCATTAGTTGCATGACATTTGTCAGCAAGGACGTGGTGTTTAATGAAGATGAAAAATGGATTTGGAGCTTAGAAAATGAACAATAGTATATTCAGGTGTCTGAAAACAAAAGTGCATCGTATCACAAAATGTCAATCACTAGCTCCCCTAACACTTTTCCTTCTTCAAGCAAAAGTCCATCACAATCAAGTCCTAGCAGTAAGACTCTTCCAAGGAAATTTAGATCCTTTAGGGAAATCTATGATTCTTGTACCTTTGCTTTGCTTATTATAGATCCTACTTGTTTCGCAGTGGCTCAAAAAAAATAAGGAGTGATGCAAAGCCATGAAAGAGGAGATATTGACTATTCAGAAAAATTTGACTAGGATTTGGTAACATTGTCAAAGGGAAAGAATGTCATTGGGCTCAAATAGGTGTTCAAGACAAAGTATCATGCGGATGGGAGCATCTAAAGACATAAGGCAAGGCTTGTGGTGAAAGGTTATTCTCAACAACAGGAATTTGACTTTGATGAAACGTTCTCTCCTATTGCTCGATTTGAAATGGTAATAACTTTCTTAGCCTTGGTGGCCTAATATGTTGGCATGTTTATCAATTTGATGTTAAATCTGCCTTCTTGAATAGTGATATGTAGGAGGAAGTTTATGTTTCATGTAACATCCAAAAAATTAAAATATGATTTGAAAAAGGTTTTTGATAACAAAGAGCAAAGAATAGAGAAAATCTAAAGAACGATTTAGAGAAGACATAAGTGATTTAATTGTGTTTGTTAGATTAATTTCTTGATTGTGGTCACTTGCTTTTGTTTGTGTCTAATATTAGAATTTTTCTTTACCTTTGTTGTTGTTGTTGTTGTTGTCATATTCAATGTAAAAATTTTAAATTATTTTATAAACTTGTTGTTTATTCTATGTCTTTCTAGAAAATTCTTGGTGTAACAGCCGAATATTTTTAAAATTAAATAAAATAATATTGTAACAGCCGAATATTTTTTTTTTGAAATTAAATAAATATTAGAAAATATCTAGGGCTGTTGCAGTTTCTCCTCACAAAAAATCTTTTTATACTTGGTCTGTTCGCTGAAACATCACTCACGTTCCTGCTTTGCAAACCCTAAAAAGATATCGAAATTTCCAACTAAGAGCAAAAAAGAGGAGCACCCCTTTTGTCTCAACTTTTGCCGTAACGCTTGACCTGCTCACATCCAGGTCAGGATAGTTCTCATTTAATAGTAATAATAATAAATTATTATTTTGATTTCTATTATTATTTTGATTTCTCCTATGTTTACTATTAATTAATTTGACTGTGAAGAGTTGAAATTTTGCTTCATTTGATTGATGTTCAGTTGTGCACTATTCCTTGCCTTTTAATTTTACTTCCTTTGTTGCCTTTCTGCCTTGTTGGGTTGTTTAAAAAGAATACATCAATAATAATAAAAAAAAAAGATATAAATAAAAATAAAAAAAGGGGCTTTGGTGTTGCCTCTTCCCCGTAACCCGATTGTTATTCATCACTGTTACTGTTGCTCTCCCTCTTAGTTGATGGCTTGCAGATCCCTTTTTTCCTACGTTTATTATTTTTTTTTTGTCTTCCCGTTACTTGGTCGGGGCTGGAATTGATGGACGATTATTGTACCGATGATGAACCGTAGTGTTGTGAGTTAGAAGTCACGATTGGGATTGCAGGATGAGGGTGGGTGTGCGGTGGCCGTGTGGCGGCTTGGTGCTGACGGAGATGGCAACAGAGGTACGAACGGCAAGGAGAGGGGAGGGTTTCAATGGGAGAATGAATCAGAGGGAGAAGTGGGGGTCAAGATGGGTGTCGCCGCCATGATGATGGACGATGAAGGAGGGGCCGACCAACGTGAGAAAGAGGGTGAGGTGAGGGTCGCCGATGCGTTCCACCTGCGACGGTATGACTCTGGCGCTACTGTGCGTACCTGGTATTAAGGCAACACTGCCAATTTGCGTAGAACCGGGTCGCACCAATTCCTAAATTAGAGGCATCACATTCAAGCTCAAATGTTAGTGAGAAATTTGGAAAAGATAGAATAGGAGCATTAGAAAGCTTTTCTTTAAGTGAATTGAAAGCAAGTTCTTGAGGTTCCCCCATATGAAAGGTACTTCCCTCTTAACTAGCTCATTTAATGGTGAAGCAATGGTGCTAAAATCTTTGACAAACCGCCTATAGAAACTTGCTAGCCCATGGAAGCTCCTCACTTCCTTCACATATGTAGGGGTTGGCCACTCTTTGATTGCCTTGACCTTTGCTTCATCTACTTGTACACTGATAATCCATTTTATATACATTTTCTTTACTTTGTTTTCAGGTCAATTAGCTATTATATGTGTCATAATTTGGTAGTTTATCTTAGATATTGTGTTGGAAGTATATTTTAGTAGTAGTAGTAAATAATAGTTAAAATTCCATAAGTTCTTATGATTCTATATTGATTCTTGTGCAGTCGCTTCTAGAACTATGAAGAATGAAGAAGAGATAGGAGCAAGGAGGAGATTGAATGGAAGCTATGGACATAAGATGAAGATGCCATCAAGGAGAACAAGGATGCAAGCTCAAATCAAGATCAAAGCAAGCCAATTGGAGCACCCTTACTTGTGAAAACGTGCCAGGGCGCACAAAGTGGCACGTTTCAGCTCACTACAAATCCAAGAAACACAACACTATCTGTGGCAAATATACATTTATCCTTGTTAGCATACAATGTTTGTGTCCTAAGTGCTTCTAATACATGCCTCAAGTGATTCAAGTGTTCATGGAAAGATTTGCTATAAACAAGAATATCATCAAAATAGGCAACAACAAATTTCCCAATGAATTCCCTTAAGACATGGTTCATGAGCCTCATGAAAGTGCTTGGTAGATTACTCAAACCGAAAGGCATAACCGACCATTCATACAATCCAAATTTAGTTTTGAAAGTCGTTTTCCATTCATCCCCTTCCTTCATCCTAATTTGGTGGTATCCACTCTTAAGATCTATCTTACTAAAAATAGTGGAACCATGTAATTCATCTAGGAGATTATCAAGTCTAG
Source organism: Hylodesmum podocarpum (assembly GCA_026586105.1). Lineage (NCBI taxonomy): Eukaryota > Viridiplantae > Streptophyta > Magnoliopsida > Fabales > Fabaceae > Hylodesmum > Hylodesmum podocarpum. Next base: position 303,987 of record JALJEV010000287.1, read on the forward strand.
GGATTGGATGATGATACCTTATTGTTAGATCAAGATGATTAACATCTCAAAAGTTTTGATTATTACAAGACAGACAGAACATTTCCAGACGGAACATCAACAAGCAAAGTCAGACGCAACAAGCACAGACGGAATATGACCCCTCAAAGTTGAAGTCATTCGTCTGTCTCAAGTCAAGTCATCAGATGAAAGGCTAAGACGAAAACTCTTAAGACTGAAGAAGTTCATCGTCTGCCAAAGAAGTGAAGCAAAGTATGAGTCACTCGCGCCAAGATTTCAAATCTTAAGAAGTTCTCATTAGAAGCATCCAAGATTAGTATGGGGATTCACGCTTACATATGCAACTCGAAAAGGTCTTCACCTTTTTGTCAAAGTTTCTGTACAAGTCAGAAAAAGTATTGCGCACGCTACCTAATCCGCTGCACATGCCATTAATCACTTAAGTACAATCTGACACCTTTTTGGACTTCACTTGGAAAATGCTCAACGACATTCATCTGTGTCTAACGGATAATTGAAGACTTTGCCTATTTAAAGACTTCGCTTCTTCAAAGTTCAGTTGGCGAACACGCTTCAAGTATTCAAACTATTGTGAATTCGCTCACTGTTACTTCTGCTCTCTATTGTAAAACCCTCTCTGCGAAGAGGAAACTTTCTTTTTAGAAAACTCTTTCAAATCCACTTGTGTGGTTTTTTAGCTTGAGGAGGCTTGTTATTCAAAGAATACCTAAGTTGTTTAGCCTGCGAAGGCTGTGTTCAAAGAATATCATATAATAGTCAGAAGTGGCTGGGCGCAAATAATACTTGTAACCATTTCACGGTTTGTAGTGAAAACTCAGTTGTTTCTGGGTAACTGGACGTAGTCTTGAATAGACGAACCAGTATAAAAATACTTGTGTATTTGTCTTCTTAAGTGTTTGACTAACGGGGATAATCAAACTATAACGTCTGTTCATTAAAATCAACTTTTGAAGATTAAGATTGTTTCGTCTGAACATCTTTAAAATCACAGACGAAAGGAACAATTTTTTAAAGTAACACAATTCAAACCCCCTTCTTGTGTTCTATCTTTTACAGTTTGGTACCAGAGCTCAGCCTCTAAGGGTTGAGCGCTTTACAGCTAGTAGAGGAAAAGATCCAGAATGGAGTCACAAGGACCTTCGTTCTTGTCTGGAGGGTCATCCATGAACAAGCCGCCAACGTTTTCTGGTGATGACTATCCTTACTGGGCTGATCGGATGGACATGTACATCGAATCCACCCAGTACAGACTGTGGAACATTATAACTCAAGGAAATATCCCTATTGTCAAACCCGAGGTTGAATGGGGAAATGAAGAATACTCGCTTATGGAACTCAACAACAAAGCCAGATATGCCATCATGTGTGCATTATCAAGGATAGAATACAACAGATTTTATGCCTACAAAACCGCTAAAGAGCTTTGGAATGCTCTCAAGATTTCGTATAAAGGAACTGAGGATGTGCGTATGAGGAAAGCTGCCACTCTTCAAAGAGAATATGAGATGTTCTCAATGAAGAAAGGAGAATCCATTGACATGATGTTTGGAAGATTCCAAACAATATTGAATGGACTCACTGCATTGGACATTACATTCACCAAGGCCCAGAACAATATGAAGATATTGGATAGTCTTCCTCCTCTATGGGAAGCTGTGTCTACTGTGATGCAATCCTCAAGGAGAATAGCATAGGAGACACGGATCTTCATGCTTCAATGGAGACTTAGGTGTTTGGGAAGAAGAAGCTTGCGCCTCAAGGAGAAAAGAAATGGAGAAAACGGATTAGAAGAGGAATGGAAGCGCCATGGCAAGTGCCAATAAGCTTGAGGTGGAACCGCCACAATGGAGCAAGGAAGCCATTGATGAGATTCAAGGTTCTTCACAAGAACACAAGAGAGAAAACACTCTCAATTTTCTGAATTCAATTCTCAATTAATCAAAAAGTGTATGAATTACAAAGGAAATCCTATTTATACTACTAAGGTGTGGTGCTTAGCTTGCTATGGAAGGAACTAATGTCCACCCTTGGATTAGATTCTAATCTAATGGCTATGAAGGGAAGCTTGTGGTGGAAGCTTGATTAGCTTGGAGGACAAGGATCAATCCTCCACCCTTGGATGTAGATCCTCATCCGACGGTTATGGTATCAAGCTTGCACTCCAAGCTTCTAAGCTTAGCCCTTGGATTAGTATCCTCATCTAATGGTCATGGTGCCAAGCTTGCACTCCTAGCTTCTATGCTTAATCCTTGGATTAGAATCCTATCTAAGGGTCACTAATTATTTGTTTATTACAAGTTTAGGCTCAAATTAAATCCTTAAAACAATTACATAATTGAAAGAAAACTACTAATAAGCCTAAACATTAAAACATTTCGCTGAAAATTCCTGGAAGCATTCCAACGCTAACTTCAAGCTCATTTTCCAACTAGTTGCATGTCGAACTGGGTTTTGGTGTCTTCATAGATTTTGTAGCCCTTGAAATCTTCTTTAATTTGGAACCAAGAACGCCTCAATTGGACTTGTGTAGCTCGAGTTATGATCTAAATACTGAAACAGGTCAGATGCAAAAATCAGCAGCGAATTTTATTAGAAACCCAAAATTGAAAAGTAAGGTTGGAGAGTTTGGTTGAGCTTTTGGAGATGGTCTTCCATCAAACCCTCCTTCTTATGTTCAACTTGTCCTCAAGTTGAGTTGACCTTCCCTGCAATAAAACTCCACCCGGATCAAAGGTCAAACATGGTTCATTAACTTTTTTGTTAGATGATGCAAAATATAAGCAAACTTGTTTCTTATAGTTATGGCATAGGTGTAAAATTAAAACAGCATTATTAATCAAGTGGTCCTTTAATTTCCTACACCTACTAAAATTACTAGTTTGCAAATCATATGAATTAAATTGTTTTCTATCATCAACAACACCAACTAATGAAGTGTGAGTAGAAGTTATTTGATCCTTCAAAATATTTCCCAAGCTCTTTTGTTTAAACCCATGGAGTTGTGGGGTACCCTCCTTCTTAAACTCTTTGATCATCCTAGAAGGAAATTCAACATTATGAAAACTGAGTGCATTAGGTACAACCAACAATTCCATATCAAAATCATGGGAATCTAACATAAAGCAAGGGTAACCATGCAAGTTGAAATAAGTAAGAGTTAAGGAATTTTTTTCCAAGGTTAGTTTATAACTCTTAACCACTTCCTCTCCTCTATAATGTTTATTCCATGGTTTCATCACACTTAACTTCTTGTTTGTACCTATAGCACAATCAACCTCAAAACAAGAGTTAGGGTAAAAAGGAATTCCAAACTTAATAGCAAAATCATACTTCCCATTCAAGTGTCTTTCCCACCATAGGCTCTCTTTTCTTCCAAGATTACCTACAAGAGAAGAACTCAAAGAAGTAGATGTGGGTAAGCATAAGAATATGGATTTCCTAGATAAAAAGTCTCTCTTGAGTTCACTCCTTTCCATCAAGAAGTTATCTTTCTTATCATTCTTTTTACTTTTCATTTTATCAAGTTTATGGACCTTAGGGTTAGATAACTTCCCTTTCAATTTTCCTCCCTTGGAGCTCTCGGCCATGGACTTGTCTCCATGCTTGGGTGTTCCTTTCGAGCTCTCGGCCAAGGTAAACTTCTTCTCTTGGTCCCTTTTAAACTTATTTTTATTTGGTCTTCACAAACCTCTTTAGGTGATAATGGCTTTAGTGTGACCTTCTTACCTACATGAGAGAAAATGTAAGTATTGGCAACTCCATCATGTATAGCTTTTCTATCAAATTGCCAAGGTCTACCAAGGAGTAAGTGTGTGGCTTCCATAGGAACAACATCACAAAGTACTTCATCATTAAATCTTCCAATAGTAAAAGAAATAAGTACTTGTTTGTCTACCACTAGCTCTCCTTCTTCACTCAACCATTGTAGCTTATATGGTTTAGCATGTGAAGATGTTTTCAATTTTAATTTATCCACTAATCTAGTGCTTACTACATTAGTGCAACTACCACTATCAATAATTAAAGAGCATACCTTCCCTTCAATAGTACATCTACTATGGAAGATATTCTGCCTTTGTGAATCATCAAGCTCCTTACTTACATTGCTTAGCATCCTCCTTACCATCAAGAGATCTCCCTCCTCGGCTTGTTCAAATGATGAATGCTCACTTGCACTTGATTCCTCACTCTCACTAGATGATGAGCTCGAATCTTCACTTGTGATTGCTCCATCATTTCTCACCATCATAGCTTTCTTGTTTGGGCAATGAGAGGCTATGTGGCCATGACCTAAACACTTGAAACATTTAATAGAACTAGGTTTAGAAGAGTTAGGATGTACCTCCTTTACCTTAGTGTTGTCTCGGTCATGTGGCTTCCTCATGTTGGAGTAGCCTTCTCTCTTGCCTTTGTCTCTCCAAGAGGTAGTATATGAAGTAAAGGATCTTTTGAAGGTGCTTTTCCTCTTGATTTGTTGCTCCACCTTCTCGGCCTTGTGTATGGCCTCCTCAATGCTCACATAGCTTTGGAGTTCAAGAACATCTTGGATCTCTCTATTGAGTCCATGAGTAAATCTAGCTAATGTGGCCTCTCTTCTCTCTTGGTATTCACACCTTAGCATGGTCAACTCAAGCTCCCTATAATATTCTTGCACACTCATGGTACCTTGAGTCAACCTTTGGAGTTTAACATGTTGGTCTTTCACATATGTGTGTGGTACAAACCTAGCTCTCATAGCTTCTTTTAGTTGGGTCCATGAGATGATTTGTGGTCTCCTCCTCCTCTCACCCTCTACTAACATTTGGTTCCACCACACTAATGCATATCCCTCAAACTCCAAGATAGCTAAGTTCAACTTTTTCTCCTCATTTAGAATGGGATAGCATGAGAAAACTTGATCTAGCTTCATGATCCACTCTAGATATGTCTCGGCACTTCCTTCACCATTAAACTTAGGTAGGTTTAGCTTAAGGTTCCTCTCATCTATCCTACCCTCTCCATCATAGAATTGGTTGCCTCGGCCATACCCTCCAAAATGACCATAATCTTCTCTTCTAGCTTCCATTCTACCTCTCCTATGACCCCTATACTCATGGTCATCTTCATCATTGCTTCCACCTTCACTACTTCTAGGTGTATGTTGACTTCCTCTACTAACACTCTCTCGGTGGCTAAAACTTCTAGCACCTCTATGTTCATGGTTAGCTTGGTTTCCACTTGTCTCACCAAGGATCTTCTTCTCTAGTTCCTTCCTAATCTTCCTCTCTTCTTTAGCTCTCCTTTCTAGATCAAACCTCTCCTCTAAACTAGTTTGTAGCATGTTCTTCATTAGATCCATCATTTTTCTAGTTTTAGGTGAAAGGTCATTTCCTACACTAGGGGAACTATCCATAGCTGCACAACAAAGATTAGTACACAAAAATATAGAGAAAATAGGATCCTTTCCACTCACTAAGTGTATGCACTCAAGCCACTCGTATTTCACACTTAAAGACTTTTTCTCTAATGTTCTCTCTTGTCTTTTTCCACTCAACCTCTCTTAATACTCTTGTTCAAACCTCTAATCAATCATTCAAGGTCCAAGTATCCAAAGTGAAAGAGGAACAGTTCTAGAGTCAAGCCTAAGAATTCCAAGAAATACAATACTCAAGACAAAACTTATGAGTCCAAAAATGACAAGCAATAAAGGTACTCAATGAACAAAATTTTGGCTACTCAAATATAGGAATGTATATGTGACAAAGGCACTAATACTACTGCAGTTTGGACAGCCACAAACAATGTTCAAAACTGGAAAAATTCCAGCGAATCAAGAATCCAATGAACAAGCCAATTTTCAAGCAATTTTGGCACCAATTTAGCAACCGAATTTAGGCAATTTTGCAAGTGAATTTTGTGAAGTGATTTTAAGTGATTAGGTGCAGTTTTTCACCACTGTACAGCCAATTAATATGCTCAAAATACAGGGGAAAAATAGAGTTTCAAGTTACCAAGCACATCACACACCACAAGTTCAAGAATCTAGGCTACTAGCAATCTAAACTCAAGTTTTGGTGATAATGCTTAGTCATAAGTGTCTCTAGTGTTCTAAGTCCTTTGAACCACTAATTTTGGAAGTGTTTAGAGGATCAAATAGACAAGGTACTGCACTGCACATTTAGGCTTTAATTTCACTAAAATCACTTTTCATTTGTTCTTTTTCTAGTCACTTGAATTTTCACTAGAATTTCACTTTTCTTGTTTTCTCTTCTCTTTGATTTTTCTTGTGATTCTTTTTCTTGTAATCTTTCTTTTGATTTTCTTTTTCCTTTGACTTTGTACTTCTTTTTCTTGACTTTCTTTTGCTGGACCGAGTTTAGAAAGACCTAAGACTAAGGCAAAATTAAGTCTAGAATTACTAGTAAGCTAGATTAAGCAAGGTGATAGCTACTTGAACCTGTAATGCTCCAATTGGTGAAAACACAAGGAATTGATAGGAATTTTAGATCTAGGAATTTTTTTAACATGAAAACTCAAATTCAAGATGAAGACAACTCAAGGAACATGTGAAGAACTCAAGCAAGTTCATACATCACGAAAATACACAAAAATTTGAAGAGAAAAATGAAAATCAATGTAAGGAAAATTCAAACCGGTAGAATGCTCCAATTGAAGTAGAACAAGCTCTAGATACCAAATTTGATGCAATCCTCAAGGAGAATAGCATAGGAGACACGGATGTTCATGTTTCAATGGAGACTTAGGTGTTTGGGAAGAAGAAGATTGCGCCTCAAGGAGAAAAGAAATGGAGAAAACGGATTAGAAGAGGAATGGAAGCGCCATGGCAAGTGCCAATAAGCTTGAGGTGGAACCGCCACAATGGAGCAAGGAAGCCATTGATGAGATTCAAGGTTCTTCACAAGAACACAAGAGAGAAAACACTCTCAATTTTCTGAATTCAATTCTCAATTAATCAAAAAGTGTATGAATTACAAAGGAAATCCTATTTATACTACTAAGGTGTGGTGCTTAGCTTGCTATGGAAGGAACTAATGTCCACCCTTGGATTAGATTCTAATCTAATGGCTATGAAGGGAAGCTTGTGGTGGAAGCTTGATTAGCTTGGAGGACAAGGATCAATCCTCCACCCTTGGATGTAGATCCTCATCCAACGGTTATGGCATCAAGCTTGCACTCCAAGCTTCTAAGCTTAGCCCTTGGATTAGTATCCTCATCTAATGGTCATGGTGCCAAGCTTGCACTCCAAGCTTCTATGCTTAACCCTTGGATTAGAATCCTATCTAAGGGTCACTAATTATTTGTTTATTACAAGTTTAGGCTTAAATTAAATCCTTAAAAAAATTACATAATTGAAAGAAAACTACTAATAAGCCTAAACATTAAAACATTTCGCTGAAAATTCCTGGAAGCATTCCAACGCTAACTTCAATCTCATTTTCCAACTAGTTGAAGGTCGAACTGGGTTTTGGTGTCTTCATAGATTTTGTAGCCCTTGAAATCTTCTTTAATTTGGAATCAAGAACGCCTCAACTGGACTTGTGTAACTCGAGTTATGATCGAAATACTGAAACAGGTCAGATGCAAATATCAGCAGCGAATTTTATTAGAAGCCCAAAATTGAAAAACAAGGTTGGAGAGTTTGGTTTAGCTTTTGGTGATGGTCCTCCATCATACTGTCATCTCAGTTTGGCGTGATATGAAGACATTAACTCTTGATGAGCTAATAGGAGCCTTGAGAGTACATGAGGTACTTCTGTCTAAAAGAGACAAGATCAAAGTTCAAGAGCCCATAGCACTTCCGACTGTCAACACCATGCCAAAGGAGGAAACTCCTAAAAGGGAAAGAAAGAAGAAGCACAAAGTTCAGAGGACAAAGAAGCACTGATTCGTCTGACGGATCGTCTGATGATGAGATTTCTCTCATGGACAGACGCTTTAAGAAGATGATGATGAAAAAGGGTAGAGGTCAACGCTTCTTCAAGAAGAAGGAAAATAAGCTCACTGAAAAACCTTCATGCAAGGAGGAGAGCTCGAAGTTATTCTGCTACGAATGCAAAAAACCTGGACACATGAGATCATAGTGTCCAAGATTGAAGAGAAGATGAAATCCTCGCAAAGACAAGGGTAAGAAGAGTCTGGTGACTTGGGAAGACCTTGATAGTAGAAGTTCAGAGGAATCCACTGAAGAAGGAGAAACTACAAATATCTGCCTCATGGCTGGAGACACTGTCTCATCAGAGGTAATTGAATCTGAAACTTCTTCATCCTCTTCATCTGAGTCTGAGTCAGAATCAGAAGAAATTTCATACGATACACTTTTGGCTAACTCACATTTTATTGCTAAGCAATACAAAGTATGAAAAGCCAAGTTGAAACAAACTTTGGAAGAAAATGCTACTTTGAGAACTGAAAATAAGTTGTTGCAAAAGAAAGTATCAGATGAAAAATCATCTGAGTCTGAAAAGGATACTTTTATTTCTGAAATCGAAAGATTGAAGAAAGAAAATGAATCCTTACTCAAAGACTTAACAAAGTTCATTAAGGGATCCTCAATGCTAGAAAATATTTTAAAATATGGGAGGTCTTCGTCTGATAAAAGTGGACTTGGTTATGTTGAAGAGTTAGAAAAAAAGAAAAACAAATTTGTTTCGTCTGCTCATAAGAAGAAGAACAAAAATTACAATAAAGTTCCAAATGACTATAGAAAAGATAAAAGAACCTTAAACAAAAAAGAAATCTTCTTCCACTAACAAAGGAGGACCCAAAAAGATTTGGGTACCAAAGTCACTTATTATTCCTGTTGCAAACATCCTTAATAGGAAGAGAGAGGACTTCAAGTTGGTACCTGGACAGTGGGTGCTCACGACACATGACAGGAGACGTGTCTATGTTCCAAGATCTCAGACCAAGTAAAGGGTCTGTATCATATGGTTCAGGGAAAGGTAAAATCCTAGGTATTGGGACTGTTGGTAAGACACCCAATCCTCTTATCCAAAATGTGTCTTTTGTTAAAGGTCTCAACTTCAATCTGCTTAGCATAAGTCAATTTTGTGATAGTGGATATGAAGTAGCTTTTAACTCTGATGAATGTATAGTCAAGACCAAGGACAAACCCATTCTATTTGCTGGGAAAAGAAGGAATAATCTCTATGAGGTTTGTCTTTCTGACCTTAGTGATCAGAATGTGACATGTTTGATTTCAGCAGATGATGAGATATTTGGCACAAAAAGCTTGGACATTTAAGTCTCAAGTATATTTGGAAAATTTCTAAAAAGGATCTTTTGAAAGGTTTGCCAAAAATATCTTGGAAATCCAATCGTCTGTGTGAATCTTGTCAGCATGGGAAACAACTCAAAGCTTCTTTTAAATCAAAAAATGTTGTTTCCACGACAAGACCACTAGAACTGTTACATATTGATCTCTTTGGACCTACTCAGACTGAAAGTCTTGGAGGAAAGAGATATGGATTTGTAATTGTGGATGACTATACTAGATTCACATGGGTATACTTCCTAGCACATAAATATGAGTCATTCAGTGTCTTTGAAATATTCTGCAAATGTGTTCAAAAAGAAAAAGGAATATGTATTGCGTCTGTTAGGAGAGATCATGGAACAGAATTTGAAAATCCTGAGTTCAATGCCTTCTGTTTTGAAAATGGTATTTTCCACAATTTTTCGTCTCCAAGAACTCCTCAACAAAATGGGGTTGTGGAAAGGAAAAATCGCACCTTACAAGAAATGGCTAGAACTTTGTTGCATGAAAGTTCTCTTCCAAAATATTATTGGGCAGAAACAATTAATACATCCTGTTATATTCAAAACAGAATATTGATAAGGCCAATATTGAATAAGACTCCATATGAACTATGGAAAGGAAGAAGACCCAACATTTCTTACTTCCATCCTTTTAGATGTGAATGTATCATCTTAAACACTAAGGATCAACTTGGCAAGTTTGATTCAAAAGTGGTGAAGGGATTTTTACTTGGATATTCCAATACGTCTAAGGCCTATAGAGTATTTAACTCTAAGACACAAGTTGTAGAGGAATCAATTCATGTAAAATTCCAAGATAACTCAAAGGCTGATAAGGAAATATCAGACCTAGAAAATTTATTTGATAATTTGCAGATTAACCATTCTGATCAAAGCTCAAGTTCATATGGTCAACCTGGGTCAGACGCAAGGACTGACACAAGAGCAGACGATAGAAGTACAGACGAACCCTCTTCGTCTGATGCTCACCAACATAATGATCAAGCTCCTATAAGAACGTGGAAGTTTGTCTCAAACCACACAGAAGATCTTATCATTGGAGATAGACATCAAGGTGTTCAAACAAGATCAAGACTTAAAGAATCGTCTGGCTCTGCTCTCGTGTCAAATATAGAGCCTAAGAACATTGAGGAAGCTCTACAAGATAATGACTGGATTTTAGCTATGAAAGAAGAGCTAAACCAGTTTACCAGAAATGATGTTTGGACTTTGGTAGAAAGACCAAGAAGCAAAAGCATCATTGGAACGAGATGGGTGTTCAGAAATAAACTTGATAAAGATGGGAAAGTGGTAAGAAACAAAGCAAGGTTAGTAGCTCAAGGCTATAACCAACAGGGAGGTATAGATTTCACTGAAACTTTCGCTCCTGTAGCTAGATTAGAAGTCATTAGAATTCTACTTACCTTTGCTGCTCATAAGAATATCATCCTATATCAAATAGACGTAAAAAGCACTTTTCTAAATGGTTTTATTGAAGAGGAAGTATATGTTAAACAACCTCCTAGATTTGAGAGTTCATCTCAACCAAATCATGTTTTTAAGTTGAAGAAAGCACTATATGGTCTTAAACAAGCTCCTCGAGCTTGGTACGAGATGGGTGTTCAGAAATAAACTTGATGAAGATGGGAAAGTGGTAAGAAACAAAGCAAGGTTAGTAGCTCAAGGCTATAACCAACAGGAAGGTGTAGATTTCACTGAAACTTTCGCTCCTGTAGCTAGATTAGAAGCCATTAGAATTCTACTTGCCTTTGCTGCTCATAAGAATATCATCCTATATCAAATGGACGTAAAAAGCACTTTTCTAAATGATTTTATTGAAGAGGAAGTATATGTAAAACAACCTCCTGGATTTGAGAGTTCATCTCAACCAGATCATGTTTTTAAGCTTAAGAAAGCACTGTATGGTCTTAAACAAGCTCCTCGAGCTTGGTATGATAGACTAAGTTCTTTTCTTCTTTAAAATGGTTTTTCAAGAGGAAAGGTTGATACTACACTCTTCAAGAAAAGTGTTTCAAAAGACTTTATTATTGTCCAAATATATGTAGATGATATAGTCTTTGGAGCAACTAACGAATCCTTGTGCAAGGATTTCTCTAAGTTAATGCAGGATGAGTTCGAGATGAGCATGATGGGAGAGTTGAAGTTTTTCCTAGGACTTCAAATCAAGCAGATGAAACAAGGCATATACATTCACCAACAGAAGTATACTAAGGAACTTCTAAAGAAATTCAAAATGGAAAATGCCAAACCAATGAAAACTCTCATGCATTCGTCTAGAGCCAGTCTCAATAAAGACGAATCAGGTAAGACCGTTGATCAGACGATATATAGAGGTATTATTATATCTCTTCTCTATCTCACTGCTAGTAGACTTGACATTATGTTTAGTGTCTGTCTATGTGCACGTTTTCAATCTGATCCTAGAGAATCACATTTACAAGCTGTTAAACGCATTTTAAGATATCTTATTGGAACCATTAATCTCTCTTTGTTTTATAAGAAAAATAGTGATTTCAATCTTAGTGGCTATTGTGATGCTGATTATGCTGGAGATAAAGTGGAGAGGAAAAGCACAAGTGGTGGATGTCAATTCCTTGGTTCATCACTAATCTCTTGGTCAAGCAAGAAGCAAAACTCCATTGCACTTTCAACCACTAAAGCAGAATATATTGTTGTAGCTGGGTGTTGCTCACAACTACTTTGGGTAAAACATCAACTTGAGGATTACTCCAGGTTTGAAACCCAAATACCAGTGTTTTGTGATAATACAAGTGCAATTAATCTCAGCAAAAATCCTATTCAACATTCAAAAGCCAAACATATTGAAATCAAATTTCACTTTATAAGAGATTATGTTCAAAAAGGTATTTTTGATATACAGTTTGTTCAAACTTATTTTCAATGGGCAGATATCCTTACAAAAGCTTTAGACGAAACTCACTTTAATTTCATTAAAGAAAATTTGGGAATTGTTTCTTTAATTGATTAAGTTTTTCCGTCTAAGCATTTCATTTCGTCTGTACTTTTTAACTGCCTTCGTATGTGATATTTTACTTTCGTGTTAAGACGAAACATTGCGTCTGATCAAGTTGAATCAGTCTGAGAAAATTCAACAGACGCAAGGTTATTATTTAATTAATTTAAAGTTAATTGTACAGGGACAAATTAAAGGCAGCATTAAATGTGTTTGTCATTTATTGCAATATTCTAGGACATTGAGAAGCACGCGCTGTGAATTGCAGAAGTCAAATCAATCATTAAAAGGGCAGTGATGAGGCCACGTCAAATCAGGGGCGGTTTCAACTTCTTTTGTCTGATGAATTACAACTGTTTTGTCTTTGACTATAAAATCTCTCAAAGTTTACTCTTTTATTCTTTACTGCATTCTTACTGTCTCTGAGTATTTTATTCACACACTTTCTTTCTCTTTTCAAACTTAGAACAATGGCCGCCAAGAACATCAAAGCAATCGAAGCAACCTTCTTTGCGCAAGATCTCTTCTTGCCTAGCAAGTGGGTCTCAAGGACCACCATTGAAGGCATCTCTGACAGGGTATCAAAGATGTTAATACACAATGGTTGGATGGACTTCGCTGAGATGAGAGGCCCATGGTTGATGGAGGACTACGCAGTGTTTTGGAGTGACGCGAAGGAGTTTGATGATGGTATTGTGGGTACCATTGACAACAAGGAGTATATTATCACAATAGACTCTATTGCTGAACTTGGGAGTTGCACAGCTGAAGGGCGCTTCTACAACGCTGACTGGATGAGGTTAGAGTCTGAGGAGCATGTTGACAAGATACTCTATGGAAAGGCTAGTGACCCTAAAGATCCCAAGTTTCTGAGATCTGGGAATCTCTATCCCACATGCAGAGTCATCCACAACCTACTCTACAACATCTTCACACCCAGAACAGGCTCAAGAGACAATGTGAGTACTCGTGATAGATTCTGCATCTACTACTGTCTGAGGAAAGCAAGGATGAGTCTTCCTCACATCATTCTTGACCATTGGACAAATGCGTTAAGGAATAGGAACATTCGTAGGAAGAGTAGTATCCCATACGCCACTCTCTTCTCCAAAATCATCGTAAACCAAGGGTTTGATGCCATTGGTGTAGTATGGCATGATGAAGGAAAGGAGGTCAAAGGAAGCACCTTTGCCAAGATGCGTCTGAGCCCTAGCTTTCTTCATCACAATAGGAGTGAAGATGAAATTCCTCTTTCTCCTATCACCAAAGATCCTCCTCACAGAGCCCACATCAAACGCGCCAAACCCAAAACACAAGCCCAAACACCTATCCCTCATCCACCTGTGACCATATCTGAAGTCCCTTTCAAAGATGCTCAAGAAGAGCCTTTTAGAAAGAAGAAGAGAACTATCAGAATAAAACACGTTGCGTCTAAGACGCAGGAGAAGAAGATATCCCCTGATGAAGATGAAGGGGTTAAAAAATCATCTAAGGGTGTACCTTCTGTAAAGATCCTTACAGATGAAGAAAAGCAGAAGAAAGCAGCCGAAGAGAAAGCAAGAGCTAGAGAGATTGCTCTTCAAAAGGCTGCCAAAGGCAAAGAGAAAATGAAGCAGAATCTTACGTCTGTGATAGTTGGAGAAACAGACGAAGCAAGGCAACTAAAAGAGGCTAAGAGGGTCTCTATGTTGCTTCAAGCTGAAAGAGAAAGAATTTTTTCTCAAGAGCGTTAAGGGCATTGGATCATCTGAAGCTGTGCCTGCACCAGCAACTTCAGAGGGCATGAATAGTGAAGAGACTGCCCAGACCCAGAAGGACAATGCTTAGTTAGCAGAGGAATTGGAGACTATGCTAAATGAAGAAGCTCTAACTATGGAGGTTTTTGCACCAACACTCCAATACGAACATAGGATAACTGTCTTTGATCCTATTGTTGTGTCTCCTCTCAACGCTGCCCTTGATCAGACGATACCTGCTGTGTCTGAAGAAGCATCCTACCTACAGACGATGGAGATTCCGTCTGAGGTAATAATTATTGAGGACACATGTTATTCGTCTGATGAAGAACATGTTGATATAAAGAAGATAGATGCACCATGGGTGAGATCTCACGCTGAGGTTATAAATCAAGAAGATCTTCCTTCCAAGCACAAGACTGACTATTCATTCCTTAACGGATTAGTCATGAGGAGATTTGCTGAAAGCTCTTGTACTTGAAAGATCGTCAAGCCTGACTGGATTCTTGGAGATGAACTTGAAGATATCTCCGATAATGGTGAGTTGTCTGAGTCTGCTAAAGATGGTTACTTAGCAGACGATGAAGACTGCTTTGTAAATGACACTCCCTATATTGAGTTGAAAAACCCTTATCAATACAGAGGTAAAAAGGGATTCCAACTTGGGAGATTTGTCAACCCCATCATTTATCACAAACCCTTGAAGCCAGCGGACTTCAAAGAAGATTTCATGTATACCCCTGAAGAGCAACGCGAATGGCTGAAGCATCTGTCTTGGGACAAACTGGCCTCTTTAGACATCAAGGGTTTAGAAGAAATAAACAAGTACAAGGATCATCTAGCTGAGTCAGTGATTGAAGGACCAGCTCTTGGCTATGAACCCCACATTCGTTTCAGAGAAAACATTAAGTGGAAGGTTCAGCTTGAACTCAATGCACCTGCATTTCACCATTGCAGATATGGAGATCCTAGCTCGACCATCTATGAGCCAAAAGATTGCTCTCATTGGCATCTGGACGCCATTGATCGCCATGATCCTGTACCCTTCACAATTCCAATGAACCAAACAGAGTATGTAGGTTTAGGACATACTCTTGGAATTGTTCTTCCTTGGACAAGACCACATTGTTCAGGAATCTGTCCTCCCTACTCCATCCTCCTTAACGAATATGAAGACCCCGAAGAATTTGCTCATGCGTTTCCTGAAGATTACAACATAGCATTCAAACTGATGGCTAATGCTTATAGAAGGGAAGAAAAAGCTAGATTGGCTTCCCTCTATCACATTGCAAGAAGAGCAAAGAAGGAGTTGAGAAACTGTCCCTTCATGTTGGGATCTCAATTCTCTTCTCTCATTTCAGACGAAACCAAGTTTTTCATCGTCTTAGACTAAAAACGACCTTGCTTGGTCAAGTTTTTGGCTAAAGGGAAAAAGAAGAAGACTCCGTCTGTCCCCAAAACCTTTAAGTTTGCAAGACACATTCCCAAGAGACTTCCGTCTACTGCATACTCGCATCTCAAATCAATCCAAGCCAAAGTTTCAAGGCCTATCAATCCTAAGATTCAAAGGATGATAGAAGATCATGAAGCCACTTCTGTTTTTTGCTCTAGGACTTCATTTGATGAAGATTTTACGATCTGTGGCAAGGTTTATTCTGGAGAAGCTTTTGCTTATACACATCCTTCTCAGGAACATCCAAATCTTGAGCTCTCTGTACCCAACAAAGTTTTTACTTGGCAATGGGAGAGGGACTTCACTACGTATCTCAGACTTGCACTTTTTACTCTACGTCTAAAGAGGACTCCAACCGTGTTCATTGAAGATGATTCTGATCCTATTGTTGAAGAGCCTCAAACTCCATTTATTGAGCCTTTAACTGTGGTCATAAAAGAAGAGTTTGATCCTATTATTGAAGAGCCTCAATCGCCTCTTGTGGAGAACGCTGATAAAGTGAAGGTTATGGTTATTGAGGATGAAGCTGTGAATGCTGATGAATATCACACTCTGAAACGTAAATATGATACCTTGGAAGAAAATTGCGAGCATCTTAGGAAGAAGAACAAAGAGCTTGAGGATAATCAAGTTTCACTAACAAAGATGCAACAGCTGAGGGAGATTGTCATGGGCCTTGTCCAACAGAAGCCTAAACCTACTATTTGATGAAGTTTTTGATGATTCTCAGCCCAAGGGGGAGAATAACTTAGAAGGAAGGAGAGGTTGTGCTAAGGGGGAGCCATCGTCTAAACGGGGATTATCCGTCTGAGGGGGAGTTAGCAGGAAATTTTTTTTGTATCTTTTTGCTCTGTTTTAATTGATTCTTTATTAGTTTGTATAGCTTTATACATGTATTCTTAGAGCATTTGTTTTCTGTATACCTTGTAACACTGTATATGGTTTACATCACATTGATGTAACGATTCTTATAAATAGGTATTTTTTTTCAGAAAACATCGTCTTGATGTAAATCTGACTTGTGCTTAAACTGTTCTTAGCTAACTTTGTCTTGTGCAGATGCTTCCTTGAGAAAGTTATCAGTATGGTCTGTAATCATCAAAAAGGGGGAGATTGTTAGATCAAGATGATTAACATCTCTAAAGTTTTAATTATTACAAGACAGACGGAACATTTCCAGACGGAACATCAACAAGCAAAGTCAGACGTAACAAGCACAGACGGAAGATGACCCCTCAAAGTTGAAGTCATTCGTCTGTCTCAAGTCAAGTCATCAGATGAAAGGCTAAGACGAAAACTCTTAAGACTGAAGAAGTTCATCGTCTGCCAAAGAAGTGAAGCAAAGAATGAGTCACTCGCGCCAAAATTTCAAATCTTAAGAAGTTCTCATTAGAAGCATCCAAGATCAGTATGAGGATTCGTGCTTACATATGCAACTCGAAAAGGTCTTCACCTTTTTGTCAAAGTCTCTATACAAGTCAGAAAAAGTACTATGCACGCTACCTAATCCGCTGCACATGCCATCAATCACTCAAGTACACTCTGACACCTTTTTGGACTTCACTTGGAAAATGCTCAACGACATTCTTCTGTGTCTAACGGATAATTGAAGACTTTTCCTATTTAAAGACTTCGCTTTTTCAAAGTTCAGTTGGCGAACACGCTTCAAGTATTCAAACTATTGTGAATTCGCTCACTGTTACTTCTGCTCTCTATTGTAAAACCCTCTTTGCGAAAAGGAAACTTTCTTTTTAGAAAACTCTTTCAAATCCACTTGTGTGGTGTTTTAGCGTGAGGAGGCTGGTTGTTCAAAGAATACCCAAGTTGTTTATCCTGCAAAGGCTGTGTTCAAAGAATATCGTGTAATAGCCAGAAGTGGCTGGGCGCAAATAATACTTGTAACCATTTCACGTTTTGTAGTGAAAACTCAGTTGTTGCTGGGTAACTGGACGTAGTCTTGAATAGACGAACCAATATAAAAATACTTGTTTATTTGTCTTCTTAATTGTTTGACTAACGGGGATAATGAAACTATAACGTCTGTTCATTAAAATCAACTTTTGAAAATTAAGATTGTTTCGTCTGAACATCTTTAAACTCACAGACGAAAGGAACAATTTCTTAAAGTAAAACAATTCAACCCCCCCTTCTTGTGTTCTATCTTTTGCACTTATAGTGATGTTGTTTATGGCTCTACAATCCGTGCACATGCGCCAAGTACCCTCCTTCTTAGGAACTAGGATCACGGGTGAGGCACATGGGGACAAGCTCTCCTTGACCCACCCTTTGCTCAACAAGTCTTGCACTTGCCTCTCTATATCATGGGTTTCTTGATGCAAACCCATGAAGCTAGGATGTAGACTCCACGGATCAACACCTTGTTTGCCCCATCTTCAATTCACCAAGTGATCCTCACTCACAAATTAAGACAAGCTTGCAGAATAGGCTAAGAAATGGATAGTGTTTCGGTTTAGCACCGAAGAAGAATGAAATAAAAAATGGATGAAGAACTAGAAGGGTGGTAGCGCCATGATTCTAGGAATCAATAAGCTAAGTGATGAATCGAGACAATTGAAAAACCATGAAAGGAACTACCCAACCCATGACCTAGAACTAGCTGCAGTAGTATTTGCGCTTAAAATATGGTGACCCTATCTTGGGACAAGATTTGAGGTATTTAGTGATCACAGAAGCCTTAAGTATTTGTTTAGCCAAAAGGTGTTAAACCTGAGGCAAGTTGGATAGAATTTTTAAGAGATCATGATTTTGATCTTAAGTACCACCCAGGCAAAACAAATGTAGTAGCTGATGCATTAAGTAGGAAGAATAGGATATGTAACAAGAATGGAAATTTCGAGGACGAAATTTTTAAAAAAGGAGGGGAGTATTGTAACATCCCAAAAATTTAAATATAGTTTAAGAGGTTTTTATAACAGAGGGCAAAGAATAGAGAAAATATGTAGAACAATTTACAGAAGACATAAGTGAATGAGTTGTGTTTACTAGATTAATTTCTTAATTGTGGTCACTTGCCTTTGTTTGTGTCTAATATTAGAATTTTTCTTTACCTTTGTTGTTTTGATATTCGACGTAAAACTTCTAAATTATTTTAAAAACTTGTTGTTTATTCTATGTCTTTCTAGAAAATTCTTGATTATTCTAGAAACTTCTAGATTATTTCTAGAAAAATCTTGATTATTCTACCTTGTTCTAGAAACTTCTTATTCTAGAAACTTCTAGATTATTCTACTTATTTCTAGAAAAATCTTGATTATTCTACTTAACTCTAGAAACTTCTTATTCATTCTATTTTTTGGAAACCTCTTACTTATTCTACATGTTTCTAGAAAATTCCTGTTGATTTTAGAAATTCCTTATTATTCTAATTTTTCTAGAAACTTCTAGTTTACTCTACATGTTGAAACGGTCCAAACTGGCTCTTGATGTCTTCATGACATTTCTAGATCTTTCAATCTTCTTTAATTAGAAACAAACCGGAGCCCAATTGGAGGCCTGTGGAGGGAGTTATGCCTATTTTACCGAGAGTGGTCAAATGTATAGTAAATTCACGTCACTGTTTCATGGCCCACTTTCAAGGCTAATTTCACACTAGATGCAGTCCGAATTGGCTCTTTGGGCCTTCATGACATTTGTAGCTCTGTCAATGCTCTTTCATTTACAAGAAACCTGAGCCCAAAACGATATTTGTGGAAGAAGTTATGCCTATTTTACCGAAAGTGATCAAAGTAATGACTTTACAACCATTCTAGAATTCTCTTTAAGATATTTTCTTACCTTTTAAGATATTTTCTTGGAAACTAAGATATTTTCTTGGAAACTAAGATATTTTCTTACCTTTTAAGATATTTTGATGGAAACTAAGATATTTTCTTGGAAACTAAGATATTTTCTTACCTTTTAAGATATTTTAATGGAATCTAAGATATTTTCATAGAAACTAAGATTTTTTCTTTAGAATCAATCTCCAATTCTCTAGAAATATCTTGGGAAGTCTATAAATAGGGCTTAGGGGTGCCAAATGAAGACATAACCCAAAGAATACTCCTACATTCTCTCAAACTATCTTCTCTACAAAAAAAAACCTTTCTATACTTTCTCCACCTTAGGAAGAAATCTCTCCAACCAAGGAAGGAGCACGTAAGTAGAGGAAGAATATAGGAAGCTAGGAGAAACCAGTAAGGGGACCTTTCCTTATCCTTCTTTTCTATCTTTTGTTTTGTTGGTACTTTCATTTTCTTTCTTTAGTTTCTTGCAGTAAGGGAATCTTTCCTTATCCTTTTTTTTCTATTCTTTGATTCTCTTACTACTTTCACTCTCTTTCTTTGGTTGTTCCATTATCTTTCTTGGAATCCTTGATGTTTCTTTTCTTCATCTTTCTTACACTCCTTTTAATTCTTTAAGTTGGTATTTTCTTTATCCTTTGAATAATTAATTTAAAGTTTTGATCAAACTTCTTTAAATACTAACATACTAAAAAGTATATGTCATAAACATATATTGATGATAGTACTATGGTTGTTTGATGACTGGTTTTGTGCTTGATATATAATTACTTGGTGAATTGGATGTGAATAAGTGGTGATATGCATGATTGCATTGAAATGAGTATGGACTTGAATTGTTTAATGACCGAATGAAAATGCCTAGTGGAGAGGCAACATTCTAAGATTGCTTGGTGAATGGGCAATGCTTAGAATGAGGTGAGATAAAGATGACCTGGTGAAAAGGTCAATATCTGAAATATAATGAAGGTCATTATACAATTCAAGGTCCTAGAACATGTTGCATTGATGACTGGATAGTAGTAGACCAAGTCCGTAAGTCACAGATTCCCCGTCCGAGTGAGTGGAATGCCGTGGTGGGTGGGGGTTCTCTTGGTGGGGAAATTGCCCGCTCATGATGATCACATGTTGCGGGGAGGTCCTACAGGACACGAGGAACTCGACAAATTACGGAGTGTCTACCTCCGGTGGGTCCGATTGAGAGTGAGAATCGATGCCCCATTTATTTTCGGTGGAGGCGCCACATTGCATTTCGAGTAAAGAGTGAAAATGCATGGTGGAGGTGCATGCATCATATAGAATTAGGAGCATACATTATTAATTGTGGGTTTGATTGAATGTGTGATTCATTGGAATTCATGCCTTAGTCATTGATTGTGATTGATGGTTTGTTTGATTTGGTTTATGGTTGTCGGTTGCCTTACTTTGTGATTGATATTTTGTTGATCATGGATTAGTATAGAAGTATTATTCTAAAAATGATATTTTCGATGAAATTTCTAAATTTATAAAAGAAAAGGTTTTCCTTGAACTACAATCAATTTTTTATAATTATGGTTAAGGAAAGCTCACCCTTGCACTTTGTGTTTTTAACACCTGTGATGATCTCAAACAACGTTCGGGGGAGCAGATTTGCAGGGTTAAGAAGTTGTCACTGGTTGTTGCTACTATCTTTTGTGAAGGTGCTTGCTATGTTTTGCATGTACAAATGTTGGGTAGATGTTCTAAGGTAGTAGAAAGGTAGTTATGTAAAATAATAAAAGGACAAAGTTATGAAATCTATTTGTAATGAACTTTAAATCTTATGTAATGAAAGTGTTGTTTCCTAAATCTCTCTTTTATTTACTATATCATTAACCACTTTAAATTACTAATTAAAAAAAAAATAAGTAAAATAAGTAAATAAAAGGGGGGTGTTACAGTTTATGGCTCTACAATCCGTGCACATGCGCCAAGTACCCTCCTTCTTAGGAACTAGGATCACGAGTGAGGCACATGGGGACAAGCTCTCCTTGACCCACCCTTTGCTCAACAAGTCTTGCACTTGCCTCTCTATCTCATGGGTTTCTTGATGCAAACCCATGAAGCTAGGATGTAGACTCCACGGATCAACACCTTGTTTGCCCCATCTTCAATTCACCAAGTGATCCTCACTCACAAATTAAGACAAGCTTGCAGAATAGGCTAAGAAATGGATAGTGTTTCGGTTTGGCACCAAAGAAGAATGAAATAAAAAATGGATGAAGAACTAGAAGGGTGGTAGCGCCATGATTCTAGGAATCAATAAGCTAAGTGATGAATCGCCACTTGAGTCATGGATCAAGATAAGATTCAAGGTTTTCTTGAAGAAACCCTAGGAGAGCACTCTTTTCTAAAGACACAAGTCTTAGAATTCTATTTCATTCAATATTCAAATTGTGTCTTACAATGAAATTTGCCTAAGTTATATGACTAGAGGTGTGTGTTAGCCGTGAGCTTCTCTAGGCCTTAGGATCCTTGATGGATTGATCAAGTGATGCTAGGCACCCCTCACTTGATCAATTCAAGAAGGATCTAGAGTTAATGAGATCAAGAGGCTCAAAACTCTCCTAAGCATGTGGTGATCATGGACTAATTAAGATGAAATTCTAGTCCTTAGATTAGAAGCTAATCTAAAGGCTAGAATGCCTTCTTAGATGAGAGTTAACACTTTATAACTTGACTTAAATTTACACCTTTGATTATGGTATAATCAAGTGGTGGAAATTTAAATGAAGTTAGTGGAATTTCCACTCATTCTCTCATATAATCCATCTACTCTCTTTTTAGAGAGTGTAACACACTTGCTTATTTGGGTCATAAGACTCTTAAGCCCACAATTAGAGGCTTTGACCAATCAAAACACAAGTCAACATGTCCATTACTTAGCTTGGCTGAAACTCACTAAACAACCATGGTCCAAGCTTTATACAAAATTAAGCCTAAACTAATTACAAGCTAATAAGAAGATTACAAGGCTTCTTTTGCCCAATTTGTTGACTTTGAGGAGTTGACCATTGACATTGACTTTGACCTTGATTTGTTGACTTTGACTTGGTAAACTCTTCCTCAACTTGAACTTCTAATCTTCTTTGCATAGCTCTTGTTATCCTCATGCTTGGAGATGGTCCTCCATCATTTCTTGAGGTGAAGTTTTATAGGTTGGCTTATTAAGGAGGGGTGCACCCAAAATGAGATCAATTTGATGCTCTATCCCCCTCAAAGGTGGTAGGTCGTGAGGTATTTCTTGAGGGAAGACATCTCTAAATTCTTCTAGCAAAGCATCCAATGTACTATGATCACCTACAAAATTGGCATTCAAAATCAAAGGTGAAGGTACACATAAATACATGGACTTCCTAGCTAAGAATTCCCTCTTAACCTCTCCTCTTTCAATTAGAAAACTTCCCTTTGTAGCATCACTACTCTTCTCCTTTCTTGTCTTTATGTTAAGAACTTGGAGTGATCTTCTTGGAAGATTTCCTTGAGCTCTCGGCCAAGCCTTTAGAAGTAGGTGTAGACTTTGCAAGTCTCTTTGAGCTCTCGGCCAAGACCTTCTTTTCCTCTTCTCTTTTCATCTTCATCTTCACTTGGTCTTCAATTACTTCCTTAGGTGACAACGGTTTGAGATGTACCTTGCGGCCAACATGAGTAAAAATGTAAGTGTTTGCTACACCATCATGTAAGGAATGCCTATCATATTGCCATGGTCTACCTAATAGCATATGAGTGGCTTCCATAGGGACTACATCACATAGAATCTCATCACTATATTTCCCTATATTGAAAGCAACTAAGACTTGTCTATCAACTACCAATTCACCCTTTTCACTAAGCCATTGTAATTTATAAGGTTTAGGGTGTGGGGAAGTTTTCAAACCAAGTTTTTCTATCAACCTAGTACTAACAACATTTGTGCAACTACCACTATCAATTATTAAAGAGCAAACCTTCCCTTGTATATTGCATCTTGTGTGGAAAATATTTTCTCTTTGAGTTTCATCAAGCTCTTGGTAGGAACTTCCAAGCATTCTTCTATCCATGAGAAGGTCTCCCTCCTCGGCTAGCTCTTCACTTGAGGGGTCACTTGCGCTTTCATCTTTTTCATCACTTAAAGAATGGCATGACTCTTCACTAGTGACTCCTCCATCCATCCTCATGACCATGGTCTTCTTGTTGGGACATTGGGAAGCAATGTGACTGTGACTTAGACATTTAAAGCATTTGATGTTAGATGGTTTAGGAATAGGTTTAGTCTCATCCTTACCCTTAGTGTTGTCTCGGCCAAAGTTTGAAAAGGGTTTGGAGGAACCCTTCTTCTTATGCTTGTCCTTCCAACTTGAAGATCCACTAGCATAGGACTTCTTCATGGTGGATTTCCTCTTGATTTGAGCTTCTATCTTTTCAGCTTTATGTATGGCATCCTCCAAGGTTCTATAGCTTTGAAGCTCTAACACATCTTGTATCTCTATATTCAAGCCATGAGTGAACCTTGCAATGGTAGCCTCTTTCTCCTCTTGATAGTCCGCCTTTAACATGGTAAGTTCAAGCTCCTTGTAATACTCTTGTACACTCTAACCCCCTTGTGTCAATCTTTGAAGCTTGATATGCAAGTCCTTCACATATGAATTTGGAACAAACCTTCCTCTAAGTGAATCTTTCAATTGGGTCCAAGATGTGATGGAAAGCCTCCTCCTTTTCTCGGCATCAATGAGAACTTGGTTCCACCAAACCAAGGCATACCCTTCAAACTCCAAGATTGCTAGATTGAGTCTCTTTTCTTCACTCAAGGTGGGATGACAAGAGAAAAATTGGTCAACTTTCATGACCCATTCCAAGTAGTTCTCGGCACCTCCCTCTCCTAGGAACTTTGGAAGCTTTATTTTAGGATTTACCTCCCAAGCTCTAAGCTCCTCATCTCCAAAGTATCTCCTCGGGTGGATGGTTGCCTCACGGGTGTTCCTTGGCCAGCACCTCTCCTAGGCCTCCTGTCTTCTTCATACTCCCTATAAGCAACACTCTCATCATGATCGATCCCTTCATCACTTTCTCTAGGTGAGTAGTAGTGCCCCCAATGACTTCCTCTCTCACTTCTACTACCTCCACTTATTTTTCGTCCTCCTTCATGGCCTTCCCTCTCCTTTCTCTCTCGGTCTTCTCTCAACCTCCTCTTTAGATCCTCCCTTTTACTTATTTCTTCCCTAAACTGTCTATCACTATCACCTCTCAACTCATTCATCTCATGTTGCATATGGTTGAACTTCTCGGTCATGAACTCCATGAGCTTCTTGGTTTTAGTTAACATGTCATTTCCCACACTAGATGTGCTTTCGATGGCTGCAATAAAACCGTTAGTAAACAAAGTAAATGATAAGTAAGGACCTCACCACTCCTAAGTGTTTCATTTAAGTGTCACTCGTGTATATCACTCTTGTGTGGCTTTTTCTCTAGTGTTCTCTCTTGCCTTTAACCACTCAAACTCTTCTCAAGTTTCTTAAGAGAACCTTCACTTGAGTTCAAATATGGTTTATCCCCACGTGAAATAGGAACAAATCTCCAACCAAACTTGAGAGTTTCAAGGAAAAGACATACTTTAGACAAAACCAAGGAGTTTAAGAAGACAAGCAAATACAGGCTCAAATGAAAGAAATAGGCCACTTAAATTTAAGAATTAATTTGTAACAGGACAAAGGCACACTGGACAACAAAGGAACAATATGATGTTGGATTGATCACTCACCAAGACAAGAAAAGAACAAGTGCAAACTCAAGTATGGTAGTGATCACTTTGTAGGAAACCAATTAGAGCTAAATTGAGAGTAATCGGCATAATGAATTCCAAGATATCAATGCACTAATTTGAGCTCAAAAAAAATGATAGAAGTGCGGTAATATGTGGCTGGACATGTATCATATACAGCAAGTTACAATGATGCAAAAATTTGAGTCAAAACAAGCTAGTCATAAGTACACACTACTAGGCCAATTTCCAAGCTACTAGTAATTTTACTAGGTGAATGAGTGTGCTATGTCTTAGCTCTAAGTCCAATTTTCTTACTCAAATTTACTTTTGCACTTCTTAACACTTCCTTTTCTTGATGGACAGATTTACAAGTCACTAAAATATCACTTCAAGTACTCAAAATTTCTAGTACTTTTCAAGGCTCTTTTCTTAGCTTTCTTTTGAATTTTCTCACTTGTTTTCTTCTTGTTTTGATTTCTTTTCTCTTGTTTTCTTTTCTAACACATGTTTTCCTTTCCTTTCTATTCTCTTAACTGCTGGACCGATTTGTTTCTTGCCTAAAACAAGAACTCCAAGCTCAATTACTAGTGTTAATGCTACTACAAGGTGTAATAGGGACTTGGACCTATAGTAAGCACTCTACTAGCATGTAATGATGTTGATGTCTCAAAATTGCAATGCATGAACTTGAATGTACAGAATTATAGGCTCAAGTGCAGTACCAAAATAGGGGAAACAGGGCATACATGAATGATAGCTCAGGTACACCAGATTTCACAAAGATTATAAGCAAAATTGATACTAGCACATAGAAACAAGTACTAATAGGCAATTAATTCAATGAATTAGAGATTACTACTACTTAGACTCAATTTGACCAAATCAAAATACTGCACATAAGCTGTATGATATCAGATTTATGAATCAAAATGCAGCAGGACACAAGGTTATGCAGATTAACATATAGATCTACAAATTGAACCGAACAAAATTATGAAATAAGACTAGAAACAAAGATATGGACTCTAGACATGTATTTACTGGATTTTCATGGTTAAGGACTTAAAATAAACACAAAGACAACTATCTAGATCAGATCACTGAAGCAAGGAACATATGAAAATGCAGAAATCAAAATCAAGACTCAATAGACTGACAATGTGAAGTTCTACTTGAAGAAGGAACCAGACTCTGATACCACTTGATGTAAGCCTTCCATGGAAGGTTTTCTAGTTTCCCAATCTTCAACTTCTCCAACTCAAACTCCACAGTTAGCCATGGTGGAACAAGGAATGCACGAACCAAAGAAGAAAGAAATTAGAAAATGGAAACAAGATAAGAAAATGGAGACGCCATGCTAGAAGCAATAAATCTAGTGAAGAATCGCCACATGGATGATCACCATGAGAAGACTCACAAAGGTTCAATGAAGAAACCTTGAAGAGAAACATCTCTCTCAAGCAAATGCTTAATTCTTTAATTGACTCAAAAGTGATTACAAATATGAAATTTCAAAAATATATACTAAGGACTAGTTTGGCACTAAGAGAGAAACCGGATGGCATGTGGATCCTTGGATTGCAAGTTGATCTAACGTGTGGAAAGCCAAGAGCACATCACACGGATTAAAACCAGCAACCCAAGGTTTATATGAGATCACACGACCATGATTTGCTAGCTCCCACAAGGCATGAGACATGTGACTTCAAAATTGAGTCTCCACCTCTTGATTGATCTGGGATCACATGGCCGAGATTACTCCTTGAGTTAGCATGTAAAATGTAACTCAAGTTGTAGCTTAGCTTTATGATTAAATCTAGATCAAGGTCTTGATTCAAATTTGAAGGTGGTGCCTAAAGCATGCATGCTAAAGTGGGACGACCAAGGATAGAAAAGGAAAAGTGTTAGTGGAAATTCCACTCACTTTTCTCTCCCATCTCTCCACTTCTCTAGAGAGAGTGTGCTCCACTCTCCTCCTAATTAAGCTAGGTGATTACTACCTAATCTTACTTGCACTTAGCCGAAACACATTCACGCTAATTAAGGTCCAAATGTAAGTTCAAAATTTAGTACAAATACTCATATAATGCTAAGACTATTACAAGGCTTGTTGACCAAGAAAAGGTCTTCAAAGGTTGATGTAGGCACATCTAAGGAAAATCACTCACCTAGAAGAAATACTAGAAGCTCCAAGTTACCTTAGCTTAGGATTTGATTTTTGTAATTGAAGTGTAAATAATTTTGATGACCTTGTAAGTTTTTGGCCAAAAGTGTACTTTTCTTTTAAGTGTTTGCTTAATGTTGTGCTTAAAAGGCTAGTAAGCTTAAAGAGTGAAGCTTAATAGGAGTGAATGAATTTAAGTTCAAGTTCATATTAAATTCACATTTGAAATTTAAATTTAATTTGATTTAAATTTGAATTTCAAAAGTGTGAATCCAAGTGGATTTGGTTCAAAACCGAGAGATTTTCACTTGGATTAGGATCCATGCCTAATCCAAGAGCAAATCTCAACCCTTGATTAGATGCACTCATCCAATGGATGAGAATCAAGTGGAAAGTGACATGTAACCTTTGAGAGTGACATATAACCTTTGAAAGTGACATGAAACCCTCTTGAAAGTGACATGTACTTGAACCTTTGAACTTGTGGCTCTTATTTATTGACTTGTAGAGTACTCTAATGTTGTCTACCTTCCTCTTCAAGTCTTCCTAAGTCTATAAAAGCCCAAAAACGAAATTTGTAAAGAACTTTTGACAAATTAATGAATTGAATAAGCTTAGAGCTTTTCTTTGAGAGAGGTTTTCTCTTGTCTTGCTTAGCAAGGTTTCTTGAATCTTATCAATGGATTCCATCCTCCATTGTGGCGGTTCCTCCTAGGCTTATTGGCCATGCCATGGCACCATCCTCTTCCATTCCTCACCCTTCCACCTTTTCTTTCTCGGTTTTCTTCCATCTTTGAAGCTTGACCGAAGCTTCCTTGGTTTTTTGGTTGGAGTTGCTTTCTTTGAAGAAGCTAGATTGGGCAACACAAGGACTCTTTGGAATCTCTCTAAGGAGGCCTATATCAAGTGGTATCATGAGTTTGTGTCTTCTTCAATGGAGTATCTTCAACGGGTTAGTTATGGGTTTCATATGTTTCCATAGCTTTCTTTGAATTTTCTTTGTTCCATGTCTTCTTTCAATAGCCTAGTCTTTGTTTCTTTGAGTTATCTTCATTTTGTTCGGTTGGTTTGTGTCTAAGCATGCTTTTCTTCCTTCTTTCTTCTTCAAACCGTGGGTTTCCATGGTTAAGCATGCTTGTCTTGAAGTTTTACCCATAGTTGATTTAGCTTTCATAACAAGATTCATGATTCTAGAGTAACTTCCTTTGTAAGTTTCTTTGTTTGATTTGTTTTCTTGTAGTTTTGTTAGTCCTTTGTGTTTTTCTTTACAAAACCGTGAGTATGGTGTATGTGCTGCACCTTGGTTGATTTGGTTTCATGTTTTACATGGGTTCCATGAAATAGAAGAGGCTTCTAGTGTAAGTTTCACATGAACATGCATTTAGTTAGCTTCTAGAGCACTCTTTAAGGTCCAATTTGTGTAAAACCTTGTGATTTGTATTTGTGGGTTTTAGAAATTGAACTTGGAGGTTGCTCTTCTTCATTTGTGGTTTCGGTCCAGCCATACATAGTGTGTAGAAAAAATACAAAATCAAAACAAAGAAAAGAAACAAGTGAGAAAAACAAAAGAAAAAGAAGTAGTAGTGAAAAGAGTAGTGTATGGATCCCAAAAGAGTAGAAATTGATTAAGGACCATATAAAAGCAAAATCAAAAGACCCAAAATAGCAAGAGAAAAATTTGAAAAGTGAAAACAATTGGCA
Source organism: Hylodesmum podocarpum (assembly GCA_026586105.1). Lineage (NCBI taxonomy): Eukaryota > Viridiplantae > Streptophyta > Magnoliopsida > Fabales > Fabaceae > Hylodesmum > Hylodesmum podocarpum. Next base: position 332,879 of record JALJEV010000287.1, read on the forward strand.
ATTAGACACACCCTTGGACTTAGTTTTGAGCACACATCAACCAAGTTGAATTTCTAGTACCTTGTTTTTGGACTTGAGTGTGTAGTGATCTTTGGTGTAATTTTCACTTTGAATTTTACTGCACTTGCTGGAATTTTATAATACTATGAATATATAAGCCTTATTTTGCAATTGGTTTGATTTCTCTCAAAGGTTGCATAATTATAGAATTAAAGTTCATTTCGGTCTCTAAATCGGATTCTAGAAATCCGTCGCTAAACCTTGGTGAAATTCGGTGGCCAACTTGAATTTGTGTGTGGCTGTACATTTTGTTTCTCATACTCTTAATCTCGGTTTTGGACTTGTTTTCCCTGCAAATTCATGTTCCTTTGCTGTCCATATATGTGCCATTGTCTCATCAAAGTTTACTCCAAATTTGATTAGCCTTTCTTTCATTTTGAGCCTTTTTTTTGCTTGAATTACTTGGACTCCTAGTTTTGTCTTTGAGTATTTGTCTCTTTGGACTTCTTAAGCCTAGCTAGGGTGTGTTGGTCCCTGTGTATGAATCTAGAGGGGGGGGGGGGTGAATAGATTCTTGTTCAATTTTACCCGAATTTCGTAAGATTCTAATTCCTTTCGAATTCAAACAAATTGGTTCTAGATTCACCTATCAATTACCGTATCAATTACCGATTCTATTACTGATTCAATTACCGTATCTATTACTAAGTTGATTATCAATACAGTTGTCAAATATACTGCAAAATTTAATCAATGATAAAAGCAATATAAGGGAAACTGTAAAGAGGATAAGGAAGAGAAGAGTGCACAGCGATCTATACTGGTTCGGCCGACTGCCTACGTCCAGTCCCAACCCAACAACTGTTGCGATTGGATTTCCACTATCAAATGATCCCTTTTGTGTTCTTTTACATTCACTCTGCAACAAGCAACACAAAAACAAAATCAAAACACCCAAAACCTGTTCTTCAACCTAAAGAACAGTTCTTCCCTGATCTTGGCACACCCAAGATCAAACCTTTGAGAAAACACTTCTCAAATACACTTACTCTATCCAGAGAGACCTCTCTCCTAGAGCAACAACTCAGTAAACAAAGAAACAAGTAAAGATCAGTTTAGAATACACCTGATGTGTTGATCTGATCACAAAGAATGCACAAAGAATGCCACCCAAATAGAGAAATACAATAGGTTTGCCTTTCCTTTGGAAAACAAAATCAGCTCTACAAGTTCTCTTTGAGTTTCTTGGAAAGAAATGATAATCTCTGATTTCAGAGTATATGAAAGTGTAAGAATATGTTCAAAAGATGTAGTTCCGAAAAAATCTTCCAAGATTCTCATCAAAGAGCCTTTTAAAGATGAAGTTTAAAGCTTGTTTTAGGCAAACTGAGGGCTCAACGGTCAAGATAATCGATTACAAGAAGTGGGTAATCGATTAAAATAGCCGTTGCAGCAATTTTGGGTGCATTTTTGAACGTGGTAATCGATTACCAGGGGAGGGTAATCGATTACCCTGCAGAGCACAAACACGTAATCGATTACGGATGAGGGTAATCGATTACCCAGATGGGAAAAACTTCGGGTAATCGATTACCAGGGGAGGGTAATCGATTACTTCAGAGAAGGAGGACTTGGTAATCGATTACCTAGGGAGGGTAATCGATTACCTCAGTGAAGAATGCAATCTTGAGTGATTTTTGAGCATGGTAATCGATTACCTATTGTTGGTAATTGATTATTCCAGTGAACAAATGGATTTCCACACTTTGTTACCCATTGTTTGGTAGTTGATTACCTCTTGTTGGTAATCTATTACCTCAATTGGTTCCCAAAGGTTTTTCAAGACTTGTTTTAAGAAAAGGAAATCAACCATTTGTCAAATGAGTAATCACACACAAGATAGCAAAAACTCCCTGAGTTATCCAAACCAAAAATCAAACACAAACATGCCTAAGCTCAACAAGCAATACATAGAAAGATCCTAAATACATTTCATCTAAGAAAAACCACAATTCCATAACATCAAAATCAAAACACTAAAAAGGAGAACAAACACATCTTCAAGCTTTAAGTCCAACAATCTCCCCCTTTTTGATTTTGATGTACCAAATCTTCAATCAAGGTTTTCCTAGAGGCTTAGGATGTGTGTTGATTTTCTTGAGAATCCTGCAATTGTTAGTGATATCCAAAAATAGAGTATATGCTTTGCAGATTCATCATACATACTATTTTTATCAGAGCATCATGTTGTTAATCATTCATTCACAGATAAGAATATGATTCAATTGCCATAATCATAGATCAAGACCAGAAAGATAGAATAAACCAGAAGTCAAATTATTTAAAATGAAAATTACAATTAGTTAAGTCTCAAAAGCATTACTCAAAAGCTAATGCTAAACCATAAAGCTATACTATGCTCCCCAAAGCTATTCTATGCTCCCCCTATCTAGGATAACCTATTCTCTATTCTCCCCCTATTTGGTATATTAATAAGCAAAAAAGGGAGAAGAGATACAAAGGGAAGTCTACATCGTGTCAAACCTAGCATGAAGAGACTCCATCATCTCTTTCAGCTCCTCAAAACGTTCTTCATTCGCTTCATCCGTCTCTTGAATGCGTTTTTCAATCTCATCCAACCTATCAATGATAATGGACTCAAATCGGGACTTAGGAATATATTCCCCAGCCCTTAAATCATCATCATCATCAGCAGGAGGGTTAGCCTCTGGTTGATGTTGTTGTGAGACTTCATCTCTTGAAACCTAGCCAGCTTCCGTTTTCACCAAACGCATCTTCTTTAATGCCATATCTCTAATTATGTGAATATCTTTCACCAGCTCTTTGTTCTCATTAGAGACATCTACTTGAAAGTGCTCAAGCAAACGAGAGACAAATAAAGCATAAGGGCATTTGTAGTTAAGCAACCTTCTTGCCTTAACCAATTATCCATTACAACTTCAGCCCAATCAACTTGAAGACCATTCTTCAAAGCTGCCATTAAAACCATGTCTTCCTCTGTTATTTGAGCATGGTTAGTACCCCTAGCAGCCAAAATCCACACAATGGTGTAATGAAGGAGACGGTCATCGGCGTTCAGACCACCGATATTGTAGGTCACCTTCCTTCCTTGACCTCTTCGTGCTGCCTTCTCAGCTTCCCATCCTTCAGGATTCTTCAGCAGACTCATATAGAAAGAATCCCTTTGAAGGTCAAATCCTTCATATCTCAGATTCTCAACAGAAGGGGTCATGCCCTCATTTGTAAATCCAGCAAATTGAAAGAAGATATTAGAGTCTATGGCTATGGATTTACCTTTTACCTCAGAGGATATTGTTCCATTGATTTGATCCTTTGTGAGATTTGAGTAAAAGACCCTTACCAAGTCAGGGTAGATATGACCCTTCAAGCCAACAAACTTCTCCAAATTCTGATCTCGGAGAAGAGTCTGAAAAGTGAATCCTTGATTCCCCAACCAGTTAAAATCCAATATCTTTGAGGGAACAAGTTCCCTATTTGCAAAATCTCTAAAGAAGCGAGATTCTTGCTCAGAAGAAGTGAACCATGGATTGTGAGGACGAGGCATGCCTTCTCCCGAGGTAGCAGGTGCCTTCCTCTTGGAAGAGGATTCTCCTTTCTTTGGAATGTTTGGGCGTTGCTTGTGACCGATTGATTTAACTCTCTTTCCTCGGCCTTGCTCTTCCATTGTTGTGGGTGAAGGTGAGAATGAGGGTTGAAGATGAAGAAGGGGGTTCTTAGGTTTTAGAGAGTGAAAGGGTTTTCAGATCTAGGTTTTGTGAGAATGAACCCTAATCCTAAAAATAGCTTCTAATTAGTTCACAATAGGGACTAGATACATTGAATCTAGGTATTGGGCTCAAGGGAAACTCAAAAGATCAAGCCCAGAACCAAGATTTTGCAAAGAAAATCTGTTCAGGAACGAAGGTAATCGATTACCCTATTGTGGTAATCGATTACCGCTTATAGCAGTAACCCAATTTGTGAACTCATTCCCCGTGGTAATCGATTACCCTGTTGTGGTAATCGATTACATCAGAGACCCCAACCTTGGTAATCGATTACCCATGTATGGTAATCGATTACATCAGAGACTTCACTTATGGTAATCGATTACCCAAAGCTGGTAATCGATTACTGCACATGAAAAATCATGAAAATTTTGAAAAATCACTTAATTTCACATGTTTTATCACACAATTGGTCATGATCATGTTATGTAATGAATTCATACTTTGTTTAAGCATAGTGAATGATTCATCTTTCTATACTTAGGGATTTCATGAGAGATGTTCCTCACTTAGTATACCAAGATTGGTTCTAAGTTTGAAAAACCTCTCCTTTGGTAGAGGTTTTGTGAAGATATCCGCGAGTTGATTCTCTGTATCAATGAACTCTACTACACAATCTCCTTTCTCAACATGATCTCTTATGAAATGATGACGCACTTCTATATGCTTTGTTCTTGAGTGTAAAACCGGGTTCTTAGTGATACTAATTGCACTTGTGTTGTCACACTTGATTGGAATGTGATCAAGCTTTAGTCCAAAATCCTTAAGTTGTTTCTTCAACCAAATGGTTTGAGCACAGTTTGCCAGTGCAGCCTACGTACTCTGCCTCAGCTGTTGATAGAGCAACACATGCTTGTTTCTTGCTATACCAAGAGACTAAGCATTCTCCAAACAAGTGACATACTCCACTTGTGCTTTTTCTATCAGTCTTGCAACCAGCAAAATCTACATCACTAAAACCTACCAAACTAGGGGATGTTCCTTAGGATACCACAAGCCACAGTTTGTAGTTCCTTTAAGGTATTTCAAAATTCTCTTTACAGCATTCATGTGTGATTGTTTAGGTGCAGATTGAAATCTTGCACAAACACAAACACTAAACATTATGTCAGGTCTACTTGCTGTAAGATATAAAAGAGATCCAATGATCCCTCTATATTTGGTTTGGTCTACTCCTAATCCAGCGACATCATTATCTAAATAGAGATTAGTTGACATAGGGATATTAGAGATTTTACAACTCTCCATGTCAAATTTCTTCAGTAATTCCTTAGTGTACTTTGCTTGATGAATGAAGATTCCTTCCTTTAGTTGTTTGACTTGTAGTCCTAGGAAGAATTTGAGTTCTCCCATCATGGACATATCAAACTCACCCTTCATGCTTGCCACAAATTCTTCACACAGAGATTTATTGGTTGATCCAAAAATGATATCATCAACATATACTTGAACCAATAAAATGTTGTTGGACTTCTTTCTAATAAAGAGAGTCTTGTCAACATTTCCTCTGTGATACCCTTTTGACAAAAGAAATGTACTTAATCTTTCATACCATTGTCTAGGGGCTTGCTTAAGACCATAGAGGGCCTTCTTAAGTTTATATACATGTTCAGGGTAACTAAAGTCAGTAAATCCAGGAGGTTGTGAAACAAAAACTTCCTCATTGATATAGCCATTTAAAAATGCACTTTTAACATCCATTTGATACAGTTTAAAATCATGAATACAGGCAAAAGCAAGTAAAACTCTCACAGCTTCTAATCTAGCAACAAGGGCATATGTTTCACCAAAATCTATTCCTTCTTGTTGGTTATAACCCTTTGCTACTAGTCTAGCCTTATTCCTAACCACAATTCCATTCTCATCTAACTTATTCTTAAACACCCATTTTGTTCCAATTATATTCATATCTCTATTAAAAGGAACTAATTCCCAAACATCATTCCTTTTAAATTGATTCAACTCCTCATGCATAGCATTCATCCAAAATTCATCATTAATAGCATCATCAACACAAGAGGGTTCAAATTGAGATACAAATGCATAATCATCACAGAACATATTATAGGAAGATCTAGTAGATACTCCCTTATGGATGTCACCAATGATGTTGTCAAGAGATAAGTCTCTTGGTTTCCTCCATTCTTTTGGCTATTCATGAGAAATGGTTGGTGGATCTTGCTGTTTTGAGGTTTGCTCTCTTTGTCTTCACCTGTACTTTCATCATCATCAACAAGAACACTTCCTTTTGGGGATTGTTAGATTCATCAAACTTTACATGCCATGATTCCTCAATGCACATTCTTCTTTTATTATAAACTCTATATGATTTACTAGTTGATGAATACCCAATAAAAATTGCCTCATCCGCCTTGGCATCAAACTTACCAAGGGGTTCTTTGCCATTATTCAGAACAAAACATTTGCAGCCAAATACTTTAAAATGAGAAATATTAGGCTTTTTGTCCTTATAAAGTTCATAGGGGGTTTTCTTTAAAATAGGACGAATCACAATTCTATTTAGAACATAGCAAGCAGTGGAAACTGCTTCAGCCCAAAAATATTTAGGCAAATCATTTTCATTTAACATAGTTCTAGCTAGTTCTACTAAAGATCTATTTTTCCTCTCAACAACTCCGTTTTGTTGTGGAGTTCTTGGTGCGGAAAAATTGTGATTAATTCCATATTTTTCACAAAACTTTTCAAAAGATTCATTTTCAAATTCACCTCCATGATCACTCCTAAGGGACTTAATTTTCAAATCTTTTTCATTTTGTATCCTTTTGGCAATAACTTTGAAAACTTTGAAGGCATTGTCTTTACTTGGTATAAATGCAACCCAAGTAAATCTAGAGTAGTCATCTACTAAAACTAGTCCATATAGGTTTCCACCTAAACTAGCAGTTCTAGAGGGTCCAAACAAATCCATGTGCAATAGCTCAAGTGGTCTAGAAGTTGAAACAATATTTTTAGATTTAAAAGAGTTTCTAGACTGCTTGCCCTTTTGACATGCATCACAAAGACCTTCTCTATTGAACTTTAAGTCAGGTAACCCTTCCACTAAGTTCTTAGATGACAGTCTATTAAGTTGATGAACATCAATATGTGCTATGCATCTATGCCAAAGCCAAGATATATCATCATTTGATGTAAGGCATGCATGATATGATGATGAATGATTAAGTTCAAGGATGTAGATGTTACCATGTCTCTTACCAACCATTAGTACCTCATTTGATTTACTGCTACTAATTTTGCAGCTTCCTTGATCAAATGACACATGATAACCTTTGTCACAGAGTTGGCTAATACTCAGAAGATTGTATCTCAAGCCTTCCACAAGCAGTACATCTTCAATGACAAGATTGGATTTGTCTCCAACAGCACCAATACCCAGAATTTTCCCTTTGTTATTATCTCCATATACTACTGAACCAGATTCTTTGGATTTGAAGGAGATAAAATTGCTCTTGTCTCCGGTCATATGTCTTGAGCAGCCACTATCCAAATACCAAGTTGAGTGTTTGGCTCTCAAGCACACCTACACAGAATAAGATATCACTTTGATTTTGGTACCCAAACTTTGTTGGGTCCATGCATGTTAGAACTGTGATAATCTTTCCTAATCCATTTAAACAATCCACTATGTATACCTTTCTTTCTAATCATGCAGTTGTAAGAGTTATGTCCAGGTTTCATACAATAACTACATGAGAAAGTTCTATTATTTCTGGTTTGTTTAAATGCAGAGAACTTCACATTATTCTTTTTCAAAGAGGCATTAAAAGACTTACACTTTGAACAAGGTAGTTTCAAGGCATTATTTTCTTTTTCCAGATTTTGAACATTAGTTTTTAAAACAAAAATGTCATTTTCTAAATCAGAAATATTGTTTTTCAAAGCTTTATTCAATTTTTCTATTCTTTCAGCTTCTTTGAAGAGTTCACAAAAAGCATTATATAGCTCATCATAATCTTGTACAGATGAATCAGAATCACTTACCTCATCATCTGAAGTTGGTTTTGCCATGAGACATAAATTTGCTTCTTCATTGTCACTCTCACTAGAGGATGAGGAGTCATTTTCTTCCCAAGCAATGTAGGCCTTTTTCTTGCGGAATTTATCCTTCTTGGGTAGATCCTCATGTTCTACTCTTCTTGGTTCACTGCTGTTATTTTTCTTCATGTTGGGACACTCCGATTTGTAGTGACCCATCTTTCTACACTCATAACACGTGACCTTTGAAGACGAACCTTCATTCCTCTTGAAGCCTTTTCTTGAATTATTGAATTTCCTTTTGTCACTGTTCTTCCTCATGAACTTTTTGAATTTTCTCACCATGAGATTCATATTTTCTTGCTCAGATTCACTTCCACAGCATGATGAGTCGCTCTCACTTGCTGTGTCTTCCATCTTGAGTGCTAAGCCTTTGGCTTTCTTATCTTTCTGTTCCTCATCAGCAATACGAGACATATCCATTTCATATTCCCTCAATTTACCAAATAACTCTGCACTGGTCATCAGTGCTAAGTTCTTTGATTCGGTGATTCCTGTGACTGTTGGTTGCCATTTTCTGCTCAATGACTTTAGCACCTTCACATTTACTTCTTCTTCAACGAAGACTTTTCCGAGTCCTTTTAGATGATTCACAATGTGTGTGAACCGTTTCTGCATATCCATTATAGACTCGCCTTGTGCCATTCTAAATGTTTCGTACTCTTGGATCAGGGTATTCTTCCTTGCCCTTCGTACTTCAGCGGTACCTTCATGTGTGACCCTTATTAGATCCCACGCTTCTTTGGCTATGTTACAAGCTGAAATTCTAAAAAATTCATCAGAGTTTAAAGCAGAATGTATAATATTTAAAGCTTTAGCATCATTTTCTGCTCTCCTAATTTCTTCTGGTTCCCACTTCTCAAATGGTTTTTCTAATTCATTTCCATCAACTATATATGTGGGGATTTTAAAATCAGTTATAACAGCTTGCCAAATACTTCTATGAATAGACTCCATAAAGATTTTCATTCTAACTTTCCAAAAAGGGTAGTTATCACCACAAAACAGAGGAGGTCTATTAATAGAGGCACCTTCAAACAAATGGTAATTGATTATGGCCATTATGGATCAAATTCTAGAGCAACTTACTAGAAGTAGCTCTGATACCAATTGTTGGTCCCTGTGTATGAATCTAGAGGGGGGTGAATAGATTCTTGTTCAATTTTACCCGAATTTCGCAAGATTCTAATTCCTTTCGAATTCAAACAAATTGGTTCTAGATTCACCTATCAATTACCGTATCAATTACCGATTCTATTACTGATTCAATTACCGTATCTATTACTAAGTTGATTATCAATACAGTTGTCAAATATACTGCAAAATTTAATCAATGATAAAAGCAATATAATGGAAACTGTAAAGAGGATAAGGAAGAGAAGAGTGCACGGATCGATCTATCTTGGTTCTACTGATCGCCTACGTCCGGTCCCAACCCAACAACTGTTGCGATTGGATTTCCACTATCAAATGATCCCTTTTGTGTTCTTTTACATTCACTCTGCAACAAGCAACACAAAAACGAAATCAAAACACCCAAAACCTGTTCTTCAACCTAAAGAACAGTTCTTCCCTGATCTTGGCACACCCAAGATCAAACCTTTGAGAAAACACTTCTCAAATACACTTACTCTATCCAGAGAGACCTCTCTCCTAGAGCAACAACTCAGTAAACAAAGAAACAAGTAAAGATCAGTTTAGAATACACCTGATGTGTTGATCTGATCACAAAGAATGCACAAAGAATGCCACCCAAATAGAGAAATACAATAGGTTTGCCTTTCCTTTGGAAAACAAAATCAGCTCTACAAGTTCTCTTTGAGTTTCTTGGAAAGAAATGATAATCTCTGATTTCAGAGTATATGAAAGTGTAAGAATATGTTCAAAAGATGTAGTTCCGAAAAAATCTTCCAAGATTCTCATCAAAGAGCCTTTTAAAGATGAAGTTTAAAGCTTGTTTTAGGCAAACTGAGGGCTCAACGGTCAAGATAATCGATTACAAGAAGTGGGTAATCGATTAAAATAGCCGTTGCAGCAATTTTGGGTGCATTTTTGAACGTGGTAATCGATTACCAGGGGAAGGTAATCGATTACCCCAGGAAAACACAACACAGTAATCGATTGCAGGATGAGGGTAATCGATTACCCCAAAGGGGAAAAACTCGTAATGTCGATTACCAGGGAGGTGTCGATTACTTTAGAGAAGGAGGACTTGGTAATCGATTACCTAGGGAGGGTAATCGATTACCTCAGTGAAGAATGCAATCTTGAGTGATTTTTTAGCATGGTAATTGATTACCTATTGTTGGTAATCGATTACTCCAGTGAACAAATGGATTTCCACACTTTGTTACCCATTGTTTGGTAGTTGATTACCTCTTGTTGGTAATCTATTACCTCAATTGGTTCCCAAAGGTTTTTCAAGACTTGTTTTAAGAAAAGGAAATCAACCATTTGTCAAATGAGTAATCACACACAAGATAGCAAAAACTCCCTGAGTTATCCAAACCAAAAGTCAAACACAAACATGTCTAAGCTCAACAAGCAATACATAGAAAGATCCTAAATACATTTCATCTAAGAAAAACCACAATTCCATAACATCAAAATCAAAACACTAAAAAGGAGAACAAACACATCTTCAAGCTTTAAGTCCAACAGGGTGCTGTTCCTCTTTCACATTGGCTTGGTAGGAAGTTGATAATTGATTTGAGAATAATTTCTAAGTGAGAACCAAGAGATAAAGAGGAAAAAGGAAAGAGAGTTTCACTAGAGAAAAAGCCACTAAGTGTGAAATACGAGTTGATTGAGTGGATACACTTAGAAAGTGGTGAGATTCTTTATTTCCTATTATATTTCTTGTACACTAACCTTTTCTTGCAGCGATGGCTAGTTCTCCTAGTGTTGGCAATGAGTTGTCACCCAAAACTCTCAAAATGATGGATATTATGATGAGTAGATTGAATACCACCCTTGATGAGAGAATGGGGGAGTTTGAAAGGAGGTTGGATAGTGAGAGGAGGCATCATGGAGAGAATAGTAGGAATAGAGGTGAAAGGAGAGAGTACCATAGAGATAGTGATAAGAGGAGTAGAAGAGGGAGTGAAAGAAGTGATAGAGATTATTATGACTTTAAGAGGGAAATGAGAGAAGAAAAACAAAGAAGGTTGTTAGAAGAAAATGAAAGGAATTATGATGAGTATTGGAGAAGGGAAAAAGAGAGAATGATAAAGGAATTGAGAGAAAAAGAATTGAGAGCAAGAGAAATTAAAGAATGGGAGTTCATAGAAAAACAAATGAAGGAGAAAAATGATTCTTTACATGCTTATACTAACCCTTCATTTGAATTTTTTGATTCTTATTTGGAGGACATTGTAGGTATGGTTCCAAAGGATGACTACCAAGAGGAAATTGAAAATCTCTTGTGTGAAGATGTAGAAAGGAATGCACTTAAATCTCTTTATGAAGATGCTTGTGGTCATCTTTATAAAGTTCCTTTTGATTTGACTCCTAATGAAGAGTTGTGCATAAAAGAGCCTTGGAACAAATATCGTAAAGAAAAGGAAATGCCTATAGAATTTGAACTACCTTTTGAAAAAATTTCCTTATCAACTACTACTCCTTTTACTTTTATTAAGAATGATATTCCATACCATACTTTAGAATCTTATGGCATTGAGCCTTGGAAGATCCTTGAATTTGGTAACTTGGAATTCTTAATTGTGCCTATTAACCATTATTTTCATGATGTTGAATGCTTTCCTAGGTTGTTGGAAGAGGTTAAGAAGGAGGGCACACCACAAAGTTCCACACTTAGCGAAGGAATGTCGGATAAGAAGCAAGTGTCTACACAAGTGGGGAAAGGAGTAAAAACTCCTAATAGTTTCGGTTATATCCCAAATGAGTATTCAAAATTTTCCTTTCATTCTTTAATTGATATTTTTGATATTGAGAAAAAATACATGCTGTTTTCCTATGATTTAGAAGTGAGTGAAATTTGTAATTTGCTCAAATTAGATGCTAGAATTAAGTTGAATAGGTGTAGACTTATAGATTTCCAAATGTTTTTACCACCATGCACTCACTATAGAATGCAAGCATACCAACATAATAAATCACTTCCATCAAATGCTATAAAGAATGATTTATCCATTGTTAATGATGACATTGTGATATTTGATCCCGGTGGTTATTTGTTTGTAGGTAAAGAGGACTCTATTTAGGAGCAAGAGTCCGTTGAGGAAATTCCTTAGAGGACATGAGTCTAAAAGGACCCAAACCTTTTTTAACTTGATCTACCTAGTGATTTGTTGGATGAAAACTTTCAATGTTAATGACTTGTCTTTGTTTAATGTAGGTGAAGATCAAGCCAACTTGGGGACAAGTTGCAACTAAGAAGGAGGGTTTGATGTAGGCACATCTAAGGAAAATAATTCACCTAGAAGAAATACTAGAAGCTCCAAGTTACCTTAGCTTAGGATTTGATTTTTGTAATTGAAGTGTAAATAATTTTGATGGCCTTGTAAGTTTTTGGCCAAAAGTGTACTTTTCTTTTAAGTGTTTGCTTAATGTTGTGCTTAAAAGGCTAGTAAGCTTAAAGAGTGAAGCTTAATAGGAGTGAATGAATTTAAGTTCAAGTTCATATTAAATTCACATTTGAAATTTAAATTTAATTTGATTTAAATTTGAATTTCAAATTGTGAATCCAAGTGGATTTGGTTCAAATAGATTTTCACTTGGATTAGGATCCATGCCTAATCCAAGAGCAAATCTCAACCCTTGATTAGATGCACTCATCCAATGGATGAGAATCAAGTGGAAAGTGACATGTAACCTTTGAGAGTGACATGTAACCTTTGAAAGTGACATGAAACCCTCTTGAAAGTGACATGTACTTGAAACTTTGAACTTGTGGCTCTTATTCATTGACTTGTAGAGTACTCTAATGTTGTCTAGCTTCCTCTTCAAGTCTTCCTAAGTCTATAAAAGCCCAAAAACGAAATTTGTAAAGAACTTTTGACAAATTAATGAATTGAATAAGCTTAGAGCTTTTCTTTGAGAGAGGTTTTCTCTTGTCTTGCTTAGCAAGGTTTCTTGAATCTTATCAATGGATTCCATCCTCCATTGTGGCGGTTCCTCCTAGGCTTATTGGTCATGCCATGGCGCCATCCTCTTCCATTCCTCACCTTTCCACCTTTTCTTTCTCGGTTTTCTTCCATCTTTGAAGCTTGACCGAAGCTTCCTTGGTTTTTTGGTTGGAGTTGCTTTCTTTGAAGAAGCTAGATTGGGCAACACAAGGACTCTTTGGAATCTCTCTAAGGAGGCCTATATCAAAGGTTGACTGTTGACTTTGGTGTTGACTTTGTAATTCTTCTAGCATTGTTGACCTCTTTTGTTGGAGTGGATGGACCTCCATCATTAAGTCTCTGTCTTAATAATTTAATTTCAATCACGTACTCAATGCAATATTTTATTAATTATTGTATTAGTATGACTAATTTATCCCCCTCACAATTATTTCTTTTAATTATGTTATGTCTTTTGATGAAATTCCTTAGATTTATTTTACGCTTGCTAACTAGGGTGTTTATTTTAGTTACTGTAGGGGTGTTAAATATTTTGTTATGGGAAATATTGTTGTGGATTGAGAGAGTAATATTGCGGGTCATACTGCATTGATGAGTCGTTTAGGTTCATAATAATCTATTGTGAATGTTTTTGTTTGTGAGAAGGATGGATGCCTACTGCTAGAAGGAGCAGTGATGTTGTCCCTTGTTGTTTTAAGAATGAGAGAGATTATTATGAATGCTAAATGCACGAAAATGTTTTCAAACAGAGAGGATGAATGGAACTAGAACAGTTGGTCCCTGACGGGTCGATGTAATGGCCTAGGACTACGAGGGTATTCGCGGTGGGGAAAACTTCCATTATGACCGATCACCATGAGTGGGAGTGAGTCCCATTGCAACACTGGCTACCTTGACTGTGACTGTCTAGTATCTCTAGTGAGAGTATCAGAGGTGACATGTACTCCTAGAAATCGCTCAATTATTTTAATGGTACCACATGACATGAGAGTGAGTTGTGAGTAACATGCATCATATTGGGTTGCACGACATGATTGACTGTGATAATTGTGAATTGAGTGTGTGTACTTTCTTGTGTTCCTTGTGTTGAACTGTTCTTGTTGATCTCTTTATTATCATTAAAATGTGAACTAACCCTGTGTTGTGTCTGTGGTTGACACCTGTGATGACCCCGCGAACGGGCGAGCAGATGAGCAGTTTGTTGGAGACGAAAATAACTTAGGCTAGGAAGGGAACCTGGTTTCTTAAAGACGTGGCATGCTATTTCCTTTTCTCTTTTGAATTCAAATGACTGCATTTATTTTTAAACGCTAAAACTTTTGTTTACCTGTTAGTGATTTCATTATTTGAAACGATTTTATCTTGGGAGACTTATACGATGATAGAAGTTTATTTTTAAAATTTGTGTTATGAAATAAAATTTAGTTCCCTTCATTTAATAGCGTAATTATTTCTCGTGAATCATAGAAAACTTATGACGTTGACATCATAGTGATTTAGGGGTGTTACACTTATTCATTCTAGAAGTTACTTATTTATTATAACTATTTCTAGAAAATTCTTATTTATTTTACTTTTTCTAGAAACTTCTTTTTTATTATACGTGTTCCTGGAAACTTCTTTTTAGAAAATTCTTATTTATTCTATCTATTTCTAGAAAATTCTTATTGATTCTAAAAACTTTTTATTTATTCTTTTTTTTCTAGAAACTTCTTGATTATTCTACATGTTTTTAGAAACTTCTTGTTTATTATAGAAATATCTTGTTTATTCTACCTGTTTCTAGAAAATTCTTGATGATTCTAGAAAATTCTTATTATTTCTAGAAAGTTCTAGATTATTCTACTTATTACTAGAAAAATCTTGATTATTCTAATTTGTTCTAGAAACTTCTTATTCTACATATTTCTAGAAACTTCTTATTCCACATATTTCTAAAAACTTCTTATTCCACATATTTCTAAAAACTTCTTATTCTACATATTTCTAGAAACTTCTTTTTCTACTTATTTCTAGAAACTTCTTATTCTATTTATTTCTAGAAACTTCTTGATTATTCTACTTATTTTTAGGAAATTTTGGATTATTCTACTTAGTTCTAGAAACTTCTTATTTTCTAACTTATTTCTAGAAATTTATCAATTCATTGTGAACATTTAATTTGAAAGATACTTCTAAACTATTCTAGAATTTTCTTTTACCTTTTAAGATATTTTGATGGAAACTAAGATATTTTTATAGAAACTAAGATTTTTTTCTTTGGAAACAATCTCCAACACTCTAGAAATTTCTTGGGAACTCTGTAAATAGGACATAGGGGGTTTCAAATGATGACATAACTCAAAGAATACTCATGCATTCTCTAAAATCATCTTCATTCCAAAAACTTTCTATACTTTCTCCACCTTAAGAAGAAATCTGTCCAACCAAAGTAGGAACAAGTAGAAGAAGCATATAGGAAGCTTGGAGAAACCAGTAAGGGGATTTTTCCTTATCCTTCTTTTTCTATTCTTTATTTTCTTGGTACTTCCATTTTCTGTCTATGGTTTATTGGTGTTTCTTTTCTTCCTCTTTCCTTACACTTTTTTCTAATTCTCTAAGTTTATGTTTTCTTTGTCCTTCAAATGATTATTTTAAAGTTGTTTTCTTCCTCTTTCAACTGTTTCTTTGAATACTATGACTACTTTATAACCAAATAAATGAAATAGAAACCTTTATTATTCATATTAAGCATTTTACTTTTATTATGAACAACTTCAATCTTTTCTCTTTTGATCAAACCTCTTTTGAACATTAACATAATGAATATGTAAATATATGTCATAAACACAAATTTGTGGTGGTACATGGTTATACATTCAAGTATGAATTGTGTCCTCAAACAAAAAGGGAATTTTACTAAATCAGCAAAATATAACATAACCCAAATTGGCAATGGAGTACTTAATTCTCAGCATTGAATTGAACGAAGCCTTACCCATGATGAACAAAAGATCAAGTTACCGTCGTCGTCATTAGTCCTTGGATTGCTTAGCTCGTTGCACAAGAAAGTTAGCCATGCATGCATATTCAGATTATGTTAGTGGTGATCAGTGTGAAATTTGTTCCAAGTTCCCAATGAGATCAAGTGGGTTCAGATTTCAGAGAATGGTATTATCCCATTGCCTTATATATTTCCTGCATTATCTTCCATACAAGTTAGCATTTACTACAATCAATAAGGCTTTATAAAGCTTATAACGTTCGACTTAGGTGAAGGTATGATGACAAAGTCAATTTAGCCTCATTACCATGTTCCCCAGCTTAAGAAACCATAGTCCCCAAAACATTCTCCTAGATAAACTCTTGGCATTGAAATTGTGTTCTTTATTGGTTTTTAGGGCTTTTTATTGATACCTCATTATTTTCCAATATTTTTGGTTGCCGCAAACTAGCAGCTTTTTCAGTAATTTTCCAATTTTTTATTTTTTTTGTGATCATAAACTGGTGATCTTTTCTTCCTTTTTTGATTTTTTTGTGAATTTTTTTCTAGAGGTTTGAATTCTTTCTCTGTTGAACATATACTATTTACCAAGAGAGTTTTCTAAAATAGGATTTGGGTTTTCAAGCCTGAGGTATAAATAGTAATTATTTTAAATAAATAATTATGATTTTCATTTTATAATTTTAAATATATTATAAATTTGTTTTTATAATTTTAAATAAATTATAAATTTGTTTTTATAATTTTAAATAAATTATAAATTTGTTTTTATAATTTTAAATAAATAATCATAATTATAATATTCTTAAAATAATTATATATATAAATAATAATTTATAATAATAAATAATATATATAATAATAATAATAGTAACAAAAATTTTAATTTCTGATAATTTTTCATTTTTGATTTATAATTTTATATCTAATTTTTAAAACATATATGTTTAAGACTCTAATTTAAATGATTTTCAATTTTTATATTCATCTTTAATTTTAAACTTCCATCTAAATGATCACAACAATAATTTTTAACCATTGATGATGTATTTTTTATTAATTTACCTAAAAATTTTAATTAAAATTTTTAATATTTATTTCCAGTTTTAAAATTTTACTTATATTTATTTAATTTTTTTATTATAACAATATTTTTTAAACATTAGTAATGTAATTTATTACTATACTTAAAAATTATAATTATATAAAATTAAAATAACTTCAATTTATTTTTTACACGTACATTATCTAATTTTAAAGAAAGTAAATAAAAGATATAATAAAATAATGAAATGAAATGAAAAAACAAAAAAAATAAAAAAAATAAAAGAAAAAAATTAGAAAAAAAATTCTCGCCCCTCCGATTACAAAATCCTAGCTCTGCCCCTGACTGCTTATTATGAAAAATCTGCTTAGGCTCAAAGTGAGTGGCTAAGGTCATTCATTTAAATTTAATGTTGGCCGAGAAAGCTTTTTATGGGTTCCGAAGAAGACCTAAATACTTTCCTATTTTAGGATCAACTTGGTGTTGGACTTAAAGCTTGAAGATGCTTTGGTGTCTCTCTTGGTGTTTTGTTTTTGATGCTATGTAATTTTGGTTTTCTTAGATGAAATGTAATTAGGAGTTTCCTATGTATTGATTGTTTAGTTTAGGCATGTATGTGGTTGTTCTTTGTTTGAATGCCTTGGAGAGCTTGGCAATCTTGTGTGATTTCTCATGTGTCAAATGTTTGATTTCCCTCTCTAATATATTTGAAAATTTCTTTGGTAACCAACTGAGGTAATAGATTACCAACAGAAGGTAGTTAACTACCAACAGAAGGTAATCAACTACCAACAGTAGGTAACAGAGTGTGGGAATTCATTTGTCACTGGATTAATCGATTACCCCCTCGGGTTAATCGATTACCATGAGCCAAAATCACCCTAGAAACCATTGCTCACTAGTTTAATCGATTACCAACCTCTGGCAGTCGATTACCCCTATCAGAAATTCATTAAGTTGCCTAAATTGAGTTTTTAATTGAACATATAAATACTCTTTTCTAAAAAATTAACATAAGATCTTGGAACATAAGTTTTAGAAAAGTTCATACACTTTCATATTCTCTAAAAACTGAGTTCATCATCTTTTCCAAGAAACCCATAAAGAACTTCAAGAGTTCATCAAGTTTTCATAAAGAAAAGGCAATCTTGATCTTTTTCGATCGTGGGTGGCATTCATAGTGTTTTCTTTTGTGATCAGATCTACACTCCAGGTGTTTTCTAAACTGATCTTTTGTTTACCTTTTTGATTTATGGGTTATTACTCTAGGAGAGAGGTCTCTCTGGATAGAGTAAAGGTCCTTGAGAAGTGTTTTCTCAAAGGTTTGATCTTGGGTGTTCCAAGGTCAAGGGAAGAACTATTCTTTGGGTTAAAGGACAGGTTTTGGGTGTTTTGATTTCGTTTTTGTGTTGTTTGTTGTAGTGTGAATGTAAAAGAACATAAAAGGGATCTTTTGATAGTGGAAAACCAATCGCAACAGTTGTTGGGTTGGGACTGGATGTAGGCAGTGGGCCGTACCAGTATAAATCATTGTGCACTCTTCTTCTTCCTTATTCTTTTTACCGTTTACGTTACATTGCTGTTATCACGATTTATCTTTTGCAATTTGCTTGGTAACTGACTCGGTAATTGACTCGGTAATCAACTAAAACTGGAACAGTTAGATACTGATATTGGTTACGACGCATATTGATTACTAACGTGTTTCTGATTATTCCTTTTGGTTCCGCTGTGTATCTTTGATATTTCCTGTTTATCTGTCTCATCTATTGATAGGTAATCAAGAATAGTTTTTTGTTTGAATTAAAAGGAATTAGAAACTCGCAAAATTGGGCTATAGTGAAACTAGAATCTATTCACCCCCCCTCTAAATTCACACATAGGGACCATCAATTGGTATCAGAGCTTTATCTAGTAGGTTGCTCTAGATTTTGATCCATAGTTCCTTAGAATGGCCGGTAATCAGTTACCATTCGCTGAAGGTGCCTCTATTAACAGACCTCCTCTATTTTGTGGTGATAACTATCCTTTTTGGAAAGTGAGGATGAAAATCTTTATGGAGTCTGTACATAGAAGCATTTGGCAAGCGGTTGTGACTGATTTCAAGGTCCCCACATACATAGAAAATGGGAATGAGATTGAAAAACCATTTGAGAGATGGGAACAAGAGGAAATTAGGAGAGCTGAAAATGATGCAAAAGCTTTAAATATTATACATTTTGCTTTGAATTCAGATGAATTTTTCAGAATTTCAGCTTGCAACACAGCCAAAGAAGCTTGGGATCTAATAAGGGTCACACACGAAGGAACCGCTGAAGTACGAAGGGCAAGGAAGAATACCTTGATCCAAGAATACGAAACTTTCAGAATGGCACAAGGTGAGTCCGTGATGGATATGCAGAAACGTTTCACACACATCGTGAACCATCTTAAAGGACTTGGTAAGATCTTCGTTGAGGAAGAAGTCAATGTGAAAGTCTGAAATCATTGAGCGAGAAAATGGCAACCAAATCACAAAGACAATCCTTTGAATCAAAGAACCTAGCCTTGATGACAAGTGCAGAGTTATTTGGTAAGTTAAGGGAATATGAAATGGACATGTCACGTATTGCTGATGAGGAACAAAAAGATAAGAAAGCCAAAGGTCTAGCACTCAAGATGGAAGACACAGCTAGTGAGAGCGATGCGTCAAGCTGTGGTAGTGAATCTGAACAGGAAACTATGAATCTCATGGTAAGGAAATTCAAAAAGTTCATGAAGAGGAACAACGATAAAAGGAGATTCAACAATTCCAGAAAAGGCTTCAAGAGGTGTGAGAGTTCATCTTCAAAGGTCACTTGTTATGAGTGTGGAAAGGTGGGTCACTACAAATCGGAGTGCCCCAACATGAAGAAAAGCAACAACAGTGAGCCTAGAAGAGTAGAACATGAGGAACGACCCAAGAAGGACAAATTTCGCAAGAAAAAGGCATACATTGCTTAGGAAGAGAATGATTCCTCAACCTCTAGTGGGAGTGATAATGAAGAAGCAAATTTGTGTCTCATGGCTAATCCAACATCTGATGATGAGGTAAGTGATTCCGCTTCATCTACTTTTGATTATGATGAGCTGTAAACTACTTTTTGTGAACTTTACAAGGAAGCCGAAAAACTAGACAAGTTGAACAAGGTTTTGAAAAACAAAATTACTGATTTGGAGAATGATATTTCTGTTTTGAAAACTGATGTTCAAAGTTTGAAAAAGGAAAATGATGCTTTGAAACTACCCTGTTCAAAGTGTAAGTCTTTTGATGCCTCCTTGAAAAAGAATAACATGAAGTTCTTTGCATTTAGACAAACCAGTAAAAACATAACTTTCTCATGTAGTTATTGTATGAAATCTGGACATAACTCTTATAATTGCATGATTAGGAAGGAAGGTATAACTAGTGGGTTGTTTAAATGAATTAGGAAAGATAGTCACAGCTCTAACACAAATGGACCCAACAAGACTTGGGTACCAAAAACAAAGTGATATCTTTTTCTGTGTAGGTGTGCTTGAGAGCCAAACACTCAACTTGGTATTTGGATAGCGGCTGCTCAAGACATATGACTGGTGACAGAGCAATTTTATCTCCTTCAAATCAAAAGAATCTGGTTCAGTAGTGTATGAAGATAACAACAAAGGAAAAATACTGGGTATAGGTGCTGTTGGAGACAAATCCAACATTGTGATTGAAGATGTCTTGCTTGTGGAAGGTTTGAAATTCAATCTTTCGAGTATTAGCCAACTATGCGACAAAGGTTATCAAGTATCATTCGATAATGGTTCTTTGCAAGATCAAGAGTGATGATTCGAGTGAGGTATTAATGGTCGGTAAGAGACATGGTAACATCTACATCCTTGAACTTGATCTTTCATCATCATATCATGCATGTCTTACGTCAAAGGATGATTTATCATGGCTTTGGCATAGACGTATAGCTCATATTGATGTTCATCAGCTGAATAAGCTTTCATCTAAGAACCTAATACAAGGGTTACCTGACTTGAGGTTCAAAAGAGAAGGCCTATGTGATGCATGAAGAAAGAAAGCGATCTAGAAGCTCCTTTAAAACCAAAAATGTTGTTTCAACTTCTAGACCACTTGAGCTACTGCACATGGATCTCTTTGGTCCATCTAGAACTACTAGTTTGGGTGGAAACCTATATGGACTGGTTTTAGTGGATGACTACTCTCGTTTTGCTTGGGTTGCATTTATACCAAGTAAAGACAACACCTTCAAAGTTTTTAAAATTCTTGCCAAAAGGATACAAAACGAAAAAGATTTGAAAATCAAGTCCCATAGGAGTGATCATGGAGGTGAATTTGAAAATGAACCTTTTGAAAAATTTTGTGAAAAATATGGAATCGATCACAACTTTTCCGCTCTAAGAACTCTGCAACAAAACAGGGTTGTTGAGAGGAAAAACAGATCTTTAATAGAACTAGCTAGAGCTATGTTAAGTGAGACTGCTCTGCCTAAACACTTTTGGGCTGATGCAGTTTCCACTGCTTGCTATGTTCTAAACAGAATTGTGATTCGTCCCTTTTTAAAGAAAACCCCCTATGAACTCTGTAAGGACAAGAAGCCCAATATCTCTCATTTTAGGGTATTCGGGTGCAAGTGTTTTGTACTGAATAATGGCAAAGAGCCTCTTGGTAAGTTTGACGGCAAGGCAGATGAGGGTGTGTTTATTGGGTATTCATCAACAAGTAAAGCATATAGAGTTTTAAATAAAAGGAGAATGTGCATTGAGGAATCTATGCATGTAAGGTTTGATGAATCTAACAATCCCCAAAAGGGAAATGTTTTTGTTGATGATGATGAGAATACAGCAACAACAAACCACATTTACAGCAAGATCAACCAACCAATTCTCATGATCTGCCAAGAGAACGGAGGAAACCAAGAGATTTATCTCCTGAAAACATCATTGGTGACATCCATAAGGGAGTATCCACTAGATCCTCCCATAATATGTTCTGTGATGATTATGCGTTTGTATCTCAATTTGAACCCTCTTGTGTTGATGATGCTATAAATGATGAATTTTGGATGAATGCTATGCATGAGGAGTTAAATCAATTTAAAAGGAATGACGTTTGGGAGTTAGTACCTTTTAATAGAGATATGAATCTAATTGGAACAAAATGGGTGTTCAAGAATAAGCTAGATGAGAATGGAATAGTGGTTAGGAATAAGGCAAGACTAGTAGCTAAGGGATATAATTAACAACAAGGAATAGACTTTGATGAAACATATGCTCCTGTTGCTAGATTAGAAGCTATAAGAGTCTTACTTGCTTTTGCCTGCATTCATGATTTTAAGCTGTTTCAAATGGATGTTAAAAGTGCGTTCTTAAATGGCTACATCAATGAGGAAGTCTTTGTTTCACAACCTCCTGGTTTCACTGACTTTAGTTACCCTGAGCATGTGTACAAGCTAAAGAAGGCCCTCTATGGTCTGAAGCAAGCCCCCAGACAATGGTATGAAAGGTTAAGTAAATTTCTTTTGTCAAAAGGGTTCAACAGAGGTAATGTTGACAAAACTCTTTTTATTAGGAGGAAGTCTAACAATATGTTATTGGTCCAAGTGTATGTTGATGATATCATTTTTGGATCAACTAATCAATCTCTGTGTGAAGAATTTGTGGCTAGCATGCAGGGAGAGTTTGACATGTCTATGATGGGAGAACTCAAATTCTTCCTAGGACTGCAAGTCAAGCAACTGAAAGAAGGAATCCTTATACACCAAGCGAAGTACACTAAAGAATTACTGAAGAAATTCGACATGGAGAGTTGTAAGATCTCTAATATACCTATGTCAACTAATCTCTCTTTAGATAATGATGCTACAGGAGTAGGAGTAGACCAAACAAAGTACAGAGGGATCATTGGATCACTCTTGTATCTCACAGCAAGCAGACCAGATATAATGTTCAGTGTTTGTGTTTGTGCGCGATTTCAATCTGCACCAAAACAATCACACATGACTGCTGTAAAGAAAATTCTGAAGTACCTAAAAGGAATAAAGAACTGTGGTTTGTGGTATCCCAAAGGTACGTCCCCTACTCTAGTCGGTTTTAGTGATTCAGATTTTGCAGGTTGCAAAACAGATAGAAAGAGCACGAGTGGTGTCTGTCACTTGTTTGGAGGAAGCTTAGTCTCATGGTACAGTAAGAAACAAGCATGTGCTGCTCTATCAACAGCAGAAGCAGAGTTTGTGGCTGCGGGTAGTTGTTGTGCTCAAACCATTTGGTTGAAGTAACAACTTGAGGATTTTGGACTAAAGCTTGATCACATTCCTATCAAGTGTGACAATACAAGTGCAATCAGTATCACGAAGAACCCGGTTTTGCACTCAAGAATGAAGCATATTGAGGTGTGCCATCTTTTCATAAGGGATCATATTGAAAAAGGTGACTGTGAAGTGGAGTTCATTGAAACGGAGAACCAACTCACGGATATCTTCACAAAGCCCCTTCTTAAGGAGAGATTCTTCAAACTTAGAACCAATCTTGGTATACTAAGCGAAGAACATCTCACATGAATCCTCTAAGTATGGTAAGTTGGATCATTTATAGTGCTCAAACAAGGTATGAGTTCATTACATTACATAGTCATGACCAATTCTCTTTCAAAACATGTAAAATCAAGTGTTTTCAATCTTTCTGATATAGATAATCGATTACCATTGCATTTCAATCGATTACCTAGCTTGATTTCAAAGTTTTTGGTGAATTACTCTCTGGAGTAATCGATTACCCCACTTGGTAATCGATTACCACGATTTCAAAAATGGATTTTCCAGTTTGTGAGCCCTTGGAGTAATCAATTACCATGCCTGGTTAATCGATTACCATGTCCCCTGTTTTCAAATGTGTTTTGGTTACTCGCGGGAGTAATCGATTACCACGTAAGGGTAATCGATTACCTTCGTTGCTGGAAGTGTTTTTCATGGTTTTGGGACTAATCGATTACAATTTCTTAGAGTCCAATACTTTGTTCATTGTATCTAACCTCAATTGTGGAGTTTTTATAAGTGATTTTCAGGTTTTGGGTTTCATTCTACACATCTCACAAACCATAAAAATCTCTTTCTCTCTCTAACCCTAAAACCCCCTTTTCATCTTCTTCATCTTCTCCACCACCACCATCAATGGAAGAGCAAGGACGAGGCAAGCGGATCAAGCACGTAGGTCACAAGCCTAAGCCAAGGGTTTCGCCCCGATCAAAGAAGGGTGAATCCTCCTCCAAGAGGAAGGAACCCACATCTCTCGGAGAGGTCGTGGCACGCATAATCAACCCGTGGTTCACCTCTACTGCACAAGAATCACGTTTCTATGGAGATTTTGCCAACAAGGAACTCGTTCCGGCAAAGATTTTGGACCTCCGATGGCTGGATGCACAAGGGTTCACATTCCACTCTTTACTCCGAGATCAGAACCTTGAGAAGCTTGTTGTTCTGAAGGGTTTCATATACCCTGATCTAGTGAGAGTTTTCTACTCCAACCTCCGACCACACCAAGCCACCGGAACGGTAATCTCTGAGGTTAAAGGCCAACCTATGATTTTGACTCGTGATATATTCTTTCGTTTTGCTGGATTTAAGAATGAAGGTATACGTCTTACGATTTATAACCTACAACACCGGCGGGCTGAACGCTGATGATCGTCTTCTCCACTACACAATTTGCTGGATCCTAGCTGCAAGAGGAGCCAATCATGCTCAGATCAATGAAGAGGATATGGTGATGATGGCAGCGTTGAAAAATGGCATTCAAGTCGACTGGGCACATGTTGTGATGGACAACATGCTCAAGACGAGAAGGCTATTTGATAACAAATGCCCCTATTATCTGTTTATTTCACGTTTGCTTGAGCATTTTCAGGTAGATACTACAAATGAAAGCAGAGACTTGGTGAAGGACATTCACATCATTGGAGACAAGGCGTTGAAAATGATGCGATTGACGAAGACTGATGCTGGATGGGTGCCAAGGGAAGAAGCACCACAACAACAACAAACAGAAGCTGCAACAAATCCACCTTCTGATGATGATGATTCGGCGGGTGGGGAGTACATCCCTAAATCCCGTTTTGAGTCAATTGTCATTGATCGGATGGATGAACTGGAAGCTACCACTGCCAAAAGATTGGACGAGATGGAGGCTGCAAACAATGCCCACTTTTTGGATCTCAAGGAGCTGCTGGAGTCCCTTCATACTCGCTTTGATGCACTCTAGTATTCCCTTCTTATCACTTCTCTCTCTTTTCTTTTATTATTGATATACCAAATAGGGGGAGATGGCTATAGGTTATCCTAGATAGGAGGAGTAGAGTAGAGTAGAGTGGAGTAGAGTAGAGTAGAGTTGAGTAGCATTTTGGAGTATTGAGTAGCATTGAGTAGCATTTTGTTTTGTCTTGCGCTTTATGTTTGAACTATTGAATTTTTTTTAGCTCTGAACAATTTCTTTTTGGTGATTTGGACTTGAACAATTCGATATGGTTGTAATATTTTCATGTTATGCTTTATATTCCGGTTCTGTTTTTTTCAATTCTTCTGGTATTGGTCTATGATTGTGAATTGAATCATGTCTTATATTTCTGATTGGATGATTTTAACTTGATGATTGATAGTATAATGCTCTGTTTAAGATAGATTGTACAGTGAATCTGCAATGCATATACTGCGTATTTGGATATCTCTAACAATTGCAGGATTCTTAGAAGATCAAAACACATCCTAAACCTCTAGGTAAACCTTGGTTGAGATTTGGTACATCAAAACCAAAAAGGGGGAGATTGTTGGACTTAAAGATTGAAGATGCTTTGGTGTCTCTCTTGGTGTTTTGTTTTTGATGCTATGTAATTTTGGTTTTCTTAGATGAAATGTAATTAGGAGTTTCCTATGTATTGATTGTTTAGTTTAGGCATGTATGTGGTTGTTCTTTGTTTGATTGCCCTGGAGAGCTTGGCAATCTTGTGTGATTTCTCATGTGTCAAATGTTTGATTTCCCTCTCTAATATATTTGAAAATGTCTTTGGTAACCAACTGAGGTAATAGATTACCAACAGAAGGTAGTTAACTACCAACAGAAGGTAATCAACTACCAACAGTAGGTAACAGAGTGTGGGAATTCATTTGTCACTGGAGTAATCGATTACCATGAGCCAAAATCATCCTGGAAACCATTGCTCACTAGTTTAATCGATTACCAACCTCTGGCAGTCGATTACCCCTATTAGAAAATCATTAAGTTGCCTAAATTGAGTTTTTAATTGAACATATAAATACTCTTTTCTCAAAAATTAACATAAGATCTTGGAACATAAGTTTTAGAAAAGGTCATACACTTTCATATTCTCTAAAAACTGAGTTCATCATCTTTTCCAAGAAACCCATAAAGAACTTCAAGAGTTCATCAAGTTTTCATAAAGAAAACGCAATCTTGATCTTTTCTCTGACTGGGTGGCATTCATAGTGTTTTCTTTTGTGATCAGATCTACACTCCAGGTGTTTTCTAAACTGATCTTTCGTTTACCTTTTTGATTTCTGGGTTATTACTCTAGGAGAGAGGTCTCTCTGAATAGAGTAAAGGTCCTTGAGAAGTGTTTTCTCAAAGGTTTGATCTTGGGTGTTCCAAGGTCAAGGGAAGAACTGTTCTTTGGGTTAAAGGACAGGTTTTGGGTGTTTTGATTTCGTTTTTGTGTTGCTTGTTGCACAGTGAATGTAAAAGAACATAAAAGGGATCTTTTGATAGTGGAAAACCGATCGCAACAGTTGTTGGGTTGAGACTGGATGTAGGCAGTGGGCCGAACCAGTATAAATCATTGTGCACTCTTCTTCTTCCTTATTCTCTTTACTGTTTACGTCACATTGCTGTTATCACGATTTATCTTTTGCAATTTGCTTGGTAACTGACTCGGTAATTGACTCGGTAATCAACTAAAACTGGAACAGTTAGATACTGATATTGGTTACGACGCATATTGATTACTAACATGTTTCTGATTATTCCTTTTGGTATTTCCGCTGTGTATCTTTGATAATTCCTGTTTATCTGTCTCATCTATTGATAGGTAATCAAGAATAGTTTTTTGTTTGAATTAAAAGGAATTAGAAACTCGCAAAATTGGGCTATAGTGGAACTAGAATCTATTCACCCCCCCTCTAGATTCACACATAGGGACCATCACTTGGTTCTTTGAGTTCTTTTTAGGATCAACTTGGTTCTTTGAGTTTTACCTTTTTCCTATTTTCTTAGACACAAACACATTATTAGTACTAGGAACAAAATAAAAAATATATATTTAATTGATTTCCACAACATAAATCATCAAGCATACACTACATTCTCAATCTTGCGCAAGAGTGTTAGCATCCCAAGGTGGATAAAAAAATTATCATTTAAACTCAAGGTAACAAGAAAAAATTTCATTCATGCATATAGAAGATTAGTCTAATATTGCAGATGCCTCAGTTTATTCAAAGAAAATAGAAATTTTAGAAAAAGAAAAAAATAAAATTTTGCAATAAAAGGATAAATAAGAGTTGTCACCCCCAACTTAGAATCGTGTCGTCCGCAGCACTAAAAAAAAGAAAGAGGTGAACTACCCCAAACTACTGAGGAGGACTGGCTGGTGGAAATCCCCACTGACGGATGAAGAACTCCTTGAAGGTCTCGGGTGCAGAGGTGGAGGAAGACGACTCTGCTCATATGAAGGTGGAGTGATGGAATCGAACATAGCCTGGTGCAAGTAATGGGCCTCTCCAATATAATGGCATCAACTGGATGCTTACTTCTCCTTGGTCTGTCCATCTCTAGTATGAACAATTAGAGAAGCCAATTAAAAATAGGAGGAAAGAGGCAATAAAAGCAAAATCAATAACAGGCATCATTTAATCAAACAATTTCCAAGAGTGCTCAAGTTAATGATCTCATATGCAAATAGATGCAAACAGTCAAGAATGAACACATAGTAGTGAATTATGTGCATGGAATAGTCAACCTCAATTTTATTGATGCATCATATATAGTCAGAACCAAGGTTGTCAGACTCTAGAGTCATAGTAGACTCGTGACAGTAGTCGACTCGTGACTCGTAAAGTCAACCCGTAGACTCGTAAGAGTCTACTTTTTATAAAAAAAAATAAAATTGAAAGAGTGTCCCCTAAAAAGTGAAATTTATAATAAATCTGTTACCTGTTTTCAGTCAGATACACATCAAGTTCATCAAATTCATCAACACATCAAATTCATCAAATTCATCAACACATCAACAAAACATTTCATCAAGTTTATCAAATTCATCAAGTTACAAATAACAAATATAAACATAAGTAATAAATTATCAAATATCCATGTCTAATCCTCTAATGACATCATCTTGAAGATCATCATCTACGTCATCAATATCTTCATCTTCATCACCATCATTATCTTCATCTTTAACAAAAATCATATTATCTAAATTAAAATCATCTACAATTAGATCAGTCGAACCTCTTCCTCCAACATCTCCCACCAATTCAATAGTAAAATTGCCACCATCATGATGCTCAACTTCTGTAGTATCTACCTCTTCAGCTATCCATTCATCATCAGACTAAATTTCATCAAATGGAAGGGCAATACTTTTTCTATTTTGCTGCTTATTTTTCAACTTTAAATTATACATCACATAAACCAAGTCATTCATTTTCTTTTGGTGTAAACGGTTTCTTCGCTTTGTATGAACCTATAATTAATAATAAAGTTTTTAATTACCGTTAATCATGTAACCAAATGGTAACTAAAATTTAATAATATAATTATAGCTATAATTCATAAATTTTACTTACCACCTCAAATGAGCTCCAATTACGTTCACACCCAGAAGAACTACAAGTTAAGCTTAAGATACGAATAGCAAATCTTTTCAACTCTGGATTGCCATCCCCAAACATCTCCCACCATTCTCCAGGTTGCATGGCCTTCCTAGAGTCTTTTGCATCTTCCATTGAGAAAAGTCCTTTAGCAAAATGAAACTCTACAAGCTGTAAATTAATTTTTTTCCTTTGTGCAACATCTTTAACCAATCTTCTCATACATATGTGCAATCCTTCTTTCACTTGAGGGTCATTATGTCTAAAAGTAGGTTCATAGTGAAGATGGGGATTAAGATAATATGCAGCTGCATGTAAAGGCCTATGAAGTTGATGTTCCCACCTCTCATCAATAATTTTCTAGACAGGCTCATAGCTACATGGATACAAAATATTCTATATTACCAAAAATTAAACAAATAAATAAGTAACTTTATCAAATGAAAAACATAATTATTTTTACCTTTTTTTGACGTCATTGACGTAAAAGGAAGAAATGCCAACATCAAATTCTGATCAATTTTAAGTGATTAAATCTAAGTGGAAATTGAATTCTTATCCCTTAAACATTCTCTGTCTAACAGAAACAGAGTAAGAATAACAATTAAGTTTAACAGAAACAGAGTAAGCATAACATAAGTGCATAACAACACCATGGGAAGGAACACAATGGCATAAAGGCAAAATACAATTTCAAATTCAAAAATGCATTGGACATTCGCAACCATGTCCGATTGTAATTGAGCTGATATTTATGGAACCTTGAATCATATATACTAAACAGTTCGAATTTGACTTCGAGACAAGCAAAAATTTAAAGCAAAAATTTATTATATACCATAAAAGGAAGAATTTATTATATTCAAAAAATTTACCTATTCGGTGCTGCACATGGCTACAGTTATTATGGTTATGGATTACCTATTATAGTTTTATGGTTATGGATTACCTATTCGGTGGCTTATTAAAACAGATTTGGATCATTGTGCATTTCAATTCCAGAAAAAAAAACAAAGAAAGGCAAATTGAAGAGGCAAATCCAAGTCACAGTAAATAAAAAGATAGCAAATCGATTCGGTGGCTTATTAAAATAGATTTAGACCACTGTGCATTTCGATTCCAGAAAAAAAAACAAAGAAAGGAAAATTGAAGAGGCAAATCCAAGTCACAGTAAATAGAAAGATAGCAAATCAATTTGGAAAAGCACCTGAAGTGAATTGAAAGACACCACGATCGATTTGGAGAAATACAAGCTGGAACGACGATTAATTTGGAGAAATACGAGCCGGAACGACGATTGATTTGGAGAAATACGAGCCCTAGCAACGTACGAATATGCAAAACAAATTTTCGGAAGTGAACTATTGCCTTTCTGTGCTGATTGCAAAAAAGCAAAACGCACCGTTCAAATAGAAGCATTTGCAAAATGCACCGTTCAAATAGAAGCTATGACTCGGTAACTCGTTCTGACTCACGAGTTTGCAGCGAGTTAGCGAGTCAACTCGTGAGTTAGAGCGAGTTTGGCAAAAAAAGAGTTTGCATGCGAGTTGACTCGTTCGGGCATAGAAAACTCGCAAACTCGTAAGAGTCTAAGAGTTGACTCTAGAGTTTGATAACCATGGTCAGAACAATTAAAAACAACATCCAATTTAATAATTTCGGCAAAATGTGGTTAACTCGCGCGAGGTTGGCTTTAGAGGAATAAATTTTCAAAGTTTTTAAAACAACTCGCGCGAGGTCGCTGAGGGGGTTCAACACCTCGCGCGAGTTCAACTCTGAAGATTGCAATATCACTCAAACTCATAATGCAACATGATTTTTATTATAAGTACTTCAATACAAACATGCAACATTTAATTTTAAACGCTCAAAACTATCCTAAGCAGTTATTTCATAAAAAGTCTCTTCAATCCCTTAGAGAACTAAGAAAAGCATACCAAGGTAGTAAATAGAGATTCTAATAAGAATATAAGACCAAGAGGGTTCCGTTACGTACCTTGTAGAGTCGAGTAATGAAGAGAAAAGTGAAGTTTGATGCGTTAGGAGTGAGATTGGGTTCAGAGAGAATGAGTGTAAAGAAAGATGCTTATAAAAGCGAAAACTGAAATATAACTAACCCTTCCCTTTCCCACGTTTTTATAAATTTAAAATTTTTCCCCCTTCAGATGTCGTGCTCATCTCGCGCGAGGTCGTTTTGGGTGTAACCCAACTCGCGCAAGGTCAATGTATAGAAAAGAAAAATTCTTCTTTGTAAGGTCATCTCACGAGAGATCTAGCAAGATCCCCGTGAGATGGAGTGGCAAAGAGCATTAGAAGGGTGATCTCGTGCAAAGTAAGTAGAACTCACGCGAGATGGACTCACAGAGAGCAAATTTATAAAAAGTTTAAGTCTCAACTCGCGCGTGGTGGGAAAAATCTTGCGTGAGTTGCTCTGTGTGAGTCTTAATTTAAAAAGCTTTTAAGGTTTTATGATGCATACCTTGTGATTTGCGTTTTCCTTGATGTTTGCAGCTGTGCAGTGACTCTCTACAACACTAAGACTCAAGTAAAACCAAATAAAAGAAAGAAAAACCAAAAGAAAAAGGAAAGGTTAAAAGTTAGAAAGCTCGGGTTGTCTCCCGATTAGCACTTTGCTTTTAAGTCCTTAAGTTGGACTGAGCTATGTTCAGATTGGACGACACAAGGGAATGAAGATCCTGAGCTCAATAGGGTCTCCATCATCGGTCAAGTATAGGCGTTGTCCAATTACAGTGGCTTTCTCCAAGTTTGGAGTTGCTTTTATGTTTCGCTGCACTAGTAATTCAAAATTATCCTTTATAAAATTTACAGAATTAATGAAAGATGCATACCTTTTCGGTCACAGAGGTGCAGTTCTTGTACGTACTCTCTTTCCCACAATACTTTTTACCGGTTTCTTTGATTTTCGAGGTCTTATTTCCGATTTGGGTTTGTGATTCACTTTTGGTGAAGAGGGAGGATGAGTAAGTTACTCCTCACCTCTTTAGTGAATGCATGGTTAGAGTCAAGTAGGGTTTTATTCGCGTCCATGTAGCCAAATCTTTGATGTTTCCCTACATAGTTAGCAGATTTATCAGCATAAAAACAAGCACAAGTATAGGTATTACCTCCACAATAAGCACATGACACATGATAGGCTTGCGGTGGAGGAGCGGTGGTTATAGGGGCTGTTCTTGCTGTATTTGCTTTTTCCAAGCGTTGTTAACTGATGGCTAAGGCTAGAGAAGCCTATTCCAAAGAACGGGTCATCACCTCAAACATCTCAACACGCTGTTTTGGATTCTCTCACTGCTCTAAAGAGTATGTGAGTTGTTCTCTTAATCTTAGGATCAAGGCCAACTCGAGCTCTCCGTGTTTTCTTACTTTCTTGCAAAACAAAATTTTCCCGGATCAAGTGAGAATATCAAGATAAATTGGGATCAAGAAAATTTGTATGCAAGGGTTAATGTGAGCAGTTCAAGAGAAGTATGGAAAACGAAGAAAAGAAATTTTAAAATAAAAAGTTAAATGGTAAAGAAGAAGAGAGAAGTTTGAATAAAATATAAAAATTAAACGAGAGAAATAAAATCAAAATAAAAATAAGCCAAATTGGCTTATCCCCGACAACGATGCCAAAAACTTGATACGAGGAATACATGTGATAGTTATACATCCTGCATCCCTTGTATTGGTCCCTATGTGTGAATCTAGAGGGGGGGGGGTGAATAGATTCTTGTTAAACTTTACCCCAAATTCGCGTGTTTCTAATTCCTTTTAATTCAACCGAAAGCTAATCTTGATTACCTATCAATTACCTTTCAATTACAGATTCAATTACAAGTTCAATTACTGATTCTATTCCTAAACCAATTAATGAGTTGATTATCAATGCAGTTTCCAAATACAAAGCAGAATATGATCAATAACAATATAGTGAAAACTGTAAAGAGAGTAAGGAAGAAAATGAGTGCACAGCGATGTATACTGGTTCGGCCAACTGCCTACGTCCAGTCCCAACTCAACAACTGTTGCGATTGGCTTTCCACTATCAAATGATTCCTTTTGTATCCTTTTACATTCACTCTGCAACAAGCAATACAAACAGAAATCAAAACACCCAAAACTGTTCTTCAACTGAAGAGCGAACTTCAGAACCTTGGCACCTCCAAGATCAAAACTTTGAGAATCACTTCTCAAACACAATGCTCTATCTAGAGAGACCTCTCTCCTAGAGCAACAACCCAGAATTGGAAAATACAAAGATCAGTAAAGAATACACCTCAAGTGCGAGAATCGATCACAAATGAACACTATGAAATCCACCCAATTACGAGGAATGAATCAAGTTTCCCTTTGTCTTTGAAAACCTTGATGAACTCTATGTAAAGAGCATATGAAAGTGTAAGAGTTGATTCAAGAAGCTAGGTTTTCAGCCACTTCATATGTTTCATCAAGATTATACTTATAGAACCAATTTGGAGGAAGAAAACGTGCAAATCGAGCTACAACGGTCAATGTAATTGATCCCAAATGCATGTAATCGATTACACTAGCCGTTAGAGCCTCCAAACTGATTTTTCAGGCATGTAATCGATTACCACGAGCATGTAATCGATTACATTGAAGAGGAAACCGAAACGGTGAATTTCAAACCATGTAATCGATTACATTGGAGATGTAATCGATTACATCGATGAACCAAGCCATGTAATCGATTACATCAACCATGTAATCGATTACACAGAAAAGCAAAAATAATGTAATCGATTACATACACCATGTAATCGATTACACGAAAGAAGGAAAACAAATGTAATCGATTACATCACCCCGTAATAGATTACATCGTGAAAAATGGATTTCCGGGTTTTCAAAACTGTTTTTCACATAGGGAAATCAAACATTAGTCACATGATCATCCATACTCAAGTTTTAACCATTCTCTGGGGCCTCAAACAAAGAACTCAACACATTCATGCCTAAACTCAACAAACAATACATGGATCAATCCTAATTACACTTCATCTATGGAAAACCGAAAATACATTTATCAAAACCAAAACCACTAAGAGAGTCATAACTGTATCTACAAGCTTTAGGTCCAACAATCTCCCCCTTTTTGGTTTTGATGTACCAAATCATAGTTGAGGTTTTCCTAGAGTTTTAGGATATGTGTTGTTCTTTGACATACTGCTGCATATGTTAGAATTTTCCAGAAAATACAATATGCATATGCACTACTAATCAATCATTCATTCAAATATGTATGACATGATTCAATCACAATTTTATAGATCAAGACCAATGAATCATAACAGAATATCAAAGCAAATTTTATTCAATATCCAAAAGCAATAACATAGTTCAGATTTTCAATAAAACAGTAAAAACATAACTTCAAATCACTAATCAATACTAGAAGCCTATCAAAGCTAATCTCAATCCAAAAGCAATAACATAGTTCAAATTTTCAATAAAACAGTAAAAACATAACTTCAAATCACTAATCAATACTAGAAGCCTATCAAAGCTAATCTCAACTCTCAACTCCCCTATCTAGGATAACCTAACTATTCTCCCCTATTTGGTATATCAAACCAAAAGAGAGATCTAGAGAGAGGGGGTCACTGATCATCACCATCATCATCATCTTGGTTGAGGCGCTCCATGATGGATTCCATCAAGGACTTCATGTCAAGGAAATGCAGATTTTGATTCCTTTCCAATTCTTTAATCTGCTTTCCCAGATCATCTTGGCGCTTATCCATCTCATCCAGCCTATCAATGACAATGGACTCAAATCTAGACTTAGGGATGTACTCCCCAGCTGCTGAATCCCCATCATCATCAGAAGGAGGATGTTCTTCTGGTTGTGGTTGTTCTTGTTGTTGTTGTTGTTGTTGTTGAATTTCTTCTCTAGATATCCAGCCTTCTGCTGTCTTGGTCAACCTCATCTTTTTCAGCATCATATCACCAAGAACATGGATATCCCTGACCAATTCTCTGTGCTCATTGGAGACATCCACTTGACTTTGCTCAACACGTGAGATAAACAAACCATATGGACATTTGAATTCATGAAATTTCTTTACCTTGGTCATGTTATCCATGACAACATGACCCCAATCAATCTGAATTCCATTTTTCAGGGCAGCCATCAAAATCATATCTTCTTCCATGAGCTGTGCATGATTGGTACCCCTAGCAGCCAAAACCCAACATATTGTATAATGAAGAAGACGGTTGTCAATGTTGAGACCACCAATACCAAAAGTCTTCCTCATACCTCGTTCTCTCCTTCTTTGTCATTTCGGCCTCCCAAACCTCTGGATTTTTCAACATGCTCATATAAAAAGCATCCTTCGTAGTTCAATGCCTTCCCTCGCAGATTTTCCATAGTAGGGACTATACCCTCATTCGTTATTCCACCAAGATTGAAGAATATGTCGGAAGTCGAACAATGGATACTCCTTTAACTTGAGGACATAACTCTTCCGAGTTAGGGTGATATTTCAGATTAGAGTAGAACACCCTTACCAAATCAGGGTAAATGAAACCCCTCAGCCCAACAAATTTCTCCAAGTTCTGATCTCGGAGCATGGAGTGAAAGGTAAATCCTTCATGGTCCAGCCATCTTAAGTCCACAATCTTTGGGGTACGAGTTCCTGTTTGCGAAATCGGTGAAGAAACGAGTTTCTTGTTCCTTCGTGGTGAACCATGGGTTGTGATGCACAGATTCT
Source organism: Hylodesmum podocarpum (assembly GCA_026586105.1). Lineage (NCBI taxonomy): Eukaryota > Viridiplantae > Streptophyta > Magnoliopsida > Fabales > Fabaceae > Hylodesmum > Hylodesmum podocarpum. Next base: position 368,487 of record JALJEV010000287.1, read on the forward strand.
TCAGAAGCCTTCCTTTTGGAAGAGGTTTCTTGTCTCTTCTTGGTACGTCTTTCCTCTTGGATGTCTCGGCTAGCTCTAGCTTTCATCCTTTTTTGCTGCTTCCTTGTCCGTCCATGGTTGAATGTTGGTGATGAAGAAGAAAAGATTGAAGGTTGAAGATGAGGAAGGAGATGGTTCAGAGTTCACGAGAGAGAGAATGGGGGCTCTTGAGATTTTAGGGTTTATGAATGAGAAAGTGAAATCAAAAACCTAAAACACAACTAAAATGCCTCACAATGCAGACTAGAAACAATGAATCTAGGAATGGGCTTCCAAGAATGCAAAAACACCAAGCCCAGAAACGAAGAACAACTCTGAAAAACCCTTTCGAGCGCATGTAATCGATTACATATATGATGTAATCGATTACATCGAAGAAAAAACAAGGTATTTGTGAAGCGAGCACCCATGTAATCGATTACACATTTGATGTAATCGATTACATCGAAATCAACCACCATGTAATCGATTACATTGGGACCGTAATCGATTACATCCGAAACAATCATTTGTAATCGATTACATTGAACCCGTAATCGATTACATCGAGCTAAAAAATACTGTAATCGATTACATACATGTTGTAATCGATTACATCTATAGAAAATCACAAATCAAGTTGAAAATAGGCTATGTACTGCAATGTTCATGGATTTCACATATAGAATGATTGAAAAACATTTGATTCTTCATGTTAATGGTCAAGATCATGTAATGCAATGAATTCATACCAAATTTAAGCACAATGAATGATTAAACTATCATACTTACAACACTTATGTGAGATGTTCTTCACTTAGTATACCAAGATTGGTTCTAAGTTTGAAGAACCTCTCCTTAGGTAGAGGCTTTGTGAAGATATCCGCGAGTTGATTTTCTGTGTCAATGAATTCCACCTCACAATCTCCTTTCTCAACATGATCTCTAATGAAGTGATGACGCACCTCGATGTGCTTTGTTCTTGAGTGTAAGACCGGATTCTTCGTGATACTAATTGCACTTGTGTTGTCACACTTGATTGGGATGTGATCAAGCTTTAGTCCAAAATCTTCAAGTTGTTGCTTCAACAGTTATGCAGGCACAACGGCTTCCAGCCCGACCACATACTCTGCCTCAGCTGTGGATAGAGCAACACAGGCTTGCTTCTTGCTATACCAAGAGACTAAGCTTTCTCCAAACAAGTGACATACTCCACTAGTACTTTTCCTATCAGTTTTACAACCAGCAAAGTCAGCATCACTAAAACCAACCAATGTAGGATACGTACCTTTAGGATACCACAAACCACAGTTCGTAGTTCCTTTGAGATACTTCAAGATTTTCTTCACAGCTGTCATGTGTGATTCCTTTGGTGCAGATTGAAATCTTGCACAAACACACACACTGAACATGATGTCCGGTCTACTTGCTGTGAGATACAAGAGTGATCCAATGATCCCTCTATATCTTGATTGGTCTACACTTTGTCATTTTGCATCATTATCCAAATGGAGATTAGTTGACATAGGGATAGTAGAGATCTTACAACTCTCCATGTCAAATTTCTTCAGTAATTCCTTGATGTATTTTGCTTGATGTATGAAGATTCCATCTTTCAGTTGTTTGACTTGCAGTCCTAGGAAGAATTTGAGTTCTCCCATCATAGACATGTCAAACTCCCCCTGCATGCTATTCACAAACTCTTCACACAGAGATTTGTTAGTTGATCCAAAAATGATATCATCAACGTAAACTTGAACCAACAAAATACAGTTTGACTTTCTCCTTATGAAGAGAGTCTTATCAACATTACCTCTGCTGAACCCTTTTGACAACAAAAACTTACTCAGCCTTTCATACCATTGTCTAGGGGCTTGTTTTAGGCCATAGAGGGCCTTTTTCAGTTTGTACACATGCTCAGGGTATCGAAATCGGTGAATCCGAGGAGGTTGTGAAACAAAAACTTCTTCATTTATATAGCCATTCAAGAAAGCACTCTTAACATCCATTTGAAATAACTTGAAATCATGTATACAGCAAAAGCAAGCAAAACTCTAACAAACTTCTAGTCTAGCAACGGGGGCATATGTTTCACCGAAATCTATTCCTTCTTGTTGATTATAACCCTTAGCTACTAGTCTAGCCTTATTCCTAACCACAACACCGTTCTCATCTAGCTTATTCTTAAATACCCATTTTGTTCCAATTACATTCATATCTCTTTTAAAAGGTACTAACTCCCATACGTTATTCCTTTTAAATTGATTCAACTCCTCATGCATAACAATCATCCAAAATTCATCGTTCACAGCATCATCAATACAAGAGGGTTCAAATTGAGATACAAATGCATAATCATCACAAAACATGTTAAGAGTAGATCTAGTAGTTACTCCCTTATGGATGTCACCAATGATGTTGTCAAGAGATAAATCTCTTGGTTTCCTCCATTCTTTTGGAAGATCATGAGAAGTGGTTGGTGGCTCTTGTTGTTCTTCTTTGCTAGTGCTTTCTTCACCTACATGCTCATCATCATCAACAAACACACTTCCCTTTTGGGGATTATTAGTTTCATCAAACTTAACATGCACAGATTCCTCAATGCACATTCTCCTTTTATTAAATACTCTATATGCTTTACTTGATGATGAATACCCAATAAACACACCCTCATCAGCCTTGGCATCAAACTTACCAAGAGGCTCTTTGCTATTATTCAAAACAAAACACTTGCACCCAAATACCCGAAAATGAGAGATATTGGGTTTCTTGTCTTTATAGAGTTCATAGGGGGTTTTCTTTAAAATAGGACGAATCACAATTCTATTTAGAACACAAGTGCGGTGGACACTTTGCATCACCAAAAATATTTAGGCAAATCACTTTCATTTAACATAGTTCTTGCTAGTTCTACTAAAGATCTGTTTTTCCTCTCAACAACCCCATTTTGTTGTGGAGTTCTTGGAGCGGAAAAGTTGTGATCGATTCCATATTTTTCGCAAAACTTTTCAAAAGACTCATTTTCAAATTCACCTCCATGATCACTCCTAATGGACTTGATTTTCAAATCTTTTTCGTTTTGAATCTTTTTAGCAAGTATTTTGAAAACTTTGAAAGTGGTGTCTTTACTTGGTATAAATGCCACCCAAGTAAAACGAGAGTAGTCATCTACTACAACTAGTCCATATAGGTTTCCACCCAAACTAGCAGTTCTAGATGGACCAAAGAGATCCATGTGCAGCAATTCAAGCGGTCTAGAAGTTGAAACAACATTTTTAGATTTGAAGGAGCTTCTAGATTGCTTGCCTTTCGACATGCATCACATAGGCCTTCTCTTTTGAATTTTAAATCGGGTAACCCTTGTACTAGATTCTTAGATGACGCTTTATTTAGTTGATGAACATCAATATGAGCTATACGTCTATGCCAAAGCCATGACAAATCATCGCTTGACGTAAGGCATACATGATATGATGATGAATGATCAAGTTCAAGGATATAGATGTTACCATGTCTCTTACCAACCATCAATGCCTCATTCGAATCGCTGTTATTGATTTTGCAGTCTTTGTCAAATGATACTTGATAGCCTTTGTCACATAATTGGCTAATACTCGAGAAGATTGAACTTCAAACCTTCCACAAGCAAGTACATCCTCGATCACGAGTTGGATTTGTCTCCAACAAGACCAATACCCAGTATTTTACCTTTGTTATTATCTCCATACACTACTCTTTGAACCAGATTCTTTGGATTTGAAGGAGATAAAGTTGCTCTTTGTCACCCGTCATATGTCTTGAGCAGACCACTATCCAAATACCATGTTGAGTGTTTGGCTCTCAAGCACACCTACACTGAGAGAAAGATATCATTTGGTTTTTGGTACCCAAATCTTATTGGGTCCTTTCATGTTAGAACAATGACTATCTTTTTAATCCATTTAAACAATCCACTATCTAAACCTTTCTTTCTAATCATGCAATTATAGTTGTTATGTCCAGGTTGCATACAATAACTACATGAGAAAGTTCTGTTATTACTGGTTTGTTTAAATGTGTAGAACTTCTTGTTATTCTTTTTCAAAGGGGCAATAAACAATTTACACTTTAAAAAGGGTAGTTTCAAGTCATCATTTTCCTTTTTCGATTTTGAACATTGTTCTTTAAAACCGAAATTTCATTTTCTAAATCTGAAATTTTAATTTTCGAACCTTACTCAATTTTTCAAATTTTTCTCGCTTCTTTGAAGAGCTCACAAAAAGCAGTATACAGTTCATCATAATCTTGAGTAGATGAATCAGAATCACTTACCTCATTATCAGAATCTGAATTTGCCATAAGACACAAGTTGGCTTCTTCATTTTCACTCTCACTGGAGGATGAGCAGTCATTTTCTTCCCAAGCAATGTAGGCCTTCTTCTTGCGAAACCGGTCCTTCTTGGGTCTTTCTTCTTGCTCCACTCTTCTAGGATCACTGCTGTTTGATTTCTTTAAGTTGGGACACTCCGATCTGTAGTGTCCAGCCTTGCCACATTCATAGCATGTGACCTTTGAAGATGAGGCTTTTCTAGCATTATTAAACCTCTTCTTGTTGTTGTTCTTCCTCATGAACTTCTTGAATTTTCTTACCATGAGGTTCATGTTTTCTTGCTCAGACTCATTTCCACAGCTTGATGATGCATCACTATCACTAGCTGTGTCCTCCATTTTGAGTGCTAAACTCTTGGCTTTCTTATCTTTCTGCTCTTCATCAGCAATTCGAGACATGTCCATCTCGTATTCTCTCAACTTACCAAACAACTCAGCACTTGTTATCAAGGCCAAGTCCTTGGATTCAAGTAATTCTTTGTGGACTCGTTGGTTGCCACTTTCTCGCTTAAAGACTTCAAGACCTTCACGTTGACTTCTTCTTCAACGAATACTTTGCCAAGTCCTTTTAGATGATTCACAATGTGTGTGAATCGTTTTTGCATGTCCATAATGGACTCACCTTGTTCCATTCTGAACATTTCATACTCTTGGATGAGTGTGTTCTTTCTAGCTCTTCTCACCTCAGGAGTACCTTCATGAGTCACCATGATAAGATCCCATGCCTCTTTCATTTGTTGTACATGCTGAAATTCTAAAGAATTCATCGAGTTTAATGCGGAATGTATTATATTTAAAGCTTTAGCATCATTTTCAGCTCTCCTAATTTCTTCAGTTCCCATTTCTCAAATGGTTTTTCAACCTCATTTCCATCTACCGTGTGTGTTGGAACCTTGTAATCGATTACTACGGCTTGCCGATGTTTCTATTTGAGACTCCATAAAAATTTTCATTCTAACTTTCCGAAGGGATAGTTATCTCCACAAAACAGAGGAGGTCTATTAATAGAGGCACCTTCAAAGAAATGGTAATTGATTTCCAGCCATTCTAAGGAACTATTGGATCAAATTCTAGAGTAATTTACTAGATGAAGCTCTGGTACCAATTATTGGTCCCTATGTGTGAATCTAGAGGGGGTGAATAGATTCTTGTTAAACTTTACCCCAAATTCGCGTGTTTCTAATTCCTTTTAATTCAACCGAAAGCTAATCTTGATTACCTATCAATTACCTTTCAATTACAGATTCAATTACAAGTTCAATTACTGATTCTATTCCTAAACCAATTAATGAGTTGATTATCAATGCAGTTTCCAAATACAAAGCAGAATATGATCAATAACAATATAGTGAAAATCAGTAAAGAGAGTAAGGAAGAAGATGAGTGCAATGATGTATCTGTTCGGTTAATCGCTTTACGTCCAGTCCCAACCCAACAACTGTTGCGATTGGCTTTCCACTATCAAATGATTCCTTTTGTATCCTTTTACATTCACTCTGCAACAAGCAATACAAACAGAAATCAAAACACCCAAAACTGTTCTTCAACCTGAAGAACAGAACTTCCCAGACCTTGGCACCTCCAAGATCAAAACTTTGAGAATCACTTCTCAAACACAATGCTCTATCTAGAGAGACCTCTCTCCTAGAGCAACAACCCAGAATTGGAAAATACAAAGATCAGTAAAGAATACACCTCAAGTGCAGAATCTGATCACAAATGAACACTATGAAATCCACCCAATCACAGGAATGAATCAAGTTTCCCTTTGTCTTTGAAAACCTTGATGAACTCTATGTAAAGAGCATATGAAAGTGTAAGAGTTGATTCAAGAAGCTAGGTTTTCAGCCACTTCATATGTTTCATCAAGATTATACTTATAGAACCAATTTGGAGGAAGAAAACGTGCGTAAATCGAGCTACAACGGTCAATGTAATTGATCCCAAATGCATGTAATCGATTACACTAGCCGTTAGAGCCTCCAAACTGATTTTTTCAGGCATGTAATCGATTACCACGAGCATGTAATCGATTACATTGAAGAGGGAAACCCAGAAACAGTGAATTTCAAACCATGTAATCGATTACATTGGAGATGTAATCGATTACATCAGTGAGGCCAAGCCATGTAATCGATTACATCAACCATGTAATCGATTACACCAGAGAGCAAAAATAATGTAATCGATTACATACACCATGTAATCGATTACACCAGAGAGGAAAACAAATGTAATCGATTACATCACCCCTGTAATAGATTACATCAGTGAAAAATGGATTTCCAGGTTTTTCAAAACTGTTTTTCACATAGGGAAATCAAACATTAGTCACATGATCATCCATACTCAAGTTTTAACCATTCTTTGGGGCCTCAAACAAAGAACTCAACACATTCATGCCTAAACTCAACAAACAATACATGGATCAATCCTAATTACACTTCATCTATGGAAAACCGAAAATACATTTATCAAAACCAAAACCACTAAGAGAGTCATAACTGTATCTACAAGCTTTAGGTCCAACACCTTGCTATGACAAGTATACCACAACCGTCAAGTAATAAGTATTTTAAGAATAAGGTTGTCGTACCCATGAGGATAAGTAATTCAGAACTTATTTCTATTTATTGATTTTATTAATTTCTCAAGAGGCATGAAAAAGGTAATTAATTAAAATAACACTTCTGTAGAAGAATAAAACAATATTAAAGGAAGGGGGTTGAGATGAGAAGTGATTGGGATCCCGATTTCACCATTGATTCCCTCCTTATACTTTTGTCCTATGTTATTTATGTATAATCATGGTTGGAACGGATTCCTACCCTCGTGACCGTCCCCCTCAGGATCACTCACGCCTCCTATGTTAACCAGATTAATACCAAATTAATTAAGGATCTAGTTCTATGAATGCAAAGGCAACTTATATGCAGTTCATATCACTACCTACTCCCATCTCTAGGATCCTAGCGCAATAATGGTTTAATTCTTCTGTTTTCTCTAGATTTTTACTTTTTCAGAGCGTCTCTAGATTACCTTATTAATTTATTAGGTTGTCCAATTTAATAAATAACATTAAGAACGAAGAATAAACACCCAAACATATACTAAATAACATCAAGAATCATATAAAGGGGATAATTAGGGTTACATCATTCTCCCAATCAAATAGAGAATTAGTTCATAGTGCTAAAGATCACAACACAAAGAATAGTAAAAGAGAAAGAATACATAGACAAAACTTCCCAAGGGATCCGAGTCGTGGTGTGCTCTCCTCCTTCTCGTATGCTTGTCATTGCTCTCTCATTCCCAATCCCCAATTCCCCAAAGGGGGAATGACAAAGGCTAGGGCTTCTCTGCTAGTGTGTATCTGGTCGGCTCCCTTTGCTAATCGTAACTTGTTATATTTATAGCCTTTAGAATTAGACTTGGGTTTCCTTTACTAAGATCTTAATAGATAATATGAGATCTTTATTTTTGAAATAACATAATATCTTCGGCTTCCTTTGCATAAGATAAGATAAGATAATGATAGAGGCCTCCTTAGAGATTCTCCAAAGAGTCCTTGTGTTGCCCAATCTACCTTCTTCAACAATCTCCAAATCAAGCTTTAATGGAAGCTTTCGGTTAAAGCTTTAAAGGGTAGAAGAGAAACCGAAAAGGAAAAATGGAAAGGGGTGAAAAATGGGGAAGGTTGGCGCCATGGCAAGCCAATAAGCCTAGGAGGAACCGCCACAATGGAGGTGGGAATCCATTGATAAGATCCAAGAATCCTTGCTAAGTAAGACAAGAGAATCCTCTCTCAAAGAAAAGCTCAAAGCTTATTCTGTAACACCCCCTCTTATTTACTTACTTATCTTATTTTTAATTAGTAATTTAAGATTGTTAATGATGTAGTAGATAAAAGAGAGATTTAGGAAACAACACTTTTATTACATAATATCCAAAGGTCATTACATCTAGGTTGTGTAACTTTGTCATTTTATTGTTCTACATAATTTTCTCTCTACTTACTTAGCAAATCTACCCCCCAAACATAACAAAATATCTTCTCGGCAAGACAGTATCAACAATCATTGCAAAACATCCACATCTTCTTAACCCTGCAAATCTGCTCCCCCGAACGTTGTTCGAGATCATCACAGGTGTTAAAAAACACAAAGTGCAAGGGTGAGCTTTCTTTAACCATAATTATAAACAATTGATTGTAGTTCAAGGAAAACCTTTTCTTTTATAAATCTAGAATATTCTTCAAGGTTTCATCGAAAATATCATTTTAATAGTATAAAGATAAACTTTTATTTCAAAACTCATTTGAGAGTACAAATACGATATTTCTTCTTTAAAAACAATCCAAGATAAAGTGTATAAATTTCAGAATCATTTTTTATAAAACTTAATGAAGATATTCTAAAATAGTTAAGAATTAAAGGAAGATATCATTCTTAGAATAATACTTCCATACTTATCCATGATCATCAAAATATCAATCACATAGTAAGGCAACCGACAACCATCAAACAAATCCATCAATCACAATCAATGATTCAGGCATGAATTCCAATGAATCATACATTCAATCAAACACACAATCAATAATGTATGCTCCTAGTTCTATATGATGCATGCACCTCCACCATGCATTTTCACTCTTCACTCGAAATGCAATGTGGTGCCCTCCACTGGAATAGCCTGGGGCATCTGATTCTCACACTCAACAGACCCACCAGAGGTAGACACTCCGTAATTTGTCGAGTTCCCTCAGTGTCCGGCAGGACCTCCCCCGCAACATGTGATCTTCATGAGCAGGGCAATTTCCCCACCAAGAGAACCCCCAAGTCCACGGCATTCCACTCACTCAGGCGGGAACCCGTTCAAGGACTTACGGACTTGGTCTACTACTATCCAGTCACCAATGCAACATGTTCTAGGACCTTGAATTGTATAATGACCTTCGTCATATTTTAGGTATTAACCTTTCCACCAGGTCATCTTCATCTCACCTCATTCTAAGTATTGCCCATTCACCAAGCAATCTTAGAATATTGCCTCTCCACTAGGCATTTCCAATCGGTCATTAAACAATTCAAGTCCATCGTCATTTCAATGCAACCATGCATGTCACCACTTACTCACATCCAATTCACCAAGTAATTGCATATAATGCACAAAACAAGTTATATTTGAATGTATAATAAAACAACCATGTACCACCATAAATTTGTGTTTATGACACATAAATACATGTTAATATTCAAAAGAAGTTTGACCAAAAGACAAAAGATTGAAGTTGTTCATAATAAAAGTAAGATGCTTAATATCAATAATAAATGTTTCTATTTCATTTACTTAATTATAAAGTAGTCATAGTATTCAAAGAAATAGTTGAAAGAGGAAAACAACTTTAAAATAATCTTTCAAAGGGTAAAGAAAGCGCAAACTTAAAGAATTAAAAGTAGTGTAAGAAAGATGAAGAAAATGATGGTCCTTAAGAGTGAATCTAGAGGGGGGGTGAATAGATTCTAGTTCACTTTGGCCTATTTTTGATGAGTTACTAATTCCTTTTGATTCAAACAGAGTATATTCAAATTTATGCAGCAGAAATATCAAAGGAATTATCAATAACAAGTTTGTAATCAATTTTCAGTTTATACAATATGTGTATCTACTCTTTCCAGTTTTAGTTGATTACCAAGTTAATTGATGAGTTAATTACCAAGTCAGTTACCAAACAAGTTGCAGCAAATAATCAGTTATAACAACAATGTAAGGTAAATGGTAATGAGTGTAAGGAAGAAGAAGAGTACACAATGATTTTATACTGGTTCAGCCAACTGCCTATATCCAGTCCCAATCCAACAACTGTTGCAATTGGTTTTCCACTATCAAATGATCCCTTTTGTGTTCTTTTACATTCACTCTGCAACAAGCAACACAAAAACGAAATCAAAACACCCAAACCAGTTCTTTGACCCAAAGAACTGTTCTTCCCTGACCTTGGCACACCCAAGATCAAACCTTTGAGAAAACACTTCTCAAATACTCTTACTCTATCCAGAGAAACTTCTCTCCTAGAGTAATAACCCAACAATCAAATAGATAAACAAGAGATCAGTTTAGAAAACACCTGGAGTGTAGATTCTGATCACAATTAATAGAACAGTGAATACCACCCAATCAGTAAAATGAATATAGTTGCCTTTTCTCAAAACTCTTTCAAGAACTCTTGAAGTTCTTTGTGATTTCTCTTGAAGAAAATGACAAGCTCTCTTAGAAAGGATTTGAAAGTGTATAAGCTTTTCTGAAAATGGATTTCAAGTCTTTCAAGAGTGTTTTCAAATCTGTATGAAAACTAATTTTTTTGGTTTTTCAAAATGGTCTCCATTTATAGATGCAGATGGAGCCTCAATTGTTGACATTTGGAACCTCAAATTTCAAACAATTGGAGCCTCAAATCTTCTGAACGTTGGAGCATTTAATTTCAGAACGTTGGAGCCTCAAAAATTGACTTTATGGAGTTTAAAATTGATTGGAATAAGTGGGTAATCAAGTGGGATGTTAGAAAAATCATTTCAGGCAACTTTTAAACATTTGCTGCGGTGGTAATCGATTACACCAGAGAGGATTGCATTTCTGGAGAATTTCTCAGCATGGTAATCGATTACAGCCTTATGGTAATCGATTACTGGCTCGTGGTAATCGATTACCACCCAATGGTAATCGATTACTCTAGTGACAAATGGTTTTCTGCACTTTGTTTTCCCTCTTTTACTGTTGGTAATCTATTACCAATTGTTGGTAATCGATTACTTCAGTTAAATAACAGTTTTTCAAAGCATTTTCAAGGAGGGAACTCAAACCATTTGAACACTTGAGAAATCAACCAAGTTTGCCAAACTCTCTAGGGTATTCAAACACAGAACAACACATATATCTCTTAATCTAAAACAATCAATACATATGTAAAACTCCTAAATACATTCATCTAAGAAAACCAAAAATTACATAGACATCAAAATCAAAAACACCAAGAGAGACCTTCCAAAGCCTCATCAAGCTTTAGTTCCAACAATCTCCCCCTTTTTGGTTTTGTTGTACGAAATATCAACAAGGGTTTTCTTTGGAGTTTTTAGAATATGTGTTGGTCTTCTAAAATTCCTGCAATTGATAGAAATAACCAAATACACAGTATATTGCAGTTTCACCATTCATGTTTATTTCATCAGAGCAATATGTTATTATATAGAATCATTCATTCAGAAAATAAGACATGATTCAGTTCATATCATAGATCAATGACCAGAGAATATATTGCAGTTTTGTAGAATCAAAATTATAATTTATATAATCCAAATTTTTAAATTAAAAACATTGTTCATAATCAGCTAAAAACAAAGCTAAAAACAGAGCTAAACCAAAACAAAACAAAACAGAGCTCCTAACACTACTCATCCTATCCAACTACTTCTCTGAGTATTCCATACTCCCCCTATCTGGGATATCCAATTCTCCCCCTATTTGGTATATCAATAAGCAAAAAGGGAATCTATAGGAAGGGAATACTACATAGTATCAAAACGAGCATGAAGAGACTCCATCATCTCCTTGAGCTCTTGGAAGCGCTCTTCGTTCGCTTCGTCTACCTCTTCTATGCGTTTCTCAATCTCGTCCAATCTATCAATGACAATGGACTCGAAGCGTGACTTGGGGATGTATTCCCCTGCAGCTGAATCATCATCATCATCAGGATGTGGTTGAGATGCAGCTCCTTCTTGTTGTTGTTGCTCTGGTTGTGCTTCCTCCCTTGGTATCCATCCAGCATCAGTCTTTACCAGGCGCATCATCTTCAAAGCTCTATCGCCTATTATGTGGATGTCCTTTACCAGCTCTCTGTGTTCATTTGTGACATCAACTTGAAAATACTCAAGTACACGTGAGATGAACAGAGAGTAGGGACACTTATTATCCATGAATTTCTTTGCCTTTAGCATGTTGTCCATCACAACATAAGGCCAATCAATCTGAATTCTATTTTTCAGAGCAAAAATTATCACCAAATCTTCCTCAGTTAGTTGGGCATGATTGGCTCCTCTTGCAGCCAAAATCCAACAGATGGTGTAATGTAGAAGTCTATCATCAACATTCAGCCCACCAATATTGTATGTGATTTTCTTCCTATGCTCTTTTCTAGCAGCCTTTTCTGCTTCCCAAATTTGGGGATTTTTCAGCAAACTCATATAAACGGAATCTTTGTTAAGATGGATTCCTTGTTCTTTCAATAATTCAAATGTGGGTCTAATACCCTCCTCTCTGAATCCAGCAATTTGAAAGAATAAACCACGAGAGAAAATGATAGGTTTGCCTTTTACCTCAGACTCAAGCATTTCGGATTCGTCGTCTGGTCGAAGGTTGGAATAGAATACTCTCACCAAAGATAGATGTAACCCTTTAGACTAACGAACTTCTCAAGATTTTGTTCCCGGAGAAGGGCTTGAAACGTAAACCCTTGAGTACCCAGCCACACCGGATCCAAAATTTTTGCAGGTACAAGCTCCTTGCTTGCATACTTGCCATAGAAGCGTTTCTCTTGAGCTTTAGAGGTGAACCATGGGTGAATGTGTTCCTCCATAATTTCTTCCGGAATTGAGGGATTCTTCCGTTTGGAAGATGATTCTCCCTTCTTTGAACGAGATGGAACACTTGAAGTGGGTTTGTGACCCATGTGTTTGGTTCGCTTTCCTTTTCCTTGACCTTCCATGGATGAAGTGAGGAAGAAGATGAAGAGTTTCTAAAGAGAGATGAGAGAGTTTCTAGAGAGAGATTGGGGTTCTAGGTTTTGTGAAGATGAGAATGAAACCCAATTCTTAAATTTTCTATAAGAACTTCTCAAATGTGGACTAGATTCGTTGAATCTATGGATTGGATTTCCAGAAAAAGCCCATTTGCATGTGAAATATGCTATCAGTTGCAGAGGTAATCGATTACCATGGTATGGTAATCGATTACTGCCGAGAGTAATCAAAAGAGGGGCTCTTCTCTGGCACGAGGTAATCGATTACCATTAGGTGGTAATCGATTACTGCCGAGAGTAATCTACAAATTTCAATGAAACAGAGCATGGTAATCGATTACCAGTGTGTGGTAATCGATTACTACCGAGAGTAATCCTAAAAACACTTAATTTTTCATATTCTGCAATTGTGTTGGTCATATCTATTGAATGTAATGAATTCATATCATGTTAAAGCATTATGAATGAGTATTCTTACTATGCTTAGGGAGTTCAAGAGAGGTGTTCTTCACTTAGTATACCAAGATTGGTTCTAAGTTTGAAGAATCTCTCCTTTGGCAAAGGTTTTGTGAAGATATCTGCGAGTTGATTCTCCGTATCAATAAACACTACATCGCAATCTCTTTTCTCAACATGGTCTCTTATGAAATGATGTCGCACCTCAATGTGCTTTGTTCTGTAGTGTAAGACTGGGTTCTTAGTGATACTAATTGCACTTGTGTTGTCACACTTGATGGGGATATGATCAAGCTTTAGTCCAAAATCCTCAAGTTGTTGCTTTAACCAAATGGTTTGAGCACAACAGCTACCAGCAGCAACATACTCTGCTTCTGCTGTTGATAAGGCAACACATGCTTGTTTCTTGCTATACCAAGAGACTAAGCATTCTCCAAACAAGTGACATACTCCACTTGTGCTTTTCCTATCAGTTTTGCATCCAGCAAAATCTGCATCACTAAAACCTACCAGATTAGGGGATGTTCCCTTAGAATACCACAAACCACAGTTTGTAGTTCCTTTAAGGTATTTCAGAATTCTCTTAACAGCATTCATATGTGATTGTTTAGGTGCAGATTGAAATCTTGCACAAACACATACACTGAACATTATGTCAGGTCTACTTGCTGTAAGATATAAAAGTGATCCTATAATCCCTCTATATTTGGTTTGGTCTACTCCTAATCCTGCAGCATCATTATCTAAATAGAGATTAGTTGACATAGGGATATTAGAGCTTTTACAACTCTCCATGTCAAATTTCTTTAATAAATCCCTAGTGTACTTTGCTTGATGAATGAATATACCTTCCTTCAGTTGTTTGACTTGTAGTCCTAGGAAGAATTTGAGTTCTCCCATCATAGACATGTCAAACTCGCCCTGCATGCTATCCACAAACTCTTCACACAGAGATTGATTGGTTGATCCAAAAATGATATCATCAACATACACTTGAACCAATAAAATGCAGTTAGACTTCTTTCTAATAAAGAGAGTCTTGTCAACATTTCCTCTATGATACCCTTTTGACAACAGAAATGTACTTAATCTTTCATACCATTGTCTAGGGGCTTGCTTAAGACCATAGAGTGCCTTCTTAAGTTTATATACATGTTCAGGGTAACTAAAATCAGTAAATCCAGGAGGTTGTGAAACATAAACTTCCTCATTGATATAGCCATTTAGAAAAGCGCTTTTAACATCCATTTGATATAGTTTAAAATCATGAATGCAGGCAAAAGCAAGTAAAACTCTCACAGCTTCTAATCTAGCAACAGGGGCATAAGTTTCATCAAAATCTATTCCTTCTTGTTGATTATAACCTTCTGCTACTACTCTAGCCTTATTCCTAACCACAATACCATTCTCATCTAGCTTATTCTTAAACACCCATTTTGTTCCAATTACATTCATATCTCTATTAAAAGGAACTAATTCCCAAACATCATTCCTTTTAAATTGATTCAATTCCTCATGCATTGCATTCATCCAAAATTCATTATTAATAGCATCATCAACACAAGAGGGTTCAAATTGAGATACAAAAGCATAGTCATCACAAAACATGTTATAGGAAGATCTAGTAGATACTCCCTTATGGATGTCTCCAATGACGTTGTCAAGAGAGAGGTTCCTTGGTTTCCTCCATTCTCTTGGCTGATCATGAGATGTGGTTGATGGTTCTTGCTGTTCTTGAGGTTTGCTACTGCTATCTTCACCTGTTTTCTCATCATCATCATCAAAAACACTTCCCTTTTGGGGATTGTTAGATTCATCAAACTTAACATGCACAGATTCCTCAATGCACATTCTTCTTTTATTATAAACTCTATATGATTTACTAGTTGATGAATACCCAATAAAAACAGCCTCATCTGCCTTGGCATCAAACTTACCAAGTGATTCTTTGCCATTATTCAGAACAAAACATTTACAGCCAAATACTTTAAAATGAGAGATATTAGGCTTTTTGTCCTTATAGAGTTCATATGGGGTTTTCTTTAAAATAGGTCGAATCACAATTCTATTTAGAACATAGCAAGCAGTGGAAACTGCATCAGCCCAAAAATATTTAGGCAAATCATTTTCATTTAACATTATTCTAGCTAGTTCTACTAAAGATCTATTTTTCCTCTCAACAACTCCATTTTGTTGTGGAGTTCTTGGAGCAGAAAAGTTGTGATTGATTCCATATTTTTCACAAAATTTTTCAAAATACTCATTTTCAAATTCTCCTCCATGATCACTCCTAATGGTCTTGATTTTCAAATCTTTTTCGTTTTGTATTCTTTTGGCAATAACTTTGAAAACTTTGAAGGCATTGCCTTTACTTGGTAAAAATGCAACCCAAGTAAATCTAGAGTAGTCATCTACTAAGACTAATCCATATAGATTTCCACCCAAACTAGCAGTTCTAGAGGGTCCAAATAAATCCATGTGCAATAGCTCAAGTGGTCTAGAAGTTGAAACAACATTTTTAGATTTAAACGAATTTCTAAACTGCTTGCCCTTTTGACATGCATCACAAAGACCTTCTCTATTGAACTTTAAGTTAGGTAATCCTTGTACTAAGTTCTTAGATGACAGTTTATTTAGTTGATGAACATCTATATGTACTATACGTCTATGCCAAAGCCAAGATAAATCATCATTTGAAGTAAGGCATGTATGATATGATGATGAATGATTAAGTTCAAGGATGTAGATGTTACCATGTCTCTTACCAATCATTAGTATCTTATTTGATTCACTGCTACTGATTTTGCAGCTTTCTTGATCAAATGACACATGATAACCTTTGTCACACAATTGGCTAATACTCAGAAGATTGTATCTCAAACCTTCTACAAGCAGTACATCTTCAATGACAGGATTGGATTTGTCTCCAACAGCACCAATACCCAGAATTTTCCCTTTGTTATTATCTCCATACACTACCGATCCAGATTCTTTTGATTTGAAGGAGATAAAATTGCTCTTGTCACCAGTCATATGTCTTGAGCAGCCACTATCTAAGTACCAAGTTGAGTTCTTGGCTCTCAAGCACACCTACACAGAAAAAGATATCACTTTGATTTTGGTACCCAAATCTTTTTGGGTCCATGAATGTTAGTGCAGTGATTATCTTTCTTAATCCATTTAAACAAGCCATTTGAAATTCCTTTCTTTCTAATCATGCAATTATAAGATGTGTGTCCAGATTTCAAACAATAACTGCATGGAAAAGTTTTGTTATTGCTGGTTTGTTTAAATGCAGAGAACTTCATATTTTTCTTTTTTAAAGAGGCATCTAAAGATCTACACTTTGAACAGGGTAGTTTCAAGGCATTGTTTTCTTTTTCCAGATTTTGAACATTAGTTTTCAAAACAGAAATATCATTTTCTAAATCAGAAATATTGTTTTTCAAAACTCTGTTCAACTTATCTAGTTTTTCAGCTTCTTTAACAAGATCACAAAATGCATCATACAGCTCGTCATAATCTTGTATAGATGAATCAGAATTACTTACCTCATCATCATCTGAAGTTGGATTTGCCATAAGACACAATTTTGCTTCTTCATTCTCACTCTCACTAGAGGATGAGGAGTCATTGTCTTCCCAAGCAATGTAGGCCTTCTTCTTTCTAAATTTATCCTTCTTTGGCCTTTCCTCATGTTCTATTCTTCTTGGTTCATTGCTGTTACTCTTCTTGATGTTGGGGCATTCCGATTTGTAATGTCCCGTCTTTCCACACTCATAGCATGTGACCTTTGAAGATGAACCTTCAAACTTCTTGAAGCCTTTTCTAGAGTTGAGTCTCTTTTTATTATTGTTCTTCTTCATGAATCTTTTGAATTTTCTTACCATGAGATTCATGTTTTCTTGTTCAGATTCACTTCCACAGCTTGATGTATCACTATCACTAGCTGTGTCCTCCATCTTGAGTGTTATGCCTTTGGCTTTCTTGTCCTTATGTTCTTCATCTGCAATACGAGACATATCCATCTCATATTCTCTTAGTTTACCAAATAGCTCTGCACTTGTGATTGCAGCCAGATTCTTTGACTCAGTTATGGCTGTCACAGTGGATTGCCATTTTCTATTTAGAGACTTTAGAATCTTGACATTCACTTCTTCTTCTACGAAGCTTTTGCCAAGTCCCTTGAGATGATTGATGATGTGTATGAACTGTTTCTGCATCTCCATTATGGACTCTCCTTGCAACATTCTGAAGGTTTCATACTCTTGGATCAAGGTATTCTTCCTTGCCCTTCGTACTTCCGTTGTACCTTCATGAGTTACCATGATAAGCTCCCAAGCTTCTTTTGCTATTGTACAAGCAGAAATTCTAAAAAATTCATCAGAGTTAAGAGCAGAATGTATAATGTTTAAAGCTTTAGCATCATTTTCAGCTCTTTTAATTTCCTCTTGTTCCCATTTGTCAAATGGTTTTTCGATTACTTTCCCTTCAACTGTGGTTGTTGGGACTTTGTAATCAGTTACAACAGCTTGCCAAATACTTCTATGTATAGACTCCATAAAGATTTTCATTCTAACTTTCCAAAATGGATAGTTATCTCCACAAAACAGAGGAAGTCTATTAATAGAAGCACCTTCAGCAAATGGTAATTGATTACTGGCCATTATGGATCAAATTCTAGAGCAACTTACTAGAAGTAGCTCTGATACCAATTGATGGTCCTTAAGAGTGAATCTAGAGGGGGGTGAATAGATTCTAGTTCACTTTGGCCTATTTTTGATGAGTTACTAATTCCTTTTGATTCAAACAGAGTATATTCAAATTTATGCAGCAGAAATATCAAAGGAATTATCAATAACAAGTTTGTAATCAATTTTCAGTTTATACAATATGTGTATCTACTCTTTCCAGTTTTAGTTGATTACCAAGTTAATTGATGAGTTAATTACCAAGTCAGTTACCAAACAAGTTGCAGCAAATAATCAGTTATAACAACAATGTAAGGTAAATGGTAATGAGTGTAAGGAAGAAGAAGAGTACACAATGATTTTATACTGGTTCAGCCAACTGCCTATATCCAGTCCCAATCCAACAACTGTTGCAATTGGTTTTCCACTATCAAATGATCCCTTTTGTGTTCTTTTACATTCACTCTGCAACAAGCAACACAAAAACGAAATCAAAACACCCAAACCAGTTCTTTGACCCAAAGAACTGTTCTTCCCTGACCTTGGCACACCCAAGATCAAACCTTTGAGAAAACACTTCTCAAATACTCTTACTCTATCCAGAGAAACTTCTCTCCTAGAGTAATAACCCAACAATCAAATAGATAAACAAGAGATCAGTTTAGAAAACACCTGGAGTGTAGATTCTGATCACAATTAATAGAACAGTGAATACCACCCAATCAGTAAAATGAATATAGTTGCCTTTTCTCAAAACTCTTTCAAGAACTCTTGAAGTTCTTTGTGATTTCTCTTGAAGAAAATGACAAGCTCTCTTAGAAAGGATTTGAAAGTGTATAAGATTTTCTGAAAATGGATTTCAAGTCTTTCAAGAGTGTTTTCAAATCTGTATGAAAACTAATTTTTTTGGTTTTTCAAAATGGTCTCCATTTATAGATGTAGATGGAGCCTCAATTGTTGACATTTGGAACCTCAAATTTCAAACAATTGGAGCCTCAAATCTTCTGAACGTTGGAGCATTTAATTTTAACGTTGGAGCCTCAAAATTGACTTTATGGAGTTTAAAATTGATTGGAATAAGTGGGTAATCAAGTGGGATGTTAGAAAAATCATTTCAGGCAACTTTTAAACATTTGCTGCGGTGGTAATCGATTACAGCAAGCTGGTAATCGATTACACCAGAGAGGATTGCATTTTACGGAGAATTTCAAGATGGTAATCGACTGACCTTATGGTAATCGATTGCGCTCAGGTAATCGATTACCACCCAATGGTAATCGATTACTCCAGTGACAAATGGTTTTCTGCACTTTGTTTTCCCTCTTTTACTGTTGGTAATCTATTACCAATTGTTGGTAATCGATTACTTCAGTTAAATAACAGTTTTTCAAAGCATTTTCAAGGAGGGAACTCAAACCATTTGAACACTTGAGAAATCAACCAAGTTTGCCAAACTCTCTAGGGTATTCAAACACAGAACAACACATATATCTCTTAATCTAAAACAATCAATACATATGTAAAACTCCTAAATACATTCATCTAAGAAAACCAAAAATTACATAGACATCAAAATCAAAAACACCAAGAGAGACCTTCCAAAGCCTCATCAAGCTTTAGTTCCAACAGAAAAGAAACACCAAGAAACCAAAGAAAGATAATGAAAGTACCAACAAAACAAAGAATAGAAAAGAAGGATAAGGAAAGATCCCTTTACTGGTTTCTCCTAGCTTCTAATATGTTTCCCTTACTTACTTGTTCCTATTTGATTGGAGAGATTTCTTCCTAAGGTGGAGAAGGTATGGAAAGGTTCTTTAGAGTGAAGAGAGTTTGAGAGAATGTAAGAGTCTTTGGATTCTGTCCTCATTTAAAACCCCTAAGCCCTACAGTAATTTCGGGCACCTACAGTAATTTCGGGCACCTACAGTAATTTCAGGCAGCTACAGTAATGCAGTTGCTACAGTAATGCGGTTGCTACAGTAATGCGGTTGCTACAGTAATTTCAAAAATTCATAATTTTTAATTATTTTTAAATTTCTTGAATGTTACAATACTCCCTCCCTTTTTAAAATTTCGTCCTCGAAATTTACCTTTATTGGAATAATTCAGGAAAGCTGCTTTTTATTTGATCTTCCAATTCCCATGTAGCTTCTTCACTTGTTCCATTTTTCCAAATAACCTTGACCAAGGGAATTTCTCTTCCTCTCAGGAACTTGATCCTCTTGTCCTCGATTCTTACAGGTAGTGTTTCAAACGTGAGGTTTTCCTTTACTTGAACATCGTCAAGTTCTACCACATGTGAAGGATCATGGATATACTTTTTCAATTGGGATACATGAAAGACATTATGGAGGTTTGACAGAGTAGGTGGTAATGCAATTTGATAGGCTACGGGTCCAACCTTTTTGAGAATTTGGAAAGGTCCTATGAAACGAGGTGTGAGTTTGCGGGATTTGAGAGCCCTGCCAACTCCAGTCCAAGGTGTTACTTTTACGAATACATGATCCCCCTCCTCGAACTCAAGGTCCTTCCTTCGATTATCATAGTAGCCTTTTTGCCTATTTTGTGCTGCTCTCATCTTCTCTTGGATTAGTTTAATTTTTTCAGTAGTTTGTTGTATTATTTCAGGTCCTAAGGTTATGTGATCTTCTGGCTCTACCCAACATAGAGGTGTCCTACATCTTCTTCCATATAATACCTCATACGGGGCCATTCCAATTGAAGAGTGGTAACTATTATTATATGTGAATTCTATTAAGGGTAGATAGCTATCCCAATTTCCTTTATATTCCAAAATACATGCCCTTAATAAATCTTCTAGTGATTGAATAGTTCTTTCAGTTTGTTCATCTGTTTGAGGGTGATAGGCAGAACTTAGTTTTAGCCTTGTTCCTAATGCTTCCTGCAAACTTTCCCAAAATCTAGAAGTGAATCTAGGGTCTCTATCTGAAACTATGCTTGTGGGTACACCATGTAATCGTACTATTTCACTTATATATAAATTGGCTAGTTTTTCTAATGAATACCTTACGTTAACTGGGATAAAATGGGCGGATTTGGTTAACCTATCTATTATTACCCAAATAGAATCTGTTCCTTTTGAAGTTCTTGGTAATCCTACTATGAAATCCATGGAGATACTATCCCACTTCCATTGGGGTATTTCTAAGGGTTGCAGCATTCCTGAAGGTTTCTGGTGTTCGATTTTAGCCTTTTGGCATACCAAACATGCATATACAAATTCATTCACTTCTTTCTTCATTTTAGGCCACCAAAACAGGGTCTTCAGGTCCTTATACATCTTGGTGGCATCAGGATGAATATTAAGTTTACTTTTATGTCCTTCCTCTAAGATTACTTTCTTAAGTTCCAATATATTGGGTATGCATATTCTATTTTGAAATCTTAAAATTCCATCAACTCCAATATTGAAGTTACTATTTTCTCCTTTTCTTACGACTTCAATCTGATTCTTAAGAAAAGGATCCATTTCCTGTTTCTGTCTTATTTCATTCATAAATTCATTAGTTATTCTCAAGGCTCCTAACTTCATACTAACCGGAGTAAACTCACACGCAAGGTTGAAGTTCCTAAATTGCTCTATTAAATCCATCTCTTTGACCATTAAACTTGACATTGTTATGGTTTTCCTACTTAATGCATCAGCTACTACATTTGCTTTGCCTGGGTGGTACTTAAGATCAAAGTCATAATCTTTTAGAAATTCCATCCACCTTCTTTGTCTCATATTTAACTCTTTTTGGTTAAATAAATACTTAAGGCTTTTGTAATCACTAAATACCTCAAATCTTGTTCCAAAAAGATAGTGTCGCCATATTTTAAGCGTAAATACTACTGCAGCTAGTTCTAGGTCATGGGTTGGGTAGTTCCTTTCATGATTTATCAATTGTCTTGATGCATAGGCTACCACTTTTCCTCCTTGCATTAGTACCCCTCCTAAACCTAGTTTAGAGGCATCACAATAAACCTCAAACGATTCAGTTGGGTTTGGTAGGGTCAAAACAGGAGCATTAGTTAGTTTTTTCTTAAGGGTTTGGAAACTTTGTTCACAGTCGTTATTCCATACAAAAGCTTGGCCTTTTCTAGTTAAGGTTGTGAGAGGCAAGACTATCTTGGAGAAATCTTTTATAAATCTTCTATAATATCCAGCTAATCCTAGAAAACTCTTTATTTCTGTCACATTTTTTGGTCTTTCCCATTTTAGAACTGCGTCTACTTTATGTGGATCTACTGCAATTCCTCCTTGTGATATTACGTGTCCTAGGAAACTGACTTCTTCTAACCAAAATTCACATTTGGACCATTTCGCATATAACTGTTGATCTTTCAAGATCTGTAATACCACTCTAAGATGTTTAGCATGTTCCTCTTTGGTTCTTGAGTATACCAAAATGTCATCTATAAATACTACCACAAATTTATCCAAATATGGTTGAAATATCCTATTCATGTAATCCATAAACACTGCGGGTGCATTAGTTACACCAAAGGGCATAACCATGTACTCATAATGTCCATATCGGGTACTAAAGGTTGGTTTAAGGATATCTTCAACTTTTACCCTTATTTGGTGGTATCCAAACCTTAGATCAATCTTGCTAAATACACAAGCTCCTACCAATTGGTCCATAAGATCATTTATCCATGGTAGGGCTACTTATTTTGAAGGCTTTTAGTTGTCTCTAATCCGCACATAGACTCATAATTTCATTTTCCTACTTTACTAGGAGTTTGAGTGCTCGTTAGGGGTAAGAAACTAGGTCTAATGGATTGTTTCTCCAATACTTCTTTTATCTGCTTCTTTAGCTCTACTAGTTCTAAGGGTTACATCCTATATGGTGTAATAGAAAAATTGTCCAGTCCCGGGTATCAGGTCTATCAAAAACTTGATTTCCCTTGTAGATGGTAGTTGGTTTACCTCTTTAGAGAATACTTCAGAGAAATCCTTTACTATGGGTATATTATCGAAGGTGACCTTTCATTCTACTTTAAGGTTAGAAAGGATCATATATACCAAATTGTGTTTCTTCATGTCCTATTTCACTTGGTTGGTAGAAATTATCTCAATATCCTTTCTTACTTCAGATTCGAAAAAAGATTAAGGTTTTATTAAAACAGTCTATCAGGACATAGTTGGAAGATAACTAGTCCATTCCAAGGATAATATTAATTTGGTTTAAAGGTAGGAAAACTAGGTTAACTTTGAAGGTTTTGTTACTTAGTTTTATCGGACAATCTAAACAGATATGGGTGGTTGTAACAAACTCATGGGTAGAGGTAGTTATTATTAAATCAATGTCTAGAAAAAATAGTGGAAGTTGTAACCTTTTAGCACAATCAAACGATATAAGGGAATGAGTGGCACCAGAGTCAAATATCTAGGTAAAAGAATTCCATGTATGGAGCATGTACCTTGTACTAGATTATTGGTATTGGAGGCCTTAACTCCATCAAGGGTGAATATTCTTCCTACAGCCTTTGATTTCCCTAGTTGATATTGTTGGTGCCTCTTTAAAACTATTGGTCGTGCTATACAAAACTTAGTCTTCTCAAGTCAAGGTGGTTAATCCTTTAACATTAGGTAATCTTCCTAAGCGTATCAACTTTAATTCCTCCTTAGGCTACTACTTATTCCTCCTTTAACTAAACTCTTTCTACCTTAAAAATACTAGTTACTCTTCGGATTTCGAATCCTTCTAGATTCTCTAAGGTTTCTTTAACCATCAAAATGCATCAACCATTATTGTATCATCCTGGTATATCTTCTAAATGCATCTTAGTGTTGTCAAAAGGTTTGTATTAGGATAAGAGCTAGGTAGTTACTAATCATTTCCAATAAAGTTATCTTAAGGTCTTTTAACTTTGGCGATATTCTTAGGTTTTTCTAATCCTTAGTACGACTTCTCCTTTGAAGGGATCATTTCCTAAAACTGGCTTCCTTTAGGGTTCACTTTCGGTCCTCTTTATTTGATTTGCTACTTTTTAAGAAGAACTTCATATATTAATCTTAGTTCTAAAAATTTGTATCTCTTTCTCTTCTAAAAGAGTCCTCTTTTATTGAAAATACTCTTAAAAAGGTTTTCTATTATAGGTAAGTTATCTAGGATATCTTTTGATTTTATCTCCAGAGATGGTCATCTTTATTTCTAATTTATCCTCCTTCAATCTTGCTAGTCTAAGTTGGTAGAAACATCCTTTATAAGTTCAACAATAATTCCCTTCCCTAAATTCTTCGTTTTTCTTCTTAGCCTACGCTTATCAAAAACTTAGGTAAAAACTTATAGGGATACAATTCTATAACTTTTTTTAACCACTACTTTCTATTCCTAATAGATTAAACTACACTTAATCCTAGGCCATGTCACTAACCCTAAAGCTAATTTTTCATTGATCGAACCAAGAAGCAATCAAGTAAACACTAATTAATCAATTCACTTACAAAAAGCACACCAAATAATCAAACAAGCACATAAAGCACACAAGCAAACAATCGTTCACACAACAAAAACATAGCAGACACATAACTCACAAGTCGAACTGGTTCGACCTGCTCTGATACCACTAGTGTAACACCCCCTCTTATTTACTTACTTATCTTATTTTTAATTAGTAATTTAAGATTGTTAATGATGTAGTAGATAAAAGAGAGATTTAGGAAACAACACTTTTATTACATAATATCCAAAGGTCATTACATCTAGGTTGTGTAACTTTGTCATTTTATTGTTCTACATAATTTTCTCTCTACTTACTTAGCAAATCTACCCCCCAAACATAACAAAACATCTTCTCAGCAAGACAGTATCAACAATCATTGCAAAACATCCACATCTTCTTAACCCTGCAAATCTGCTCCCCCGAACATTGTTCGAGATCATCACAGGTGTTAAAAAACACAAAGTGCAAGGGTGAGCTTTCCTTAACCATAATTATAAACAATTGATTGTAGTTCAAGGAAAACCTTTTCTTTTATAAATCTAAAATATTCTTCAAGGTTTCATCGAAAATATCATTTTAATAGTATAAAGATAAACTTTTATTTCAAAACTCATTTGAGAGTACAAATACAATATTTCTTCTTTAAAAACAATCCAAGATAAAGTGTACAAATTTCAGAATCATTTTTTATAAAACTTAATGAAGATATTCTAAAATAGTTAAGAATTAAAGGAAGATATCATTCTTAGAATAATACTTCCATACTTATCCATGATCATCAAAATATCAAGGAGAATAGCATATAAATTGCAGATCTTCATGCTTCAATGGAGTCTTGGACAAATGAAAAAGAAGGTCAAGGCCTCAAGGAGAAAAAGAAATAGAAAACGGAAGGAGTTTAGAGATGGAAGCGCCATGGCAAGTGCCAATAAGCTAGAGGTGGAACCGCCACAATGGACAAGGAAGCCATTGATGAGATTCAAGGTTCTTCACAAGAACACAAGAGAGAATACTCTCAAAGAATAAGCTCTTAGCTTAATTCAATATTCAGAAATTTTATCAAAAGTGTTTGAATTACAAAAGAAATCCTATTTATACTACTAAGGTGTGGTGCTTAGCTTGCTATGGAAGGAACTAATGTCCACCCTTGGATTAGATTCTAATCTAATGGCTATGAAGGGAAGCTTGTGGTGGAAGCTTGATTAGCTTGGAGGACAAGGATCAATCCTCCACCCTTGGATGTAGATCCTCATCCAACGGTTATGGCTTCAAGCTTGCACTCCAAGCTTTTAAGCTTAACCCTTGGATTAGTATCCTCATCTAATGGTCATGGTGCCAAGCTTGCACTCCAAGCTTCTAAGCTTAACCCTTGGATTAGAATCTTATCTAAGGGTCACTAATTATTTGTTTATTACAAGTTTAGGCTCAAATTAAATCCTTAAAACAATTACATAATTGAAAGAAAACTACTAATAAGCCTAAACATTAAAACATTTCGCTGAAAATTCCTGGAAGCATTCCAACGCTAACTTCAAGCTCATTTTCCAACTAGTTTCAGTTCGAACTGGGTTTTGGTGTCTTCATAGATTTTGTAGCCCTTGAAGTCTTCTTTAATTTGGCACCAAGAACGCCTCAATTGGACTTGTGTAGCTCGAGTTATGATCGAAATACTGAAACAGGTCAGATGCAAAAATCAGCAGCGAATTTTATTAGAAGCCCAAAATTGAAAAGTAAGGTTGGAGAGTTTGGTTGGGCTTTTGGAGATGGTCCTCCATCAAACCCTCCTTCTTATGTTCAACTTGTCCTCAAGTTGAGTTGACCTTCCCTGCAATAAAACTCCACCCGGATCAAAGGTCAAACATGGTTCATTAACTTTGTTGTTAGATGATGCAAAATATAAGCAAACTTGTTTCTTATAGTTATGGCATAGGTGTAAAATTAAAACAGCATTATTAATCAAGTGGTCCTTTAATTTCCTACACCTACTAAAATTACTAGTTTGCAAATCATATGAATTAAATTGTTTTCTATCATCAACAACACCAACTAATGAAGTGTGAGTAGAAGTTATTTGATCCTTCAAAATATTTCCCAAGCTCTTTTGTTTAAACCCATGGAGTTGTGGGGTACCCTCCTTCTTGAACTCTTTGATCATCCTAGAAGGAAATTCAACATTATGAAAACTGAATGCATTAGGTACAGCCAACAATTTCATATCAAAATCATGGGAATCTAACATAAAGCAAGGGTAACCATGCAAGTTGAAATAAGTAAGAGTTAAGGAATTTTTTTCCAAGGTTAGTTTATAACTCTTAACCACTTCCTCTCCTCTATAATGTTTATTCCATGGTTTCATCACACTTAACTTCTTGTTTGTACATATAGCACAATCAACCTCAAAACAAGAGTTAGGGTAAAAAGGAATTCCAAACTTAATAGCAAAATCATACTTCCCATTCAAGTGTCTTTCCCACCATAGGCTCTCTTTTCTTCCAAGATTACCTACAAGAGAAGAACTCAAAGAAGTAGATGTGGGTAAGCATAAGAATATGGATTTCCTAGCTAAAAAGGTTGGAATGCTCACTTGCACTTGATGCCTCACTTTCACTAGATGATGAGCTTGAATCTTCACTTGTAACCGCTCCATTCTTCATCATCATAGCTTTCTTGTTTGGGCAATGAGAGGCTATGTGTCCATGACCTAGACATTTGAAACACTTAATAGAACTAGGTTTAGAAGAGTTAGAATGTACCTCCTTTACCTTAGTAGTCTCTCGGTCATGCTTGTTCCTTTGGTTGGAGTAGCCCTCCTTCTTGCCTTTGTCCCTCCAAGAGGTAGTATATGAAGTAGAGGATCTTTTGAAGGTGTTTTTCCTCTTGATTTGTTGCTCCACCTTCTCGGCCTTGTGTATGGCCTCCTCAATGCTCACATAGCGTTGGAGTTCAAGAACATCTTGGATCTCTCTATTGAGTCCATGAGTAAATCTAGCTAATGTGGCCTCTCTTCTCTCTTGGTATTCACACCTTAGCATGGTCAACTCAAGCTCCCTATAATATTCTTGCACACTCATGGTACCTTGAGTCAACCTTTGGAGTTTAACATGTTGGTCTTTCTCATATGTGTGTGGTACAAACCTAAGTCTCATAGCTTCCTTAAGTCGGGTCCAAAGGATAATTCGGTCCCTCTCCCTCCTCTCGGCTTCTCCTAGAATTTGGTACCACCAAACTAAGGCATATCCTTCAAACTCCATAATAGCTAAGCTTAATCTCTCTTCATCATTGAGCATGGGGTAGCATGAGAAAATTTGGTCTAGTTTCATGGTCCACTCTAGGATGCACCTCCTTCACCATTGAACTTAGGTAGGTTAAGCTTTAGGTTTCTCTCATCTATCCTACCACATTCATTATATACTTGGTGTACTCGGCCACATCCCCTATGGTGTCCATAATCTCCCCTTCTTGCTCTCCTAGTATCACGCCTATTGCCTCTCAAGTTAGGGTCACCCTCACCATTGCTCCCATCTTCACTACTCCTAGGTGAATATTGGCTTCCCCTACTTGTTTCTCTTATTTTGCTCACATGTCCATCACTCTTGGATTCAAAAGTTCCCTTAACTCCACTTGTCTCACCAAGGACCTTCTTCTCTAATTCCTTCCTATTCTTTCTCTCTTCCTTAGCTCTCCTATCTAGGTCAAAACTCTCCTCTAAACTAGTTTGTAGCATGTTCTTCATTAGATCCATCATTTTTCTAGTTTTAGGTGAAAGGTCATTTCCTACACTAGGGGAACTATCCATGGCTGCACAACAAAGATTAGTACACAAAAAATATAGAGAAAATAGGATCCTTTCCACTCACTAAGTGTATGCACTCAAGCCACTCGTATTTCACACTTCAAGACTTTTTCTCTAATGTTCACTCTTGTCTTTTTCCACTCAACCTCTCTTAATACTCTTGTTCAAACCTCTAATCAATCATTCAAGGTTCAAGTATCCAAAGTGAAAGAGGAACGGTTCTAGAGTCAAGCTTAGGAATTCCAAGAAATACAAACTCAAGACAAAACTTAGGAGTCCAAAAATGACAAGCAATAAAAGGTACTCAATGAACAAAATTTTGGCTACTCAAATATAAGAAGTTTATATGTGACAAAGGCACTAAACTACTGCAGTTTAGACAGCCACAAACAATGCTCAAAACTGGAAAAATTTCAGCGAATCAAGAATTTTATGAACAAGCCAATTTACAAGCAATTTTGGCACCAATTTAGCACCCGGAATTAGGTAAATTTTGCAAGTGAATTTTGTGAAGTGATTTTAAGTGAATTAGGTGCAGTTTTCACCACTTTACAGCCAAGTATTATGCTCAAAAATACAGGAAAAAATAGAGTTTCAAGTTACCAAGCACATCACACACCACAAGTTCAAGAATCTAGGCTACTAGCAAGCTAAACTCAAGTTTTCGTGATAATGCTTAGTCCTAAGTGTCTCTAGTGTTCTAAGTCCTTTGAACCACTAATTTTGGGAGTGTTTAGAGGTTCAAATAGTCAAGGTACTGCACTGCACTTTTAGGCTTTAATTTCACTAAATTCACTTTTCATTTGCTCTTTTTCTATTCACTTGAATTTTCACTAGAATTTCACTTTTCTTGTTTTCTCTTCTCTTTGATTTTTCTTGTGATTCTTTTTCTTGTAATCTTTCTTTTGATTTTCTTTTTCCTTTTACTTTGTACTTCTTTTTCTTGACTTTCTTTTGCTGGACCGAATTGAGAAAAACCTAAGACTAAGGCAAAATTAAGTCTAAAATTACTAGTAAGCTAGATTAAGCATGGTGAAAGCTACTTGAACTTGTAATGCACAATTCTTAGCACTTAAAACATGTGAATAGCACCTCAAACACATTCAAACCAGTAATTCACGGAATAGCATGGATTTGGCACGGTTCATATGAAGCAAAAGCAAGAACACATGTGAAAATTACTAGAACAAGCTTAGAAAGAAAATTAAACGGTGAAAACACAAGGAATTGATAGGAATTTTAGATCTAGGAATTTTTTAACATGAAAACTCAAATTCAAGATGAAGACAACTCAAGGAACATGTGAAGAACTCAAGCAAGTTCATACAACACGAAATTAACACAAAAAAATTGAAGAGAAAACGCAAACTCAAAGTAAGGAAAATTCAAACCGGATAGGATGCTCCAATTGAACTAGAACAAGCTCTAGATACCAAATTTGATGCAATCCTCAAGGAGAATAGCATATAAATTGAGGATCTTCATGCTTCAATGGAGGCTTGGACAAATTAAGAAGAAGCTCAAGGCCTCAAGGAGAAAAAGAAATAGAAAACGGAAGGAGTTTAGAGATGGAAGCGCCATGGCAAGTGCCAATAAGCTAGAGGTGGAACCGCCACAATGGACAAGGAAGCCATTGATGAGATTCAAGGTTCTTCACAAGAACACAAGAGAGAATACTCTCAAAGAATAAGCTCTTAGCTTAATTCAATATTCAGAAATTTTATCAAAAGTGTTTGAATTACAAAAGAAATCCTATTTATACTACTAAGGTGTGGTGCTTAGCTTGCTATGGAAGGAACTAATGTCCACCCTTGGATTAGATTCTAATCTAATGGCTATGAAGGGAAGCTTGTGGTGGAAGCTTGATTAGCTTGGAGGACAAGGATCAATCCTCCACCCTTGGATGTAGATCCTCATCCAACGGTTATGGCTTCAAGCTTGCACTCCAAGCTTTTAAGCTTAACCCTTGGATTAGTATCCTCATCTAATGGTCATGGTGCCAAGCTTGCACTCCAAGCTTCTAAGCTTAACCCTTGGATTAGAATCTTATCTAAGGGTCACTAATTATTTGTTTATTACAAGTTTAGGCTCAAATTAAATCCTTAAAACAATTACATAATTGAAAGAAAACTACTAATAAGCCTAAACATTAAAACATTTCGCTGAAAATTCCTGGAAGCATTCCAACGCTAACTTCAAGCTCATTTTCCAACTAGTTTCAGTTCGAACTGGGTTTTGGTGTCTTCATAGATTTTGTAGCCCTTGAAGTCTTCTTTAATTTGGCACTAATAACGCCTCAATTGGACTTGTGTAGCTCAAGTTATGATCGACATACTGAAACAGGTCAGATGCAAAAATCAGCAGCGAATTTTATTAGAAGCCCAAAATTGAAAAGTAAGGTTGGAGAGTTTGGTTGGGCTTTTGGAGATGGTCCTCCATCAGCATTCCACTCACTCAGGCGGGAACCCGTTCAAGGACTTACGGACTTGGTCTACTACTATCCAGTCACCAATGCAACATGTTCTAGGACCTTGAATTGTATAATGACCTTCGTCATATTTTAGGTATTGACCTTTCCACCAGGTCATCTTCATCTCACCTCATTCTAAGTATTGCCCATTCACCAAGCAATCTTAGAATATTGCCTCTCCACTAGGCATTTCCAATCGGTCATTAAACAATTCAAGTCCATCGTCATTTCAATGCAACCATGCATGTCACCACTTACTCACATCCAATTCACCAAGTAATTGCATATAATGCACAAAACAAGTTATACTTGAATGTATAATAAAACAACCATGTACCACCACAAATTTGTGTTTATGACACATAAATACATGTTAATATTCAAAAGAAGTTTGATCAAAAGACAAAAGATTGAAGTTGTTCATAATAAAAGTAAGATGCTTAATATCAATAATAAATGTTTCTATTTCATTTACTTAATTATAAAGTAGTCATAGTATTCAAAGAAATAGTTGAAAGAGGAAAACAACTTTAAAATAATCTTTCAAAGGGTAAAGAAAGAGCAAACTTAAAGAATTAAAAGTAGTGTAAGAAAGATGAAGAAAAGAAACACCAGGAAACCAAAGAAAGATAATGAAAGTACCAACAAAACAAAGAATAGAAAAGAAGGATAAGGAAAGATCCCCTTACTGGTTTCTCCTAGCTTCTAATATGTTTCCCTTACTTACTTGTTCCTATTTGATTGGAGAGATTTCTTCCTAAGGTGGAGAAGGTATGGAAAGGTTCTTTAGAGTGAAGAGAGTTTGAGAGAATGTAAGAGTTCTCTTTGGATTCTGTCCTCATTTAAAACCCCTAAGCCCTATTTATAACCTTCCCAAGGTGGCTGCTACAGTAATTTCGGGCAGTTACAGTAATTTCGAGCAGCTACAGTAATTTTGGGCAGCTACAGTAATGTGGTTGCTACAGTAATGCGGTTGCTGCAGTAATGCGGTTGCTACAGTATGCGGTTGCTACAGTAATTTCAAAAATTCATAATTTTTAATTATTTTTAAATTTCTTGAATGTTACATATTCATTCATCAAAATATGCAAAAATGTTTTACAAATGGGGGTGGAAAGCTTATATAGGCCACGGTTTACTTGATAGGCAAGCAAAGCTATACCCTAACCCAACTAAACTAACCCTAATTAATAGAGGCTTCCTTAGAGATTCTCCAAAGAGTCCTTATAAGTTCCCAATCTAGCTTCTTCAACTATCTTCAAACCCAAACTTCCAAGTGAAGCTTTCGATCAAGTCAACAATGGATGCAAGAGAAACTGAAAAAGGAAAATGGAAGGGGGGTGAGAAATGGAGAAGAAAGGCGCCATGGCAAGCCAATAAGCCTAGGAGGAACCGCCGCAATGGAGGTGAGAATCCATTGATAAGATCCAAGAAACCTTGCTAAGCAAAACAAGAGAAAACCTCTCTCAAGAAAAACTCAAAACTTATTCATTCATCAAAATTATCAAAAGTTTCTACAATTTCGTTTTAGCATGTATTTATGCACCCTAGGATACTTGGAAAACAAGCTAAACTAATCCTAACCATAACTAAACTAACTAACCAAAACTAACCTAGGCTTAAGGTAAACAACTAACTAATTAATGAGTAACTAGTTTAAGTTACATGTCACTTTCAAGTGACATGTCACCCGTCTTTGATCTAAACCCTTGAAGGGCTTTGGGAGATCTAGGGTGGAGATTCTTTCTTAAGTGGAGACATGGATCAACACTTGAGCAATAACTCTATTTAAACCAAAGCTCTTGGATGAACAAAAGAATTTCTAATTAAACTCAAATTTAACTTGAAATTCTTAGGTGAATTTTAGTGCCTCATTAATTCCTTACTTGCATCCTTAAGCTAGGCATCTTAAGCAAACAAAAATTAAAAGCATCCATACCTAAACATAAGCTTGGCCGTGATCTCTCTTTGGACTCACTTACAAGGCCTTACACAAGTACACACTTAGAAAAATTATTCAACAAGTTTACAAGCATATTACAAAGAAAACAAGTCCTAAATTAAGGCTTGATTGAGGTTGTGCCAAGTCTTGGAGCTTTCCCACTTCTTCCTTCCAATGCTTCTAGTAATCCTTTGAGATGTTCCTACATCACTAACTGAAAACTAACTAAGCTTAAAGGGTAACAACTAACTTAATAATGAAACTAGGTAGGTTACATGTCACTTCCAAAGTGACATGTCATCAATCCTTGATCTAGTCCCTTGAAAAGGTGGACTTGATCAAGGGTTGAGGATTCTCCTTAAATGGAGACATGGATCACCACTTAAGTAGAATTCTACTTAACCCTAATCTCTTGAATTCACTTAGAATTTCACTTAAACTCAAATCCTCTTGAAATTTACTTGAAATTCTAATGTTAAATTTAATGCTCATCATTTATCATTTGTATCTTTTAAGCCATGCACTCAAACAACAAGGAAAAGAAATTCAAGTATGCCCTTAAACAAATTGGGCCGTGAGTTTGCCAAACTCATACATGGCATTACAAGGTTTCTAAAGTATTTATAAGAATATTACAATCCCTAGTAATTCTAGTGTCTTGAAGCTTGTAGCATTCTTTGTTCCTCTCCATCTCCTCTTCTAGCTTCTTGAGCATGCTCCTAGTGAGTCTCCTTGGAGGAGGTTCTTCTTGTGGGGATAGTCCTCTATCAAACCCTCCTTCTTGGCTTAAACTTGTCCTCAAGTGAATCGCTTCATCAAGACCTACATCTTACAAAGATAGATCACAAACATTGAAAGAATTACTAACACCATAATCAATAGGTAAGTCAAGTTTAAAAGCATTTGGTCCAAGCTTCTCAATTATTTTGAATGGACCGTCCCCTTTTGAATTTTACATGTTTACGGCTCCTATTGTGAACTCTATCCACTTGTTCATTCCTCTTCTCAATCTGCTCCTTGGTCTTAACATGTAACTCGTTAATCTTTCGGTCCTATCCTTTGCACTTTTGTTAAGAGTAAACTCAAAAGGTAAAGCAACAAGGTCAAGTGGAGTAAGGGGATTGAAACCATATACAACTTGAAAAGGAGAAAGTTGAGTAGTAGAATTTCTTACACGGTTATAGGCAAATTCAACATGAGGGAGCCACTCTTCCCAAGCTTTAACGTTATCCTTCACAAAACTTCTTAAGAGTTGGCCAAGAGTGCGGTTCACCACTTCCGTTTGGCCATCGATTTGTGGGTGACATGTTGTAGAGAAGAGAAGCTTTGTGCCAAGCATACTCCACAAGGTCCTTCAAAAATGACTTAGAAACTTTGAGTCTCTATCACTTACTATAGTTTGAGGAACACCATGGAGGCCCACTACCTCCTTAAAGAACAACCTAGCTATATTAGAAGCATCATCAACTTTCTTACAAGGAATAAAGTGTGCCATTTTTGAAAATCTACATACCACTTCAAAGATACAATCCAAACCTCTTTTTGATTTTGGTAAGCCAAGAACAAAATCCATAGACAAGTCCATCCAAGGTGCATTTGGGCTCGGCAAGGGTTGATATAAACCATAGTTGGAGACCTTAGACTTAGCTCTATTGCAAGTTACACACATTTTCACAAACCGGTTTACTTGTGCCTTCATGTTAGGCCAATAGAAATGCTCTTCCAATATAGCCAAAGTTTTGTCCCTACCAAAATGGCCCATCACTCCACCTTCATGTGATTCATTCACTAATAGATCTCTCAAGGAACCTTTGGGAATGCATAAGCACTTCCCTTTGAAAAGATAGTCATTTGTTTATAAAACTCCTTGTGAGATCCATTGGTGCATGACTTCTATAGTTGGCCGAAATCATCATCCACACAATACAACACTTTTATATGTTCAAAACCAAGAAACTTACTCTCAAGCATAGCAATAAGAACATATCTCCTACTAAGGGCATCCGCTACTATATTAATAGTTCTCTTCTTATACTTTATAACATAAGGAAATTGTTCAACAAACTCTATCCACTTAGCATGTCTTTTATTCAATTTACCTTGACCCTTGAGGTGCTTAAAAGCCTCATGGTCCGTATGCACTACAAATTCTTTAGGGAGTAAGTAATGTTGCCATACATGGAAAGATCTTACCAAAGCATAAAGCTCATTGTCATAGGTTGAATAGTTAAGTTGTCCTCCCTTGAGCTTCTCACTAAAGTGTGTTATGGGGTGCCTTTCTTGCATGAGAACCGCCCCTATAACTATGTTTGATGGATCACATTCCAACTCAAAAGATAGAGAAAAGTTAGGCAATGCTAATATAGGTGCATAAGTAAGTTTTTCCTTCAACAAAATAAAAACATCATCTTGCTTAGGTTCCCACACAAATGGAACTTCTTTCTTTACTAATTCATTTAGAGGTGAAGCAATAATACTAAAATCTTTTACAAACCTCCTATTGAAACTAGCAAGTCCATGAAAGCTCCTTACCTCCTTTACATAAGTGGGAACCGGCCAATCCATGATAGCCTTCACTTTACCTTCATCAACTCTTACTCCTTGAGCACTCACCACATAGCCAAGGAAGATTACACTCTCGGTGGAGAAGGTACATTTGTCCTTATTTGCATATAGTCTCTCGGACCTAAGGACTTCTAAAACACATCTCAAGTGCATCAAATTCTCATGGAAAGATTTGCTATATATAAGTATGTCATCAAAATAAACCACAACAAATTTTCCAATAAAAGTTATCAAGACATGATTTATAAGCCTCATAAATGTGCTAGGAGAATTGGATAAACCAAATGGCATCACAAGCCACTCACAGAGTCCAAACTTAGTCTTAAAAGCGGTCTTCCATTCATCACCCTCTTTCATTCTAATTTGGTGATAGCCACTTTTAAGATCTACCTTGGAAAATATGGTGGAACCATGCAATTCATCTAGTAAATCATCTAAACGTGGGATGGGATGTCTATACCTTATAGTGATGTTGTTCACCGCCCTACAATCGGTGCACATGCGCCATGTGCCCGCCTTTTTAGGGACAAGGATCACCGGTGAAGCACAAGGTGATAAACTCTCTTTGACCCATCCTTTCCCCATGAGGTCTTGCACTTGTTTTTGTATCTCATGTGCCTCTTGGGGTGTGCTTCTATATGATGGCCGATTTGGTATTGAAGCTCCCGGCACAAAGTCTATTTGATGTTCTATCCCACGGATAGGTGGCAAACCATGAGGGATCTCCTTGGGAAAAACATCTTGGAACTTACCTAGCAAGGCATCCAACTTATCTTGTTCACCTACAGAACTTGAACTTAAACACAACGGGTTTGGCAAGCAAAGGAACATACATTTTCTAGCTAAAAATTCTCTTTTAATTTCTCTTTTATCAAGTAGAAAACTTCCCTTGTTACCTTTACTTAGTACCAACTCACTTGCCTTTTGGTTCTTAGCCTTTTGTCCTTGGGAACTTGGAGTGGTGCTTGCTGGAATTTTCCCATGTGTCTCGGCCGAAACAGCAAGCTTGCCTTGCTTGGAAGCTTTTGGTCCTTCCTTGGCATGCTTCTTACCCTTCTCGGCCACAATAGCTTTTTGTTCACCATCCCTCTTGATTTTCATCTTGATTTGATCTTCACAAACTTCTCTGGGAGACAAAGGCTTTAGCACAACTTTTCTTCCACTATGAGAAAACATGTAAGTGTTAGCAATACCATCATGAATAACATTTCTATCAAATTGTCATGGTCTCCCTAGAAGTAAATGAGTAGCTTCCATTGGCACCATATCACATAAAACATCATCACAATATCTACCTATGGAAAATGAAATCAAGCATTGTTTATCAACTACTAACTCACCATGTTCACTTAACCATTGTAGTTTATAAGCTTTAAGGTGGGGAGAAGTTCTTAGTCCTAGTTTGTCTACCAACCGAGAGCTAACAACATTAGTACAAGAACCACCATCAATGATAAGGGAACAAGTTTTACCTTCAACAACACACCTTGTATGGAAAATGTTCTCTCTTTGGGACTCATCCATACCTTGGCAAAAGTTGTTGAGCATCCTCCTTACCATGAGAAAATTGTTGGTCCCTATGTATGAATCTAGAGGGGGGGGGGGTGAATAGATTCTTGTTCAATTTTAGCCGAAATTCGCAAGATTCTAATTCCTTTTAATTCAAACAAATCAGTTCTTGATAACCTATCAATTACCGTATCAATTACCGATTCTATTACTGATTCAATTACAGTATCAATTACTAGGTTGATTATCAATACAGTTACCGAATACACTGCAGAATTTAATTAATGATAATAGCAATATAAAGAAAACTGTAAAGAGGATAAGGAAGAAAAGAGTGCACAGTGATCTATACTGGTTCGGCCAACTGCCTACGTCCAGTCCCAATCCAACAACTGTTGCAATTGGTTTTCCACTATCAAATGATCCCTTTTGTGTCCTTTTACATTCACTCTGCAACAAGCAACACAAAAACGAAATCAAAACACCCAAAACCTGTTCTTCAACCCAAAGAACAGTTCTTCCCTAATCTTGGCACACCCAAGATCAAACCTTTGAGAAAACACTTCTCAAATACACTTACTCTATCCAGAGAGACCTCTCTCCTAGAGCAATAACCCAGTAATCAAAGAGACAAATAAAGATCAGTTTAGAATACACCTGATGTGTAGGTCTGATCACAAAGAATACACAATGAATGCCACCCAAACAGAGGAATACAACAAGTTTGCCTTTTCTTTTGAAAGCAAGATTGAGCTCTTGAAGTTCTTTTTGTGATTCTTGGAAAGATATGATGATCTCTGATTTCAGAGCATGTGAAAGTGTAAGAGTATGTTCAAAAGACTTTGTTCCAAGAGTTCTAATCTGGTTTTCATGAAAGAGTATTTTAAAGAAGCAGTTTGAAGCTTATTTTTGGGCAAACTGAGGGCTCAACGGTCTAAGTAATCAATTACAATAAGTGGGTAATCGATTAAACTAGCCGTTACAGCATTTCTGGGTGCATTTTTAAACATGGTAATCGATTACCAGGGGAGGGTAATCGATTACTCCAGTGAGGAGAACTCAGGTAATCGATTACCTAGGGAGGGTAATCGATTACTCCAGAGGAGGAAAACTTGGTAATCGATTACCATGAAAGGGTAATCGATTACTCCAGTAAGAAATGCAATCTTGAGTGATATTTGAGCATGGTAATCGATTACCTATTATTGGTAATCAATTACTCCAGCAAATAAATGGATTTCCACACTTTGTTACCTATTGTTTGGTAGTTAATTACCTCTTGTTGGTAATCTATTACCTCAATTGGTTCCCAAAGGTTTTTCAAGACTTGTTTTTAGAAAAGGAAATCAACCATTTGTCAAGTGAGTAATCACACATAAGATAGCAAAACTCCCTGAGTTATCCAAACAAAGAATCAAACACATACAAGCCTAAACTCAACAAACAATACATAGAAAGATCCTAATTACATTTCATCTAAGGAAAACCAAAATTCCATAACATCAAAATCAAAACACTAAGAGAAGAACAAACACTTCTTCAAGCTTTAAGTCCAACAATCTCCCCCTTTTTGATTTTGATGTACCAAATCTTCAATCAAGGTTTTCCTAGAGGTTTAGGATGTGTGTTGATTTTCTTGAGAATCCTGCAATTGTTAGTGATATCCAAAAAATACAGTATATGCATTGCAGATTCACCATACATTTTTTATTTCCATTCAGAGCATTATGTATCAGAGCAATATGGTATATAAAATAGAATCATTCATTCAGAAAATATAAGACATGATTCAATTCATAACTAAAGACCAATGACCAAGGTAATTGAAGGCATTGCAGAATCATATTAATAAAACATAGTCTGAGATTAAAACCAGAATCCAAATTGTTCATAACAAAGGTTGCAGAGAATTTAAAACAAGTCAGAGCTAAACAAAATAGAGCTAAACAAACTAGACAAATCAGAGCACCACCAGAATTTCTATTACTCCCCCTATCTAGGATAACCTATGATTTCTCCCCCTATTTGGTATATCAATAAGCAAAAAGGGAATCGATAGGAAGGGAATACTACATAGTGTCAAAACGAGCATGAAGAGACTCCATCCTCTCCATGAGTTCCAAGAAGCGATCATTGTTGGCCTCCTCCATCTCATCTAATCTCCTGTTGGTGGTAGCTTGTAATTCTTCCATCCTTTTATTTGTGTTAGCTTCCAGTTCATCCATCCTATCAATCATGATTGATTCAAAACGAGACTTGGGAATATACTCCCCCGCCGCCGAATCATCTTCATCATCAGAGGGTGGATGAGATGCAGCTCCTTGTGGTTGTTGTTATGCTTCTTCTCTTGGTACCCATCCAACATCAGTCTTCATCAATCTCATCATCTTCAAGGCTTTGTCGCCTATGATGTGGATGTCTTTCACCTTGTCTCTGTTTTCATTTGTCACATCAACTTGAAAATGCTCAAGTATACGTGAGATGAACAGAGAGTAGGGGCACTTATTATCAAACAACCTCTTTGCTTTGAGCATGTTGTCCATCACAACATATGCCCAATCAATTTGAATCCCATTTTTCAAAGCAGAAATTATCACCATATCTTCCTCAGTGAGTTGAGCATGATTGGCTCCTCTTGCAGCCAAAATCCAACATATGGTGTAGTGAAGAAGTCTTTCACCAGTATTCAGCCCACCAATGTTGTATGTGATTTTCTTTCCATGCTCTCTTCTAGCAGCCTTTTCTGCTTCCCATATTTGGGGATTTCTAAGCAAACTCATGTAGAAGGAATCTTTGTGAAGATGAATTCCTTCCTCTTTCAATAGTTCAGATGTGGGTCTAATACCCTCATTTTTGAATCCAGCAAATTGAAAGAATAACTCACGATTAAAAATAATGAGTTTGCCTTTTACCTCAGAAAAAAGCATTCCGGTGTCGTCGTCTGGACGGAGATTGGAGTAGAATACTCGCACTAATCAGGGTATATGTGACCCTTCAGAGCAACGAACTTTTCAAGATTTTGATCCCGGAGCAAAGAGGGAAAGGTGAACCCTTGCGTTTCTAGCCATTGGAGATATAAAATCTTGGCCGGAACAAGTTCCTTGTTTGCAAAACTCCCATAGAAACGAGATTCTTGGGCTTTTGAGGTGAACCATGGGTGAATGGGGGGTTCCATGGTTGCTTCCGGAGTGGTGGGATTCTTTCTTTTGGAGGATGATTCTCCCTTTTTCGAAGCGTACATTGCTTCATGAACGTGCTTTTTGGCTCTCACTTTGATCCTTTTCCCTTTGCCTTGTTCTTCCATTGATGAAGTGGGGAAGAAGATGAAGAATTTCTAGAGAGATGAGAGAATTTTTTGAGAGAGAAAGGGGATTTCTAGGTTTTCTTAGGGTTTGTGAAGAGTGAGAATGAAACCCAAATTTGAAAAATCCCTAATAAGAACTCCCAAATCAAGACTAGATTCGATGAACCATGGATTGGATTTCCAGAACGAAGCCCATTTGCATGTGAAATACACTCTCAGACCAGAGGTAATCGATTACCAAGAAGTGGTAATCGATTACTCCAGAGAGTAATCAAAGAGGGACTCACTCTGGGCACGAGGTAATCGATTACCATTCCATGGTAATCGATTACTCTAGAGAGTAATCTCAAGGTTGAATGAAACAAAGGCAAGGTAATCGATTACCATTGGAAGGTAATCGATTACTCCAGAGAGCAATTCTCTGGATAATCAATTGTAACTCTTGGTAATCGATTACCATTCCATGGTAATCGATTACTCTAGAGAGTAATCACCAAAAACATGAAATTAAGTGCAGTGATCAATTGAAACTCAGTTGTAAACAATTATCTATCTAAGATCATTTAAAAACACTTGATTCTTTATAGATTGCAATACTATTGGTCATGTCTATTATATGTAATGAATTCATACCTTTTAAAAGTATTATGAATGAATAATCTTACCATACTTAGGAAATTCATGTTCTTCACTTAGTATACCAAGATTGGTTCTAAGTTTGAAAAATCTCTCTTTAGGCAGAGGTTTTGTAAAGATATCCGCGAGTTGATTCTCTGTATCAATAAACTCTACATCACAATCGCCTTTCTCAACGTGATCCCTTATGAAATGATGTCGCATCTCAATGTGCTTTGTTCTGGAGTGAAGGATCGAGTTCTTCGTGATACTAATGGCACTTGTGTTGTCACACTTGATGGGGATGTGATCAAGCTTTAGTCCAAAATCTTCAAGTTGTTGCTTCAACCAAATGGTTTGAGCACAGCAACTACTAGCAGCAACATACTCTGCTTCTGCCATTGATAAAGCAACACAAGCTTGTTTCTTGCTATACCATGAGACTAAGCACTCTCCAAACAAGTGACATACTCCACTTGTGCTCTTTCTATCAGTTTTGCATCCTGCAAAGTCTGCATCACTAAAACCAACCAGATTAGGAGATGTTCCCTTAGGATACCACAAACCACAGTTTGTAGTTCCTTTAAGGTATTTCAAAATTCTCTTAACAGCATTCATGTGTGATTGTTTAGGTGCAGATTGAAATCTTGCACAAACACAAACTGATGGAGGACCATCCTTCACTAGAAGAATTACAAGAGCAATGACAAAGAGAATACAAGAAGAGGTGGAAAGTCAACTTAAAAGTCAAAGTCAACTCTCAAGTCAAGAGTCAACTCAAGACTTCATCTTAACTTGTAATAGGACTTGTAATTTTTCTAGTATCTTGTAATATTGTAATTAGGATTAACAATTAAATAATTAGGACCTTATATTCATTAAAGGTCCACGGTCTAAATTGTAAAAAAAATAGTGACCATTAGATAGGATTCTAATCCAAAGGCTAAGCTTAAAAGCTTGGAGTGCAAGCTTGGTGCCATAACCGTTGGATGAGGATCTACATCCAAGGGTGGAGGATTGATCCTTGTCCTCCAAGCTAATCAAGCTTCCACCACAAGCTTCCCTTCATAGCCATTAGATTAGAATCTAATCCAAGGGTGGACATTAGTTCCTTCCATAGCAAGCTAAGCTCCACACCTCATTAGTATAAATAGGATTTCCTTTGTAATTCAAACACTTTTGATTAATTGAGAATTGAATTTAGAAAATTGAGAGTGTTTTCTCTCTTGTGTTCTTGTGAAGAACCTTGAATCTCATCAATGGCTTCCTTGCTCCATTGTGGCGGTTCCACCTCAAGCTTATTGGCACTTGCCATGGCGCTTCCATTTCTCTTCTAATCCGTTTTCTCCATTTCTTTTCACCTTGAGGCGCAAGCTTCTTCTTCCTAAACACCTAAGTCTCCATTGAAGCATGAAGATCCGTGACTTCTATGCTATTCTCCTTGAGGATTGCATCAAATTTGGTATCTAGAGCTTGTTCTACTTCAATTGGAGCATCCTATCCGGTTTGAATTTTCCTTACTTTGAGTTTGCGTTTTCTCTTCAATTTTTTTGTGTTAATTTCATGTTGTATGAACTTGCTTGAGTTCTTCACATGTTCCTTGAGTTGTCTTCATCTTGAATTTGAGTTTTCATGTTAAAAAATTCCTAGATCTAAAATTCCTATCAATTCCTTGTGTTTTCACTGTTTAATTTTCTTTCTAAGCTTGTTCTAGTAATTTTCACATGTGTTCTTGCTTTTGCTTCATATGAACCGTGCCAAATCCATGCTATTTCGTGAATTACTGGTTTGAATGTGTTTGAGATGCTGTTCACATGTTTTAAGTGCTAAGAATTGTGCATTACAAGTTCAAGTAGCTTTCACCATGCTTAATCTTGCTTACTAGTAATTTTAGACTTAATTTTGCCTTAGTCTTAGGTTTTTCTCAATTCGGTCCAGCAAAAGAAAGTCAAGAAAAAGAAGTACAAAGTCAAAGGAAAAAGAAAATCAAAAGAAAGATTACAAGAAAAAGAATCACAAGAAAAATCAAAGAGAAGAGAAAACTAGAAAAGTGAAACTAGTGGAAATTCAAGTGAATAGAAAAAGAGTAAATGAAAAGTGAATTTAGTGAAATTAAAGCCTAATTGTGCAGTGCAGTACCTTGACTAATTGAGCCTCTAAATACTCCCAAAATTAGTGGTTCAAAGGACTTAGAGTACTAGAGATACTTAGGACTAAGCATTATCACAAAAACTTGAGTTTAGATTGCTAGTAGCCTAGATTCTTGAACTTGTGGTGTGTGATGTGCTTGGTAACTTGAAACTCTGTTTTTCCCCTGTATTTTTGAGCATATTACTTGGCTGTACAGTGGTGAAAACTACACCTAATCACTTAAAATCACTTCACAAAATTCACTTGCAAAATTGCCTAAATTCGGTTGCTAAATTGGTGCCAAAATTGCTTGAAAATTGGCTTGTTCATTGGATTCTTGATTCGCTGGAATTTTTCCAGTTTTGAACATTGTTTGTGGCTGTCCAAACTGCAGTATTATTAGTGCCTTTGTCACATATACATTCCTATATTTGAGTAGCCAAAATTTTGTTCATTGAGTACCTTTATTGCTTGTCA
Organism: Hylodesmum podocarpum; assembly: GCA_026586105.1. Classification (NCBI taxonomy): domain Eukaryota; kingdom Viridiplantae; phylum Streptophyta; class Magnoliopsida; order Fabales; family Fabaceae; genus Hylodesmum; species Hylodesmum podocarpum. Next base: position 412,078 of record JALJEV010000287.1, read on the forward strand.
TTTTTGGACTCCTAAGTTTTGTCTTGAGTATTGTATTTCTTGGAATTCTTAGGCTTGACTCTAGAACCGTTCCTCTTTCACTTTGGATACTTGGACCTTGAATGATTGATTAGAGGTTTGAACAAGAGTATTAAGAGAGGTTGAGTGGAAAAAGACAAGAGAGAACATTAGAGAAAAAGTCTTGAAGTGTGAAATACGAGTGGCTTGAGTGCATACACTTAGTGAGTGGAAAGGATCCTATTTTCTCTATATTTTTGTGTACTAATCTTTGTTGTGCAGCTATGGATAGTTCCCCTAGTGTAGGAAATGACCTTTCACCTAAAACTAGAAAAATGATGGATCTAATGAAGAACATGCTACAAACTAGTTTAGAGGAGACGTTTGATCTAGAAAGGAGAGCTAAAGAAGAGAGGAAGATTAGGAAGGAACTAGAGAAGAAGATCCTTGGTGAGACAAGTGGAAACCAAGCTAACCATGAACATAGAGGTGCTAGAAGTTCTAGCCACCGAGAGAGTGTTAGTAGAGGAAGTCAACATACACCTAGAAGTAGTGAAGGTGGAAGCAATGATGAAGATGACCATGAGTATAGGGGTCAGAAGGGAAGCTAGAAGAGAAGATTATGGTCATTTTGGAGGGTATGGTCGAGGCAATCAATTCTATGATGGAGAGGGTAGGATAGATGAGAGGAACCTTAAGCTAAACCTACCTATGTTTAATGGTGAGGGAAGTGCCGAGACATATCTAAAGTGGATCATGAAGTTAGACCAAGTTTTCTCATGCTATCCCATTCTAAATGAGGAGAAAAAGTTGAACTTAGCTATCTTGGAGTTTGAGGGATATGCATTAGTGTGGTGGAACCAAATGTTAGTAGAGGGTGAGAGGAGGAGGAGACCACAAATCATCTCATGGACCCAACTAAAAGAAGCTATGAGAGCTAGGTTTGTGCCACCCACCTATGAGAGAGACCAACACATAAAACTCCAAAGGTTGACTCAAGGGACCAAGAGTGTGCAAGAGTACTATAAGGAGCTTGAGTTGACTATGCTAAGATGTAACTACCAAGAGGCTAGAGAGGCCACACTAGCTAGGTTCACTCATGGACTTAATAGGGAGATCCAAGACATTCTTGAGCTCCAAAGCTATGTGAATATAGAGGAGGCCATCCATAAGGCCGAGAAGGTGGAGCAACAAATAAAGAGAAGAGGCACCTTCAAGAGATCCTCTACTTCATCCTCTAACTCTTGGAGAGACAAAGGCAAGAGAGAAGGCTACTCCAACATGAGAAAGCCACATGACCGAGACAACACTAAGGTAAAGGAGGTACATCCTAACTCTTCTAAACCTAGTTCTATTAAATGTTTCAAATGTTTAGGTCATGGTCACATAGCCTCTCATTGCCCAAACAAGAAAGCTATGATGGTGAGGAATGATGGAGCAATCACAAGTGAAGATTCAAGCTCATCATCTAGTGAGAGTGAAGCATCAAGTGCAAGTGAGCATTCATCCTTTGAGCAAGCCGAGGAGGGAGATCTCTTGATGGTAAGGAGGATGCTAAGCAATGTAAGTAAAGAGCTTGATGACTCACAAAGGGAGAATATCTTCCATAGTAGATGTACTATTGAAGGGAAGGTATGCTCTTTAATTATTGATAGTGGTAGTTGCACTAATGTAGTAAGCACTAGATTAGTGGATAAATTAAAATTGAAAACATCTTCACATGATAAACCATATAAGCTACAATGGTTGAGTGAAAAAGGAGAGTTAGTGGTAGATAAACAAGTACTCATATCTTTTACTATTGGCAAATATCATGATGAAGTACTTTGTGATGTTGTTCCTATGGAGGCCACACACTTACTCCTTGGTAGACCGTGGCAATTTGATAGAAAGGCTATACATGATGGAGTTGCCAATACTTACATTCTTTCTCATGTAGGTAAGAAGGTTACACTCAAACCACTAACACCTAAGGAGGTTTGTGAAGATCAAATAAAGATGAAGTTTAAGAGGGACCAAGAGAAACAACTCACCTTAGCCGAGATCTCCAAGGGAGGGAAAGCCAAAGGGAAGTTGTCTAATCCTAAGGTTCATAAGCTTGAAAAATTGAAAAGTAAAAAGAATGAAAAGAAAGAGAGCTTCTTGATAGAGAAGAGTGAACTTAAAAGAGACTATCTAGCTAGGAAGTCCATGTTTCTTTGCATCCCTAATCCTTTGGTTTTGAGTTCTAACTTTGTAGGTGAGCAAGGAAGCTTGGAGGCCTTATTGGAGGAATTTCAAGATGTCTTTCCCAAAGACATACCTCACGGCCTTCCCCCTATAAGAGGCATTGAGCATCAAATTGATTTGATACAGGGTGCACCACTACCAAACCGTCCAAGCTATAGGAGTTCTCCTCAAGAGAGCCATGAAATTCAAAGGCAAGTACAAGAGCTTATGGACAAGGGTTGGGTGAAGGAGAGCCTTTCTCCTTGTGCATCACCCGTGATACTAGTGCCTAAGAAGGAGGGAACATGGAGGATGTGCACCGATTGTAGAGCAATCAACAACATCACTATTAGGTATCGCCATCCTATCCCTAGATTAAATGACTTGTTGGATGAGTTACATGGTGCTTGTGTATTCTCGAAAATAGATCTTAAAAGTGGTTACCACCAAATTAGAATGAAACAAGGAGATGAGTGGAAAACCGCATTTAAGACTAAATTTGGGTTATATGAGTGGCTTGTTATGCCATTTGGCTTATCCAATGCACCTAGTACCTTTATGAGACTCATGAACCATGTGTTAAGAGAGTTCTTAGGAAAGTTTGTAGTTGTGTATTTTGATGATATTTTGATATATAGTAAAACTTTTCTTGAACATCTAACACATTTGAAGTGTGTCTTGGAAGTACTTAGGAAGGAACATCTATATGCCAACAAGAGCAAATGCACCTTCTCCACCAACAAGGTAGTATTTCTCGGTTTTGTAGTGAGCTCTCAAGGAGTTCAAGTTGATGAAGGAAAGGTAAAAGCTATACAAGAGTGGCCTACTCCCACTTGTGTAAAAGATGTTAGGAGTTTTCATGGCTTAGCTAGTTTCTATAGGAGATTTGTTAAAGACTTTAGTACAATTGCTTCTCCTTTAAATGAACTTGTTAAGAAGGAAATTCCATTTGTGTGGGGGCCTAAGCAAGAGGAAGCCTTTCGGTTACTAAAAGAAAAGTTAACTAATGCACCTATTCTTGTTTTGCCTAACTTTGAATTGTCCTTTGAATTGGAATGTGATGCTTCAAATGTAGGAGTGGGAGCCGTGTTGACACAAGGAGCACATCCCGTGGCCTACTATAGTGAAAAGCTCAAAGGTGCACAAGTGAACTACTCAACATATGACAAGGAGATGTATGCCCTAGTGAGAGCCTTCCAAGTATGGCAACACTACCTCCTTCCCAAAGAGTTCATAGTGCATACCGATCATGAGGCTTTGAAGCACTTGAAAGGCCAAGGCAAATTGGGTAAAAGACATGCAAGATGGGTAGAATTCATTGAAACTTTTCCTTATGTCATTAAATACAAGAAGGGTGTGAATAATGTTGTAGCCGATGCACTTAGTAGGAGATATACTTTAATTACCATGTTAGAAACTAAGATGCTAGGTTTTGAACATATCAAATGCTTGTATGAAAATGACCTTGATTTTGGGGAAGCTTACATGATGTGTGTGCATGGGGCTCATAAAGATTTCTATAGGCATGAAGGCTATCTTTTTAAAGGAAAAAACTTTGTGTATGCCTAAGACATCTTTAAGAGATCTACTAGTATGTGAAGCACATGAAGGGGGCATCATGGGGCATTTTGGGATTGATAAAACTCTAGCCATATTACAAGAACATTTTTATTGGCCACACATGAAAAGGGATGTGAACCGATTCATATCTAAGTGCATAGCATGCCATAAGGCCAAATCTAGGGTTTTAAATCATGGATTGTACACCCCCTTACCCATCCCTAATTCCCCTTGGGTTGATATTTCTATAGACTTTGTCCTTGGGTTGCCTAGGACCAAAAGGGGAATGGACTCATTGTTTGTTGTAGTGTGTAGGTTTTCTAAAATGGCACATTTCATTGCTTGTCACAAAGTTGATGACGCCACACACATAGCAAACTTGTTTTTCAAAGAAGTGGTAAGATTACATGGATTGCCAAAGAGCATAGTAAGTGATAGGGACTCCAAATTTCTTAGTCATTTTTGGAGAACCCTTTGGAGCAAGCTTGGCACCAAACTCTTGTTCTCTACCACTTGTCATCCTCAAATGGATGGCCAAACCGAAGTGGTTAATAGGACACTAGGTCAATTACTAAGGTGTTTTGTTAGGGGAAATGTGAAGACTTGGGAGGAGCATTTACCATTTATTGAGTTTGCTTATAATAGGGTAGTAAATGCAACTACTAAGTGTTCTCCATTTGAGATTGTATATGGATTTACCCACTAACACCTCTTGATCTTATTCCTTTGCCACTTGAGTTTGCTTTGGATGTAGATGGAGCTAGCAAGGCCGAAAGGGTGAAGACTCTCCATGCCAAGATTAAAGATCAAATTGAGAGGAGATACACCAAGGTAGCGGCTAAAGCAAACCAACATAAGAAAGATGTTCAATTTCAAGAAGGAGATTTGGTTTGGCTTCATCTAAGAAAAGAGAGGTTCCCTACTCTAAGGGGATCCAAGCTCATGCAAAGAGGAGATGGTCCATTCAAAGTTCTCCAAAGACTTGGGCCTAATGCTTATAAACTTGACCTCCCTAACGCTTATACTTGTAGCAATTCTTTCAATGTTAGTGATTTATCTCCTTTTGTTGTAGGGGAAGAGGGAGATAACTTGAGGACAAGTTCAAGTCAAGAAGGAGGGTTTGATGGAGGACCATCCTTCACTAGAAGAATTACAAGAGCAATGACAAAGAGAATACAAGAAGAGGTGGAAAGTCAACTTAAAAGTCAAAGTCAACTCTCAAGTCAAGAGTCAACTCAAGACTTCATCTTAACTTGTAATAGGACTTGTAATTTTTCTAGTATCTTGTAATATTGTAATTAGGATTAACAATTAAATAATTAGGACCTTATATTCATTAAAGGTCCACGGTCTAAATTGTAAAAAAATAGTGACCATTAGATAGGATTCTAATCCAAAGGCTAAGCTTAAAAGCTTGGAGTGCAAGCTTGGTGCCATAACCGTTGGATGAGGATCTACATCCAAGGGTGGAGGATTGATCCTTGTCCTCCAAGCTAATCAAGCTTCCACCACAAGCTTCCCTTCATAGCCATTAGATTAGAATCTAATCCAAGGGTGGACATTAGTTCCTTCCATAGCAAGCTAAGCTCCACACCTCATTAGTATAAATAGGATTTCCTTTGTAATTCAAACACTTTTGATTAATTGAGAATTGAATTTAGAAAATTGAGAGTGTTTTCTCTCTTGTGTTCTTGTGAAGAACCTTGAATCTCATCAATGGCTTCCTTGCTCCATTGTGGCGGTTCCACCTCAAGCTTATTGGCACTTGCCATGGCGCTTCCATTTCTCTTCTAATCCGTTTTCTCCATTTCTTTTCTCCTTGAGGCGCAAGCTTCTTCTTCCTAAACACCTAAGTCTCCATTGAAGCATGAAGATCCGTGACTTCTATGCTATTCTCCTTGAGGATTGCATCACAAACACTGAACATTATGTCAAGTCTGCTTGCTGTAAGATATAAGAGTGATCCAATGATCCCTCTATATTTTGTTTGGTCTACTCCTTGTCCTGCAGCATCATTATCTAAATAGAGATTAGTTGACATAGGGATATTAGAGATTTTACAACTCTCCATGTCGAATTTCTTCAGTAATTCCTTAGTGTACTTTGCTTGATGAATGAAGATTCCTTCCTTCAGTTGCTTGACTTGCAGTCCTAGAAAGAATTTGAGTTCTCCCATCATGGACATGTCAAACTCACCCTGCATGCTAGCCACAAATTCTTAACACAGAGATTGATTAGTTGATCCAAAAATAATATCATCAACATACACTTGGACCAATAAAATGCTTTTAGACTTCTTTTTAATAAAGAGAGTCTTGTTTACATTTCCTCTATGATACCCATTTGACAAAAGAAATGTACTTAATCTTTCATACCATTGTCTAGGGGCTTGCTTAAGACCATAGAGGGCCTTCTTAAGTTTATATACATGCTCAGGGTAATTGAAGTCAGTAAATCCAGGAGGTTGTGAAACAAAAACTTCCTCATTGATATAGCCATTCAAAAACGCACTTTTAACATCCATTTGATATAGTTTAAAATCATGAATGCAGGAAAAAGCAAGTAATACTCTCACAGCTTCTAATCTAGCAACAGGGGCATAAGTTTCACCAAAATCTATTCCTTCTTGTTGGTTATAACCCTTTGCTACTAGTCTAGCCATATTCCTAACCACAATTCCATTCTCATCTAACTTATTTTTAAACACCCATTTTGTTCCAATTATATTCATATCTCTATTAAAAGGAACTAATTCCCAAACATCATTCCTTCTAAATTGATTCAACTCCTCATGCATAGCATTCATCCAAAATTCATCATGAATAGCATCATCAACACAGGAGGGTTCAAATTGAGATACGAAAGCATAATCATCACAGAACATATTATAGGAAGATCTAGTAGATACTCCCTTATGGATGTCACCAATGATGTTGTCAAGAGAGAGGTTCCTTGGTTTCCTCCATTCTCTTGGCTGATCTTGAGAGATGGTTGGTGGATCTTGCTGTTCTTGAGGTTTGCTACTGCTATCTTCACCTGTATCCTCATCATCATCAACAATAACGCTTCCCTTTTGGGGATTGTTAGATTCATCAAACTTAACATGCATAGATTCCTCAATGCACATTCTTCTTTTATTATATACTCTATATGCTTTACTAGTTGATGAATACCCAATAAAAACTGCCTCATCCGCCTTGGCATCAAACTTACCAAGGGGTTCTTTGCCATTATTCAGAACAAAACATTTGCAGCCAAATACCTTAAGATGAGAAATATTAGGCTTTTTGTCCTTATAGAGTTCATAGGGGGTTTTCTTTAAAATAGGATGAATCACAATTCTATTTAGAACATAGCAAGCAGTGGAAACTGCATCAGCCCAAAAATATTTAGGCAAATCATTTTCATTTAACATAGTTCTAGCTAGTTCTATCAACGATCTGTTTTTCCTCTCAACAACCCCGTTTTGTTGCGGAGTTCTTGGAGCGGAAAAGTTGTGATTTATACCATATTTTTCACAAAATTTTTCAAAATATTCATTTTCAAATTCACCTCCATGATCACTCCTAAGAGACTTGATTTTCAAATCTTTTTTGTTTTGTATCCTTTTGGCAATGATTTTGAAAACTTTGAAGGCATTGTCTTTACTTGGTATAAATGCAACCCAAGTAAAACGAGAGTAGTCATCTACTAAGACTAATCCATATAGGTTTCCACCCAAACTAGCAGTTCTAGAGGGTCCAAACAAATCCATGTGCAATAGCTCAAGTAGTCTAGAAGTCGAAACAACATTTTTAGATTTAAAAGAATTTCTAGACTGCTTGCCCTTTTGACATGCATCACATAGACCTTCTCTTTTGAACCTCAATTCAGGTAGTCCTTCTACTAAGTTCTTAGATGACAGTTTATTCAATTGATGAACATCAATATGAGCTATACGTCTATGCCAAAGCCATGATAAATCATCATTTGACGTAAGACATGCATGATATGATGATGAATAATCAAGTTTAAGGATATAGATGTTACCACGTCTCTTACCAACCATCAATACCTCATTCGAGTCGCTGTTATTGATTTTGCAGCAGTCCTTATCGAATGACACTTGATAGCCTTTGTCACATAGTTGGCTAATACTCAGAAGATTGAATTTCAAACCTTCCACAAGCAGTACATCTTCGATCACAGTGTTGGATTTGTCTCCAACAGCACCAATACCCAGAATTTTCCCTTTGTTATTATCTCCATACACTACTGAACCGGATTCTTTTGATTTGAAGGAGATAAAATTGCTCTTGTCTCCGGTCATATGTCTTGAGCAGCCACTATCCAAATACCAAGTTGAGTGTTTGGCTCTCAAGCACACCTACACAAAATAAGATATCACTTTGATTTTGGTACCCAAACTTTGTTGGGTCCATGCATGTTAGAACTATGATAATCTTTCCTAATCCATTTAAACAATCCACTATATATAGCTTTCTTTCTAATCATGCAGTTGTAAGAGTTATGTCCAGGTTTCATACAATAACTACATGAGAAAGTACTGTTTCTGCTGGTTTGTTTACATGTAAAGAACTTCATATTATTCTTTTTCAAAGAGGCATTAAATGACTTACACTTTGAACAGGGTAGTTTCAATGTATTATTTTCTTTTTCAAGATTTTGAACATTAGTTTTTAAAACAGAAATATCATTTTCTAAATCAGAAATATTGTTTTTCAAAACTTTGTTCAATTTTTCTATTCTTTCAGCTTCCTTGAAGAGTTCACAAAAAGCATTATACAGCTCATCATAATCTTGTACAGATGAATCGGAATCACTTACCTCATCATCTGAAGTTGGTTTTGCCATGAGACATAGATTTGCTTCTTCATTGTCACTCTCACTAGAGGATGAGGAATCATTGTCTTCCCATGCAATGTAGGCCTTTTTCTTTCTAAACTTATCCTTCTTGGGTCTTTCCTCATGTTCTACTCTTCTTGGTTCACTGCTGTTACTCTTCTTGATGTTGGGGCACTCCGATTTGTAATGTCCCATCTTTCCACATTCGTAACATGTGACCTTTGAAGATGAACCTTCATTCCTCTTGAAGCCTTTCCTTGAGTTGTTGAATCTCCTTTTATCATTGTTCTTTCTCATGAACCTTTTGAACTTTCTTACCATGAGATTCATATTCTCCTCTTCTGATTCACTTCCACAGCATGATGAGTCGCTCTCACTTGCTGTGTCTTCCATCTTGAGTGCTATACCTTTGGCTTTCTTATCTTTCTGTTCCTCATCAGTAATACGGGACATATCCATTTCGTATTCCCTCAACTTACCAAATAACTCAGCGTTTGTCATTAAGGCTAAGTTCTTTGATTCAGTGATTGCTGTGACTGTTGGTTGCCATTTTCTGCTCAATGACTTTAGCACCTTCACATTTACTTCTTCCTCAATAAAGACTTTTCCAAGTCCTTTTAGATGATTCACAATGTGTGTGAACCGTTTCTGCATATCCATTATGGACTCACCTTGTGCCATTCTGAATGTTTCATACTCTTGGATCAAGGTATTCTTGCTTGCCCTTCGTACTTCAGCGGTATCTTCATGTGTGACCCTTATTAGATCCCACGCTTCTTTGGCTGTGTTGCAAGCTGAAATTCTAAAAAATTCATCAGAGTTTAAAGCAGAATATATAATGTTTAAAGCCTTAGCATCATTTTTAGCTTTCCTAATTTCTTCTGGTTCCCACTTCTCAAATGGTTTTTCTAATTCATTTCCATCAACTATATACGTGGGGATTTTGAAATCAGTTACAACCGCTTGCCAAATACTTCTATGAATAGACTCCATAAAGATTTTCATCCTAACTTTAGAAAAAGGATAGTTATCACCACAAAACAGAGGAGGTCTATTAATAGAGGCACCTTCAGCGAAAGGTAATTGATTACCGGCCATTCTAAGGAACTATGGATCAAAATCTAGAATAACTTACTAGATAAAGCTCTGGTACCAATTGTTGGTCCCTATGTATGAATCTAGAGGGGGGGTGAATAGATTCTTGTTCAATTTTAGCCGAAATTCGCAAGATTCTAATTCCTTTTAATTCAAACAAATCAGTTCTTGATAACCTATCAATTATCGTATCAATTACCGATTCTATTACTGATTCAATTACAGTATCAATTACTAGGTTGATTATCAATACAGTTACCAAACACACTGCAGAATTTAATTAATGATAATAGCAATATAAAGAAAACTGTAAAGAGGATAAGGAAGAAAAGAGTGCACATCGATCTATACTGGTTCGGCCAACTGCCTACGTCCAGTCCCAATCCAACAACTGTTGCAATTGGTTTTCCACTATCAAATGATCCCTTTTGTGTCCTTTTACATTCACTCTGCAACAAGCAATACAAAAACGAAATCAAAACACCCAAAACCTGTTCTTCAACCCAAAGAACAGTTCTTCCTTGACCTTGGCACACCCAAGATCAAACCTTTGAGAAAACACTTCTCAAATACACTTACTCTATCCAGAGAGACCTCTCTCCTAGAGCAATAACCCAGTAATCAAAGAGACAAATAAAGATCAGTTTAGAATACACCTGATGTGTAGGTCTGATCACAAAGAATACACAATGAATGCCACCCAAACAGAGGAATACAGCAAGTTTGCCTTTTCTTTTGAAAGCAAGATTGAGCTCTTGAAGTTCTTTTTGTGATTCTTGGAAAGATATGATGATCTCTGATTTTAGAGCATGTGAAAGTGTAAGAGTATGTTCAAAAGACTTTGTTCCAAGAGTTCTAATCTGGTTTTCATGAAAGAGCATTTTAAAGAAGCAGTTTGAAGCTTATTTTTGGGCAAACTGAGGGCTCAACGGTCTAAGTAATCGATTACAACAAGTGGGTAATCGATTAAACTATCCGTTACAGCATTTCTGGGTGCATTTTTAAACATGGTAATCGATTACCAGGGGAGGGTAATCGATTACTCCAGTGAGGAGAACTCAGGTAATCGATTACCTAGGGAGGGTAATCGATTACTCTAGAGGAGGAAAACTTGGTAATCGATTACCATGAAAGGGTAATCGATTACTCCAGTAAGAAATGCAATCTTGAGTGATATTTGAGCATGGTAATCGATTACCTATTGTTGGTAATCGATTACTCCAGCAAACAAATGGATTTCCACACTTTGTTACCTATTGTTTGGTAGTTGATTACCTCTTGTTGGTAATCTATTACCTCAATTGGTTCCCAAAGGTTTTTCAAGACTTGTTTTTAGAAAAGGAAATCAACCATTTGTCAAGTGAGTAATCACACACAAGATAGCAAAACTCCCTGAGTTATCCAAACAAAGAATCAAACACATATAAGCCTAAACTCAACAAACAATACATAGAAAGATCCTAATTACATTTCATCTAAGGAAAACCAAAATTCCAAAACATCAAAATCAAAACACTAAGAGAAGAACAAACACTTCTTCAAGCTTTAAGTCCAACAAAAATCTCCACTCTCGGCCTCCTCACAAGAAGAGTGCTCCTCACCATGGGAAGCTTCATCCTCACTTGATGATGAGCAAGAGTCCTCACTAGTCATCTCTCCATCATGCCTCATCACCATCGTCTTTTTATTTGGGCATTATGAAGCTATGTGTCCTTTCCCTAAACACTTAAAACATTTAATGTTACTAGATTTAAAAGAGTTAGAAGAAGAAGGTACCTCTTTGGGCTTGGAAGGCTCTTGGTCACTCCTTGGTTTCACCATAGGAGCATTCTCCCTTTTACTTTTATCCCTCCAATTAGAAGAACTAGGTGTAGAAGACCTTTTGAAAGTAGATATCCTTCTAAGTTGGCCCTCTATTCTCTCGGCCTTATGCACGACTTCCTCCAAAGTGTGGTAACTTTGAAGTTCTAAGACATCTTGGATGTCTCTAATCAAGCCATGAGCAAATCTAGCAAGGGTGGCTTCTCTTTCTTCTTGATATTCGACCCTCAACATGGTAACCTCAATATCCTTATAATATTCTTGGACACTCCTTGTACCTTAGATCATCCTTTGAAGCTGAATGTGTAAGTCTCTAGTAAAAGAAGGTGGAACAAACCTTTCCTTGAGAGCCTGTCTCAAACCGAGCCAAGTGTTGATCATAGGCTTCCTCATGCGTGCTATGTCTTATTGCACTTGATGCCACCACACTAGCACGTAGCCCTCAAACTCAAGAGTAGAAAGGTTAAGCTTCATCTCATTAGTCAAATTAGGATAACACAAGAAAGTTTGGTCTACCTTCATGGCCCAATCAAGGAACCACTCGGCCCCTCCTTCACCACTATACTTAGGAAGCTTCACTTTTGGTAGCCCTTCATCCCTCCTTGGATCATCACCATAGTTTGGCCTCCTAGAGTCTCGGCTATACCTCATAAAATGATATCCACCACCTCTCTCCCTTTTCCTCTCATTCCCATGCTTATCAAAACCAAAACCATCAACCTCATTCTCTCCTCCATCACTCCCAATAGAAGCCTCATAACCTCCCCTATTGTCCTCCCTCCTTCCTTCATTTTCTTCTCTCCCTCTCCTATCATTTGCTTCTTTATTTCTCCTCTCTTCCTCCTCTCTATTCCTGCTAGACTCTCCACTAGGCCTCTTCTCACTATCCAACCTCCTTTCAATCGGTCCAAACCTCTCCTCAAAGTTGGTATTCAACCTACTCATCAACACATCCATCATTTTGAATGTTTTGGGTGACAAATCATTGCCAACACTAGGAGAACTAGCCATCGTTGCAAGAAAAGGTTAGTACACAAGAAATATAATAGGAAATAAAAGGATCTCACCACTCTCTAAGTGTATCCACTCAACCAACTCGTGTTTCACACTTAGTGGCTTTTTCTCTATTGAAACTCTCTTGCCTTTTTCCTCTCTATCTCTTGGTTCTCACTTAGAAATTATTCTCAAATCAATTATCAAGTTCCTACCAAGCCAATGTGAAAGAGGAACAGCACCCTAGCTAGGCTTAAGAATCCAAAGAGATAAATACTTAAAGACAAAACTAGGAGTCCAAGAAAGACAAGCAAAAAAAGGCTCAAAATGAAAGAAAGACTAATCAAATATGGTGTAAACTTTGATGATGTAATATTCAAGAAATTTGTGGAATGAATTGTGGAGTGTTTTGTGGCTGCCTCCAATAATGCATTTTTCAATTGGGTGTTCCTCATATGCTTTGCAGCTGCCAAAATAAGTCCCAAGGGTCTGCATTTTGAATCTCATATCCCACATTTGTATAAAATGGCAATTACATGATTTAAAATGTTCAATTCGCTGGAATTCACTTCACTGGTTGCATGTGTCCACTTCAAGGAAATATTCACCCCAGATGCGGTCCAAACTGGCTCTTGATGTCTTCATGACATTTCTAGATCTTTCAATCTTCTTTAATTAGAAACAAACCAGAGCTCAATTGGAGGCCTGTGGAGGGAGTTATGCCTATTTTACCGAGAGTGGTCAAATGTATAGTAAATTCACGTCACTGTTTCATGGCCCACTTTCAAGGCTAATTTCACACTAGATGCTGTCCGAATTGGCTCTTTGGGCCTTCATGACATTTGTAGCTCTGTCAATCCTCTTTCATTTGCAAGAAACTTGAGCCCAAAACGATATTTGTGGAAGAAGTTATGCCTATTTTACCAAAAGTGATCAAAGTAATGACTTTTCAACCATTCTAGAATTCTCTTTAAGATATTTTCTTACCTTTTAAGATATTTTGATGGAAACTAAGATATTTTCTTGGAAACTAAGATATTTTATTGGAAACTAAGATATTTTCTTACCTTTTAAGATATTTTGATGGAAACTAAGATATTTTCTTGGAAACTAAGATATTTTCTTACCTTTTAAGATATTTTAATGGAATCTAAGATATTTTCATAGAAACTAAGATTTTTTTCTTTAGAATCAATCTCCAATTCTCTAGAAATATCTTGGGAAGTCTATAAATAGGGCTTAGGGGTGTCAAATGAAGACATAACCCAAAGAATACTCCTACATTCTCTCAAACTATCTTCACTACAAAAAAAAAAAAAAAAACCCTTCTATACTTTCTCCACCTTAGGAAGAAATCTCTCCAACCAAAGTAGGAGCCAGTAAGTAGAGGAAGAATAGGAAGCTAGGAGAAACCAGTAAGGGGACCTTTCCTTATCCTTCTTTTCTATCCTTTGTTTTGTTGGTACTTTCATTTTCTTTCTTTAGTTTCTTGCAGTAAGGGAATCTTTCCTTATCCTTTTTTTTTTCTATTCTTTGATTCTCTTACTACTTTCACTCTCTTTCTTTGGTTGTTCCATTATCTTTCTTGGAATCCTTGATGTTTCTTTTCTTCATCTTTCTTACACTCCTTCTAATTCTTTAAGTTGGTATTTTCTTTATCCTTTGAATAATTAATTTAAAGTTGTTTTCCTTCTTTGATCAAACTTCTTTAAATACTAACATACTAAAAAGTATATGTCATAAACATATATTGATGATAGTACTATGGTTGTTTAATGACTGGTTTTGTGCTTGATATACAATTACTTGGTGAATTGGATGTGAATAAGTGGTGATATGCATGATTGCATTGAAATGAGTATGGACTTGAATTGTTTAATGACCGATTGAAAATGCCTAGTGGAGAGGCAACATTCTAAGATTGCTTGGTGAATGGGCAATGCTTAGAATGAGGTGAGATAAAGATGACCTGGTGGAAAGGTCAATATCTGAAATATAATGAAGGTCATTATACAATTCAAGGTCCTAGAACATGTTGCATTGATGACTGGATAGTAGTAGACCAAGTCCGTAAGTCACGGATTCTCGTCTGAGTGAGTGGAATGCCATGGACTGGGGGGTTCTCTTGGTGGGGAAATTGCCCTGCTCATGATGATCACATGTTGCGGGGGAGGTCCTGCCGGACACTGAGGGAACTCGACAAATTACGGAGTGTCTACCTCTGGTGGGTCTGATTGAGAGTGAGAATCGATGCCCTGGCTATTTTTCGGTGGAGGGCGCCACATTGCATTTAGAGTGAAGAGTAAAAATGCATGGTGAAGGTGCATGCATCATATAGCACTAGGAGCATACAATAGTGGTTGTGTGTTAATTGAATATATGATTCAGTGGAATTTATGGTAAATTATGTATTGTGATAAATGGCTTATTCGTTTTAATGTGGATAGTTATCTTAAATTGTGATTTGAACTAAAGGTTTGTTTTTACACAGGTTTTAAAATAATAAATATTTTAAAAGAAATCTTGAAGAATATTTTAGATTGTTTTAGGAATATTTTCACTTAATTTCAAAAGTTTTACTATAGTTAAAATTATTGTTTATGATCATTGTTTAAGGAAAGCTCACCCTTGCGTTTTGTGTTTTTAACACATGTGATGATCTCGAACAACGTTCGAGGGAGCAGATTTGCAGGATTGAGAAGTTGTCACTGTTTTGCACTGGTTGTTGCTACTATCTTGTTGTGAAGATGCTTGTTATGTTTTGCGTGTAGAAGTGTTGAGTAAATGTTCTAAAGTAGTAGAAAGGTAGTTATGTAAAATAATAATAGGACAAAGTTATGTAATCTGGTTGTAATAAACTTTAAAACTTATGTAATAAAAGTGTTGTTTTCTAAATCTCTCTTTTATCTACTATATCATTAACCACTTTAAATTACAAAATATAAGTAAAATAAGTAAATAAGAAGGGGGTGTTACATTAGTGGTATCAGAGCAGGTCGAACCAGTTTGACTTGTGAGTTATGTGTCTGCTATGTTTTTGTTGTGTGTGAATGATTGTTTATTTGCTTGCTGAGTGTTTGTTTGATTATTCGGTGTGCTTTGATTGATTGAATTGATTAATTTTACCTAATTGTTTGATTAGCCCAAAATAATTGCTATTGATAAACCTTAGAATATTCACCTAGGCTAGAATAGGATGTAAACTAACTCTATAATATTCTATGCCCTACTTTTATCAGAAAAGTATGGCGGTAAGAAATGATAGAGTTATAGCAGAAGCTTTACAAGCTCTGGCTCGAGCTATAGAAAATCAGAATCGAGGAAATAACGGAGGAAGGGCGGAGTACCAAGGGCTGAATCACTTCCTGAAGAACAATCCACCATCTTTTAATGGGGGTTACAACCCAGATGGTGCTCAAATTTGGATAAGGGAAATAGAAAAGATATTTCGAGTTACGACTTGTCCAGAAGAACAAAAACTAGCATTTGGAACTTATATGCTGACAGAAGAAGCTGAATATTGGTGGGAAAACACCCGTCAGTATTTAGAAACTAATGGACAAGTCATAACTTGGGAAATCTTCAAAAAAGTGTTCCTGGAGAAATACTTCCCTGAAGACATTAAGAATAAAAAAGAGATGGAGTTCTTGGAACTTAAACAAGGGAATATGACTGTGGCTGAATACGCAGTCAAGTTTGAGGAATTGGTACGATATTTCCCACATTACCAAGGAAAGGACGGGGAAAGCTCCAAATGTGTCAAATTTCTTAATGGACTTCGACCTGAGATCAAGCAAGCTATCAACTACCAGGGTATTAGACAATACCCTATTTTAGTAAATATGTGTAGAATATATGATGAAGACTCTAGAGCTAAAGCAGCTTATTATAAAGGCAAGAATAATGGGGGACCCATAAGAAACAAGGAACAAGGACAGAGAGGAAGGCCATATTCCCATCCTAAAGCAAAAATGGACAACAAAGTAAGAGGTAGTGGCAACTTTCCAGCCCCAACCAAATGTTTCAAATGTGGGGAGTCTGGGCATATCTCCCCTCAATGCCCCAAATCGGACATTACCTGCTACAAATGCAACCAAAAAGGACACATCCAAAGGAACTGCCCACAACTAAAAGAAGAAACTAATGGAAGCGCTAAAGGCACCAATAACATTCAACAAGGGAAACCAAAGACTGTGGGAAGAGTATTCACCCTCAATGGAGTCGAGACCTCGAATGCCAATGATCTAGTACAAGGTACGTGTTCCATACGTGGAATTCCTTTACTTGTACTATTTGACTCTGGTGCCACTCATTCCTTTATATCTATAGATTGTGCAAAAAGGTTACAACTTCCACTATCTTTTCTAAACATTGATTTAATAATAACTACCCCTACCAATGAGTCAGTTACAACTACTTACATCTGTTTAGATTGTCAAATAGAACTAAATAACAAAACCTTCCTAGTCAACTTGGTTTGTCTACCACTAAAACAAATTGATATTATTCTTGGAATGGACTGGTTATCTTCCAACCATGTCCTTATAAACTGCTTCGATAAAACCTTAATCTTTTTTCGATCTGAAGCAAGTAGGGATATGGAGATAATTTCTGCCAACCAAGTAAAAAGGGACTTAAAGAAAAATAATAATAACGTGTACATGATCCTTTCTAACCTAGAAGTGGAACAAAAGGTCAACTTCGATAATATACCTGTAGTACAGGATTTCTCTCAAGTATTCTAGAAGAGATAAATCAACTATCACGAAAGGGAAGTTGAATTTTCTATAGACCTGATACCTGGGACTGGACCAATTTCTATTGCGCCCTATAGGATGTCACCCTTAGAACTAGCAGAGCTAAAGAAACAAATAGAAGAACTATTGAAGAAACAATTTATTAGACCTAGTGTATCACCTTGAGGAGCACCCGTACTCCTAGTAAAGAAGAAAGACGGAACTATGAGACTATGTGTAGATTATAGGCAACTAAATAAGGTAACCATTAAGAATAAGTACCCCTTACCAAGGATAGATGATCTTATGGACCAACTAGTAGGAGCTTGTGTATTTAGCAAGATTGATCTAAGGTCTGGATATCACCAAATAAGGGTAAGAGCTGAAGATATCCCTAAAACGGCTTTTAGTACCCGATATGGACACTATGAGTACATGGTTATGCCCTTTGGTGTAACTAATGCACTAGCAGTATTTATGGATTACATGAATAGGATATTTCAACCATATTTGGATAAATTTGTGGTAGTATTTATAGATGACATTTTGGTATACTCAAGAACCAAAGAGGAACATGCTAAACATCTTAGAGTGGTATTACAAATTTTGAAAAATCAACGAGTTATATGCGAAATGGTCCAAATGTGAATTTTGGTTAGAAGTTAGTTTCCTAGGACACGTAATATCACAAGGAGGAATTGCAGTAGATCCACATAAAGTAGATGCAGTTCTAAAATGGGAAAAACCAAAAAATGTGACAAAAATAAAAGTTTTCTAGGATTATTTGGATATTATAGAAGATTTATAAAAGATTTCTCCAAGATAGCCTTGCCTCTCACAACCTTAACTAGAAAAGGCCAAGCTTTTGTATGGAATAACGACTGCGAACAAAGTTTTCAAACCCTTAAGAAAAAACTAACTACTGCTCCTGTTTTGACCTTACCAAACCCAACTGAATCGTTTGAGGTTTATTGTGATTCCTCTAGACTAGGTTTAGGAGGAGTTCTAATGCAAGGAGGAAAAGTGGTAGCCTATGCATCAAGACAATTAAAAAACCATGAAAAGAACTACCCAACCCATGACCTAGAACTAGCCGCAGTAGTATTTGCGCTTAAAATATGGCGACACTATCTTTTTGGAACAAGATTTGAGGTATTTAGTGATCACAAAAGCCTTAAGTATTTATTTAGCCAAAAGGAGTTAAACATGAGACAAAGAAGGTGGATGGAATTTCTAAAAGATTATGATTTTGATCTTAAGTACCACCCAGGAAAAGCAAATGTAGTAGCTGATGCATTAAGTAGGAAGACCATAGAAATATCAAGTTTAATGGTCAAAGAGATGGATTTAATAGAGCAATTTAGGAACTTCAACCTTGCGTGTGAGTTTACTCTGTCAAGTATGAAGTTAGGAGCCTTAAGAATAACTAATGAATTTATGAATGAAATAAAACAGAAACAAGAAATGGATCCTTTTCTTAAGAATCAGATTGAAGACGTAAGAAAAGGAGAAAATAGTAACTTCAATATTGGAGTTGATGGAATTTTAAGATTTCAAAATAGAATATGCATACCTAATATATTGGAACTTAAGAAGGTAATCTTAGAGGAAGGACATAAAAGTAAACTTAGTATTCATCCTGGTGCCACGAAGATGTATAAGGACCTGAAGACCCTGTTTTGGTGGCCTAAAATGAAGAAAGAAGTGAATGAATTTGTATATGCATGCTTGGTATGCCAAAAGGCTAAAATCGAACACCAGAAACCTTCAGGAATGTTACAACCCTTAGAAATACCCCAATGGAAGTGGGATAGTATCTCTATGGATTTCGTAGTAGGATTACCAAGAACTTCAAAAGGAACAGATTCTATTTGGGTAATAATAGATAGGTTAACCAAATCCGCCCATTTTATCCCAGTTAACGTAAGGTATTCATTAGAAAAACTAGCCAATTTATACATAAGTGAAATAGTACGATTACATGGTGTACCCACAAGCATAGTTTCAGATAGAGATCCTAGATTCACTTCTAGATTTTGGGAAAGTTTGCAGGAAGCGTTAGGAACAAGGCTAAAACTAAGTTCTGCCTATCACCCTCAAACAGATGGACAAACTGAAAGAACTATTCAATCCCTAGAAGACTTATTAAGGGCATGTATTTTGGAATATAAAGGAAATTGGGATAGCTATCTACCCTTAATAGAATTCACATATAATAATAGTTACCATTCTTCAATTGGAATGGCCCCGTATGAAGCATTATATGGAAGAAGATGTAGGACACCTCTATGTTGGGTAGAGCCAGAAGATCACATAACCTTAGGACCTGAAATAATACAACAAACTACTGAAAAGATTAAACTAATCC
The DNA here is from genome assembly GCA_026586105.1 of Hylodesmum podocarpum. Taxonomy (NCBI): domain Eukaryota; kingdom Viridiplantae; phylum Streptophyta; class Magnoliopsida; order Fabales; family Fabaceae; genus Hylodesmum; species Hylodesmum podocarpum. Next base: position 431,701 of record JALJEV010000287.1, read on the forward strand.
AAGATAAGATGAGAGCAGCACAAAATAGGCAAAAAGGCTACTATGATAATCGAAGGAAGGACCTTGAGTTCGAGGAGGGGGATCATGTATTCGTAAAAGTAACACCTTGGACTGGAGTTGGCAGGGCTCTCAAATCCCGCAAACTCACACCTCGTTTCATAGGACCTTTCCAAATTCTCAAAAAGGTTGGACCCGTAGCCTATCAAATTGCATTACCACCTACTCTGTCAAATCTTCATAATGTCTTTAATGTATCTCAATTGAAAAAGTATATCCATGATCCTTCACATGTGGTGGAACTTGACGATGTTCAAGTAAAGGAAAACCTTACGTTTGAAACACGACCTTTGAAGATCGAGGATAAGAGGATCAAGTTCCTGAGAGGAAGGGAAATTCCCTTGGTCAAGGTTATTTGGAAAAACGGAGCAAGTGAAGAGGTTACATGGGAATTGGAAGATCAAGTGAAAAGCAGCTACCCTGAATTATTCCAATGAAGGTAAATTTCGAGGACGAAATTTTTAAAAAAAGGGAGGGAGTATTGTAATATTCAAGAATTTTGTGGAATGAATTGTGGAGTGTTTTGTGGCTGCCTCCAATAATGCATTTTTCAATTGGGTGTTCCTCATATGCTTTGCAGCTGCCAAAATAAGTCCCAAGGGTCTGCATTTTGAATCTCATATCCCACATTTGTATAAAATGGCAATTACATGATTTAAAATGTTCAATTCGCTGGAATTCACTTCACTGGTTGCATGTGTCCACTTCAAGGAAATATTCACCCCAGATGCGGTCCAAACTGGCTCTTGATGTCTTCAAGACATTTCTAGATCATTCAATCTTCTTTAATTAGAAACAAACCGGAGCTCAATTGGAGGCCTGTGGAGGGAGTTATGCCTATTTTACCGAGAGTGGTCAAATGTATAGTAAATTCACGTCACTGTTTCATGGCCCACTTTCAAGGCTAATTTCACACTAGATGCAGTCCGAATTGGCTCTTTGGGCCTTCATGACATTTGTAGCTCTGTCAATCCTCTTTCATTTGCAAGAAACCTGAGCCCAAAACGATATTTGTGGAAGACGTTATGCCTATTTTACCGAAAGTGATCAAAGTAATGACTTTTCAACCATTCTAGAATTCTCTTTAAGATATTTTCTTACCTTTTAAGATATTTTGATGGAAACTAAGATATTTTCTTGGAAACTAAGATATTTTATTGGAAACTAAGATATTTTCTTACCTTTTAAGATATTTTGATGGAAACTAAGATATTTTCTTGGAAACTAAGATATTTTCTTACCTTTTAAGATATTTTAATGGAATCTAAGATATTTTCATAGAAACTAAGATTTTTTTCTTTAGAATCAATCTCCAATTCTCTAGAAATATCTTGGGAAGTCTATAAATAGGGCTTAGGGGTGTCAAATGAAGACATAACCCAAAGAATACTCCTACATTCTCTCAAACTATCTTCACTACCAAAAAAAAAAAAAACCCTTCTATACTTTCTCCACCTTAGGAAGAAATCTCTCCAACCAAAGTAGGAGCCAGTAAGTGGAGGAAGAATAGGAAGCTAGGAGAAACCAGTAAGGGGACCTTTCCTTATCCTTCTTTTCTATCCTTTGTTTTGTTGGTACTTTCATTTTCTTTCTTTAGTTTCTTGCAGTAAGGGAATCTTTCCTTATCCTTTTTTTTTCTATTCTTTGATTCTCTTACTACTTTCACTCTCTTTCTTTGGTTGTTCCATTATCTTTCTTGGAATCCTTGATGTTTCTTTTCTTCATCTTTCTTACACTCCTTTTAATTCTTTAAGTTGGTATTTTCTTTATCCTTTGAATAATTAATTTAAAGTTGTTTTCCTTCTTTGATCAAACTTCTTTAAATACTAACATACTAAAAAGTATATGTCATAAACATATATTGATGATAGTACTATGGTTGTTTGATGACTGGTTTTGTGCTTGATATACAATTACTTGGTGAATTGGATGTGAATAAGTGGTGATATGCATGATTGCATTGAAATGAGTATGGACTTGAATTGTTTAATGACCGATTGAAAATGCCTAGTGGAGAGGCAACATTCTAAGATTGCTTGGTGAATGGGCAATGCTTAGAATGAGGTGAGATAAAGATGACCTGGTGGAAAGGTCAATATCTGAAATATAATGAAGGTCATTATACAATTCAAGGTCCTAGAACATGTTGCATTGATGACTGGATAGTAGTAGACCAAGTCGTAAGTCACGGATTCCGTCCGAGTGAGTGGAATGCCGTGGACTGGGGGTTCTCTTGGTGGGGAAATTGCCTCCCGCTCATGATGATCACATGTTGCGGGGAGGTCCCGGACACCGAGGGAACTCGACAAATTACGGAGTGTCTACCTCGGGTGGGTCCGATTGAGAGTGAGAATCGATGATGCCCCAGCTATTTTCGGTGGAGGCGCCACATTGCATTTAGAGTGAAGAGTAAAAATGCATGGTGAAGGTGCATGCATCATATAGCACTAGGAGCATGCAATAGTGGTTGTGTGTTAATTGAATATATGATTCAGTGGAATTTATGGTAAATTATGTATTGTGATAAATGGCTTATTCGTTTTAATGTGGATAGTTATCTTAAATTGTGATTTGAACTAAAGGTTTGTTTTTACATAGGTTTTAAAATAATAAATATTTTAAAAGAAATCTTGAAGAATATTTTAGATTGTTTTAGGAATATTTTCACTTAATTTCAAAAGTTTTACTATAGTTAAAATTATTGTTTATGATCATTGTTTAAGGAAAGCTCACCCTTGCGTTTTGTGTTTTTAACACCTGTGATGATCTCGAACAACGTTCGAGGGAGCAGATTTGCAGGATTGAGAAGTTGTCACTGTTTTGCACTGGTTGTTGCTACTATCTTGTTGTGAAGATGCTTGTTATGTTTTGCGTGTAGAAGTGTTGAGTAAATGTTCTAAAGTAGTAGAAAGGTAGTTATGTAAAATAATAATAGGACAAAGTTATGTAATCTGGTTGTAATAAACTTTAAAACTTATGTAATAAAAGTGTTGTTTTCTAAATCTCTCTTTTATCTACTATATCATTAACCACTTTAAATTACAAAATATAAGTAAAATAAGTAAATAAGAAGGGGGTGTTACAGATGAGACAATGACACATGTATGGATAGCAAATGAACATGAATTTGCAGGGAAAAACAAGTCCAAACCGAGACTAAGAGTATGAGAATCACAATGTACAGCCACACACAAATTCAAATTAGCCACCCAAATTTCACCAAGATTAGCAACGGATTCCTAGGAATCCGATTAGAGACCGAAATGAATTCTAAGTTCTATGATTATGCAACCTTTTTAAAATTCAATCCAAATGTAAAATAAGGCTCGTATAGTTATAGCATCATCAATTTCCAGCAAGTGCATTACAATCACATAGTGAAAATTACACCAAAAATCACTACACACTCAAGTCCAAAAAAACTAAGGTACTAGAGATTCAACTTGGGTGACGTGTGCTCAAAACTAAGTCCAAGGGTGTGTCTAATTCCAATTCTTTTCACCTTTTCAAATTTTCCTCTTGCTGTTTTGTTTCTTTTGATTTTGATTTTGTATGGTCCTTAATTAATTTCTACTCTTTTTGGACTCATACACTTCTCTTTTCATTACCATTTACTTTTCTTTTTGTTTTTCTCACTTGTTTCTTTTCTTTGTTTTTGATTTTGTATTTTTCTACACACTATGTATAGCTGGACCAAAACCAATAATGTAGAAGAGCAACCTCCAAGTTCAATTTCTATAACCCAAAATACAAATCACAAGGTTCTACACAAATTAGACCTTAAAGAGTGCTTTAGAAGCTAACTAAATGCATGTTCATGAGAAACTTACACTAGAAGCTTCTTCTATTTCATGGAACCCATGTAAAACATTAAACCCAAATCAACAATGGTGCAGCACATACAACATACCCACGGTTTGAAGGAGAAAACACAAAGGACTAAACAAAACTACAAGAAAACAAATCAAACAAAGAAGCTTACAATGAAAGTTACTCTAGAACAAGGAATCTTGTCATGGAAGCTAAAGCAACTATGAGTAAAACTTCAAGATAAGCATGCACAACCATGGAAACCCACATTTTGAAGAAGAAAAATGAAGAAAATCATGCTTAGACACAAACTAACTGAACAAAATTGAGACAACTCAAAGAAACAAAGACTAGGCTATTGAAAAAAGACATGGAACATTGAAAACTCAAACAAAACTATGGAAACATATGGAACCCATTACTAACCCGTTGATGATAACCCATTGATGAAGACAACAAGCTCATGATACCACTTGATACCATTGAAGAAGACAACAAGCTCTTGATACCACTTCATAAAGGCCTTCTTAGAGATTCTCCAAAGAGTCCTTGTGTTCCCTAATCTAGCTTCTTCAACAATCTCCAAATCAAGCTTTAATGGAAGCTTTCGGTCAAAGCTTTAAAGGGTGGAAGAGAAACTGAAAAGGAAAAATGGAAGGGGGTGAGAAATGGGGAAGGGTGGCGCCATGGCAAGCTAATAAGCCTAGGAGGAACTGCCACAATGGAGGTGGGAATCCATTGATAAGATCCAAGAATCCCTGCTAAGCAAGACAAGAGAATCCTCTCTCAAAGAAAAGCTCAAAGCTTATTCATTCATCAAAATATGTAAAAGTGTTTAACAAATGGGGGTGACAAGCTTATATAGGCCACAGTTTACTTGATAGGCAAGCAAAGCTATACCCTAACCCAACTAAACTAACCCTAACCGAAAACTAACTAAGCTTAAAGGGTAACAACTAACTTAATGATGAAACTAGGTAGGTTACATGTCACTTTCAAAGTGACATGTCATCAATCCTTAATCTAGTCCCTTGAAAAGGTGGAATTGATCAAGGGTTCAGGATTCTCCTTAAGTGGAGATATGGATCACCACTAACGTAGAATTCTACATAACCCTAATCTCTTGAATTCACTTAGAATTTCACTTAAACTCAAATCCTCTTGAAATTTCCTTGAAATTCTAATGTGAAATTTAATGCTCATCATTTATCCTTTAAGCCATGCACTCAAACAACAAGGAAAAGAAATTCAAGTATGCCCTTAAACAAATTGGGCCGTGAGTTTGCCAAACTCATACATGGCATTACAAGGTTCTAAAGTATTTATAAGAATATTACAATCCCTAGTAATTCTAGTGTCTTGAAGCTTGTAGCATTCTTTGTTCCTCTCCATCTCCTCTTCTAGCTTCTTGATCATGCTCCTAGTGAGTCTCCTTGGAAGAGGTTCTTCTTGTGGGGATAGTCCTCTATCAGATAGGATATTGGAAGATAAGATAAAATCTTAGGCCTGCTGCAAGTCCAACTTGTGCGAGATATTAAGTAACTCGCGTGAGATCATGTTTGATGTAAGAACATCAAGGAGAGTTACAAAAAGTATGCAAAGGAGGCTAGAAGAAGAGGTGGGAAGACTCCAAGACCAAGAAGCTAGTATAGGACGTATGGCTTGTAATTTACTTGTAAATTTGTTTATACATGATTAGTCCTATATTGTAATAGCTCTAGGGTAAGACATGAGGCAAATCCCACGGGTTTTTAAGGGCCAAAGCCCATGGTTTTCATGAGGCTTGGCATGCCATACATTCCTAAGTCAAAGCCACACAAGATTTTCAAAAGCGGCTAAAACCTTTTTCGGATACAAAATTGTGTGGGCCTTGAAACACTTGCTAATTAGGAAGGAATCCTTGATTGAGCTTTAGATCCATGCCAACACTTAATGAAGGATCTCCACCCTTGATTAGGAAGTGTTTAGGATTGATGACATGGCTAATCACATGGGTAACAAGGGGAGACAAACCCATGTGCACCCATGTGAAGGCCATGTGCTTCCTTAACTACCAAGTAACCCACATGGTTACTTGGCTCAAGGAAGCCCACAAATTGGTGCAACCTTAACCTTGATTAGTGGTGCCTAAACCATGGTTTAGATTCCTTGGATCCCATGCTTAGTAGCCTATATAAGCTTAGGCCGAAACACATTAATGATCTTTGGCAAATTTGTGAATGAATGGCAAATTTGTGAAAGATTTCTTCTCTTGTTCCCTTAGGGAATTCTCTTTGAATCTTATCAATGGATCTCTACACCCATTGTGGCAGTTCCTCCTAGGCTTATAGGTTTCACCACCTTGGCGCCACCCCCATTCATTTCTTCTCCACATTTTTTCCTTTCAATTCTTAACTCCTAAACACCTTAAACACAACTTGAATTCATCCGTGGAGCTTCTCTTGGTTCATCCGTGGAGCTTGTGTTGAAGACTAGATCGGGGAAGTCCTTGGAGCTTCATTGGAGCACCTTCATCAATGTTCTAGAGAGAAAACATGTTGTGTAGGTTAAGCCATCTCGTGCGAGATGGGTTGATGAGCGCGAGATGGGCGCAAGATGTAGTTCTAGAAAGCTCTTGTTCTTTATTGAAGCTCCAATTCGCGCGAGTTGATTTCCAACTCGCGAGAGATGCATGAAAATACACGTTTTTCTCCTGTTTTGGCTATTTTTACCCTGAAACACTTAAACAAGCCATTAACAGGCTCTAACACGAATTACTATGATTTAAGAGCAATTAAAGTCATTTTGGGTTGCTTAAGAGTATTAAAAGGACAATTTATGATATAAAAAAGTATAAAAATAGCTCACTTTTGTGAGTTATCAAATTGTTTTGTGCTTGATATATAATTACTTGGTGATTTGGATATGAGTAAATGGTGACATGCATGGTTGAATTGAATTGCTTATGAACTTGAATTGTTTAATGATCGATTGGAAATGCCTAGTGGAGAGGCAATATTCTAAGATTGCTTGGTGAATGGGCAATACTTAGAATGAGGTGAGAGATGAAGATAACCTGGTGGAAAGTGTAGTACCTAAAATATGGTGAAGGTCATTATGCAATTCAAGGTCTAGGAATATGTTGCATTGATGACTGGATAGTAGTAGACCAAGTTCGTAAGTCCTTTAACAGGTTCCCGCCTATGTGAGTGGAATGTCGTGGACTTGGGGGTTCTCTTGGTGGGAAAATTGCCTTGCTCATGATGATCACATGTTGTGGGGGAGGTCCTACTGGACACTAAGGGAACTCGACAAATTACGGAGTGTCTACCTCTAGTTGGTCTGTTAAGTGTGAGAATCACATTCCCCAGGCTATTCTAGTGGAGGGTGTCACATTGCATTTTGAGTGAATAGTGAAATTGCATGGTGAGAGTGCATGCATCATATAGACTTAGGAGCATACAATAGTGGCTGTGTGTTTGATTGAATATATTATTCATTGGAATTCACGCCTAAATCATTGATTGTGATTGATGGTTTGTTTGTTTTGATTTATTATTTTTGGTTGTTTTACCTTGTGATTGATATTTTGATGATCATGGATAAGTATGAAAGTATTATTCTAAAATGAGATCTTTCTTTACTTTTTAACTATTTTAAAATATCTACATTTAAATTTATAAAAAAATGATTCTAGAAATTTATACACTTTTTCTTAGATTGTTTTTAAGGAAGAAATATCGTATTTATTACTCTCAAATGAGATTTGAAATAAAGGTTTGTCTTTACATATATTTCAAAACCATAAAATGATATTTTTGAAGAAACCTTGAAGAATATTCTTGATTGATTAAAGAAAAGGGTCTTTTATGATTATTTTCACCTAGTTTCAAAGGTTTTCCTAGAATTACAATCAATTGTTTTTTTATGATGGTTTAAGGAAAGCTCACACTTGCGTTTTGTGTTTTCAACACCTGTGATGATCTCGAACAACGTTCGAGGGAGCAGATTTGCAAGATTAAGAAGATGTGGATATTTTACAATGATTGTTGCTACTGTCTTGCCGTGAAGATGTTTTGCTGTGGTTGGGGGTAGATTTGCTAAGCAAGTAGAAAGAAAATTATGTAGAATAATAAAATGAAAAAGTTATGCAACCTAGATGTAATGAAGTTTAAATATTATGTAATAAAAAAATTTGGCTCCTAAACCTCTCATTCATTCACTAAATTCATTAACAATCTTAAATTATTAATTAAAAACAAGTGAAGTAAGTAAATAAGAGGGGGTTGTTGCATTTCACAACTTGAAAGTTTGTAGTTAATGGAAAAGAAGATAAAGTTAACAGGTTAAAGAAGGCATTTTATGACTTAAAGCAAGCACCATGGGCATGGTACTTTAAAATTGATTCTTATTTCCTAAATAATGGGTTTAAAGGAGTGAAAATGAGCCGACTTTTTATTTAAAGAAGGAAGATAAAGATTACAGTTGATGGTTTTCCTTTATGTTGATGACATGATTTATATGGGCTCAAATGACTGTTATTGCTAAATTTAAAGATTGTATGATGAAGAGGTTTGAGATGTCTGATTTAGGTCATTTGCATTATTTTCTTGGCCTTGAGGTGAAACAAGGTGTCGATGAGTGTAAAAGATAAACACAAGAAGGGGGGGTTGAATTGTGTTTTTTAAAAATTTATCCCTTTCGTCTGTGGGTTTCAAAGCTATTCAGACGAAACAAAATTTAAGTTGAAAGATTGATTTTAATGAACAGACGTTATAGTGTGATTATCCCCTGTTAGTTGATCAGACGAAACAAAAGTAAACACAGTTATTTTTATACTGGTTCGTCTATTCAAGACTACGTCCAGTTACCCAGCAACCGCTGAGTTTTCACTACCAACCGTGAAAGGGTTACAAGTATTCTTTGATCCCAGCCACTTCTGGCTATACACAGATATTCTTTGCTCCCAGCCTTCTCAGGCTAAACCAACAAGGTATTATTTGAACCCACCTCCCACAGGCTATTACAAGAGGTATTCTTTGGAACGTAGCCTCCTCAGGCTAAAATGCCACACAAGTAGACTTTGAAAGATGTTTAGAAAACCAAAGTTTTCCTCTACGCAGAGAGGTGTTTACAATAAAGCACAATAACAGATTTGAGCGAATCCTTAAGAGATAGAAGAAGATAAGCGTATTCGCCAACTTGTTCTGGTCCTGGTGAAGTCCTTTTATAGGCATCTTCTTCTAATAGCCGTTAGACTCATTTGAATGCCGTTGAGAGTCGTTGGAGATCTTCTTGAGAACTTTCCAAAAAGGTTGTCAGTTATCCTTGATTGATAGATGAGAGTTACAACGGATATCTCGGACTGGATTGCGTGCGTAATACCTTTTTCTGACCTGTACAGAGATGTGACAAAAAGGTGAATGCCTTTTTGACTTTGGAGTGTAAGCACAAATCCCTATACTGATCTTGGATGCTTCTCTTGAGTACTTCTTCAGATTTGAAAACTTGGCGCGAGACTCCAATCTTGATTTCACTTTTGGATAGACGAAATGTGTAATCAGTTGAAGTTGTTTCGTTTCATCCTTTCGTCTTAAGGCTTCACTCTTGGACAGATGGAGACTTTAGCTTTGCCAGTCTTCTTCCGTTTGTGCACGTTCCGTCTGATGTCTTGGCTTGTGGACAGACGCAACACTTCAAACTTTGAAGGGCCATCTTCCGTCTGTGCTGGTTTCGTTTGTGCTGTAATTAATCAAAACTTAGGGACATTCTTGATCTAACAAATCTTGATCTAACATTCTCCCCCTTTTTTATGATTACAGACCATACCACGAAATTCTGCAAAAGACATGGTTAGACAGAAACAACAGTCTTAAACAGCCAGATTGACATCAAGACGATGTTTTTCTGAATAATACCTCTTTAATATATTGTTACATCAATGCGATGTAAACTTGTTCATGATTACATTGGTACATACAGAAAAAGAATAACCAATAAAATATTACAATGTATTTTCTATACTAAAAAAGAGTAAAAAAAACAATACATTGATACAAAAAAAAATGACTTCCTTTTATTTGGGACTCCCCCTCAGACGATGCTCCTTGCTTTTGATTGCTTCTCCTCAGACGATAGTCTTGATAGCTCCCCCTTGGATTATGCTTGATAGCTTTGATTATGCGTTCTCCTTCTCTCCCTTTCTTTGATTATGCGTTCTCCTTCTCTCCCCCTTGGGCTGTGATCATCAAAACTCTGATCAAGAGGAAGGTTTTGGCTTTTTGTGAAGCAAGGCCATCACTATGTCCTTGAGCCTGCTGCACTTCGATGATAGAGAGACTTGGTTTTCCTCAAGCTCTATATTCTTTTGCTTTAAGTGCTCGCAATCACCTTCCAAAACATCATACTTCCGCTTCAGAGTCTTATACTCCTCAGCTTCTTCTGTAACATCCCAAAAATTTAAATATAGTTTAAGAGGATTTTATAACAGAGGGCAAATAATAGAGAAAATATGAAGAATAATTTACAGAAGACATAAGTGATTTAGTTGTGTTTGCTAGATTAATTTCTTAATTGTGGTCACTTGCCTTTGTGTCTAATATTAGAATTTTTCTTTACCTTTGTTGTTTTGATATTCAACGTAAAACTTCTAAATTAAAAACTTGTTGTTTATTCTATGTCTTTTTAGAAAATTCTTGATCATTCTAGAAACTTCTAGATTATTCTACTTATTTCTAGAAAAATCTTGAATATTCTACCTTGTCCTAGAAACTTCTTATTCTAGAAACTTCTAGATCATTCTACTAATTTCTAGAAAAATCTTGATTATTCTACTTAACTCTAGAAACTTCTTATTCATTCTATTTTGGAAACCTCTTACTTATTCTACATGTTTCTAGAAAATTCTTGTTGATTTTAGAAATTCCTTATTATTCTAATTTTTCTACAAACTTCTAGTCTACTCTACATATAGAAACGGTCCAAACTGGCTCTTTATGTCTTCATGACATTTCTAGATCTTTCAATCTTCTTTAATTAGAAACAAACCGGATCTCAATTGGAAATTTGTGGAGGAAGTTATGCCTATTTTACCGAGAGTGGTCAAATGTGGAAAAATTCACGTCACTGTTTCATGGCCCAATTTCAAGGCTAATTTCACACTAGATGCAGTCCGAATTGGCTCTTTGTTCCTTCATGACATTTGTAGCCCTGTCAATCCTCTTTCATTTGCAAGAAACCTGAGCCCAAAACGATATTTGTGGAAGAAGTTATGCCTATTTTACCGAAAGTGATCAAAGTAATGACTTTACAACCATTCTAGAATTCTCTTTAAGATATTTTCTTACCTTTTAAGATATTTTCTTGGAAACTAAGATATATTCTTGGAAACTAAGATATTTTCTTGGAAACTAAGATATTTTCTTACCTTTTAAGATATTTTGATGGAAACTAAGATATTTTCTTGGAAACTAAGATATTTTCTTACCTTTTAAGATATTTTAATGGAATCTAAGATATTTTCATAGAATCTAAGATTTTTTCTTTAGAATCAATCACCAATTCTCTAGAAATATCTTGGGAAGTCTATAAATAGGGCTTAGGGGTGCCAAATGAAGACACAACCCAAAGAATACTCCTACATTCTCTCAAACTATCTTCTCTACAAAAAACCTTTCTATACTTTCTCCACCTTAGGAAGAAATCTCTCCAACCAAGGTAGGAGCACGTAAGTAGAGGAAGAATATAGGAAGCTAGGAGAAACCAGTAAGGGGACCTTTCCTTATCCTTCTTTTCTATCCTTTGTTTTGTTGGTATTTTCATTATCTTTCTTTAGTTTCTTGCAGTAAGGAGACCTTTCCTTATCCTTCTTTTCTATCCTTTGTTTTGTTGGTACTTTCATTATCTTTCTTTAGTTTCTTGCAGTAAGGGGATCTTTCCTTATCCTTCTTTTCCATCCTTTATTTTGTTGGTACTTTCATTATCTTTCTTTAGTTTCTTGCAGTAAGGGGATCTTTCCTTATCCTTCTTTTCTATCCTTTGTTTTGTTGGTACTTTCATTATCTTTCTTTAGTTTCTTGCAGTAAGGGGACCTTTCCTTATCTTTCTTTTCTATCCTTTGTTTTGTTGGTACTTTCATTATCTTTCTTTAGTTTCTTGCAGTAAGGGGATCTTTCCTTATACTTCTTTTCTATTCTTTGTTTTCTTAGTACTTCCACTCTCTTTCTTTGGTGTTTCGATTATCTTTCTTTGGTTTCTTGGTGTTTCTTTTCTTCATCTTTCTTACACTCCTTTTAATTCTTTAAGTTGGTATTTTCTTTATCCTTTGAATAATTAATTTAAAGTTATTTTCCTTCTTTGATCAAACTTCTTTGAATATTAACATACTAAAAAGTATATGTCATAAACACATATTGATGATAGTAATATTGCTGTTTGATGATCGGTTTTATGATTGATATGAAATTACTTGGTGAATTGGATGTGAATGATTGCATTGAAATGAGGATGGACTTGAATTGTTTAATGACCGATTGGAAATGCCTAGTGGAGAGGCAACATTCTAAGATTGCTTGGTGAATGGGCAATGCTTAGAATAAGGTGAGATAAAGATGACCTGGTGGAAAGGTCAATATCTGAAATATAATGAAGGTCATTATACAATTCAAGGTCCTAGAACATGTTGCATTGATGACTGGATAGTAGTAGACCAAGTCCGTAAGTCACGGATTCCCGTCTGAGTGAGTGGAATGCCGTGGACTGGGGGGTTCTCTTGGTGGGGAAATTGCCCTGCTCATGATGATCACATGTTGCGGGGGAGGTCCTGCCGGACACTGAGGGAACTCGACAAATTACGGAGTGTCTACCTCTGGTGGGTCTGATTGAGTGTGAGAATCAGATGCCCCAGGCTATTTTCAGTGGAGGGCGCCACATTGCATTTCGAGTGAAGAGTGAAAATGCATGGTGAAGGTGCATGCATCATGTAGGCTTAGGAGCATACATTAGTGAATATGTGTTTGATTGAATGGAATTCATGCCTAAATCATTGATTGTGACTGATGGTTTGTTTGATTTGGTTTATAATTGTCGATTGCCTTACTATGTGATTGATATTTTGATGATCATGGATATGTATGGAAGTATTATTCTAAAAATGATATTTTCGATGAAATTTCTAAATTTATAAAAGAAAAGGTTTTCCTTGAACTACAATCAATTTTTTTATAATTATGGTTAAGGAAAGCTCACCCTTGCATTTTATGTTTTTAACACCTGTGATGATCTCGAACAACGTTCGGGGGAGCAGATTTGCAGGGTTAAGAAGTTGTCACTGGTTATTGCTACTATCTTGTGTGAAGGTGCTTGCTATGTTTTGCGTGTAGAAGTGTTGGGTAGATGTTCTAAGGTAGTTATGTAAAATAATAAAAGGACAAAGTTATGAAATCTATTTGTAATAAACTTTAAATCTTATGTAATGAAAGTGTTGTTTCCTAAATCTCTCTTTTATTTACTACATCATTAACCACTTTAAATTACTAATTAAAATATAAGTAAAATAAGTAAATAAGAGGGGGGTGTTACATCTTCAATATGAGCTTCAGCAACCTCCACCAAATCTTCAAGTTGTACCATTGGTGTTTGAGGTAGTTCCACAAAAGGTTCACTATCATCAATGATAAGCACTAGCTTTTTCTTCTTCAGATGCAGTGTGAACAGTGGAAGAACAAGGTAGGCAGAGAAGGTCTGATCCCATTGATGAGTATACCACTTGGTTGGTATAGATACTTCAAGTAGTGGCTGTTCCTGAGAATATACAAAAGCACTACCAGGGAACATTCTGCCACAGACGGAAGAGTCTTCATCAAAGATGGTTCCAGAGCAGTGGTCAGCTACAGACGAAACCTTCTTTTCCTTTCCCTTAGCCAGATATCTGACCAAGCATGGTCTTTTTCTGTCTAAGACGATAGAGTACTTTGTTTCATCCGTTACCAGAGAAGAAAACTGAGAACCCATCATGAAGGGACAATATCTTCTATCCGTCGTAGCTTGGCGATCGACGTGGGAGATAGATATGATTCTTTCCTTTGCTTCCCTTCGATATGCACCAGCCATCAGCTTGAAAGGTAGATTGTAGTCTTCTGGGAGGGAGTGAGCAAAATCTTCAGGGTCTTCATACTCATCAAGATGGAGAGAGTAGCGTGGGTTGATCCTAGAACAATGGGGTCCCGTCCACGGGAGCACAATTCCTAGAGAGTGGCCTAAACCAACATACTCTGTTTGATTGAGAGGAATTGTGAATGGCATTGGATCATGGCGATCTATGGCATCAAGATGCCAGTGTTTGCATTTCTTCGGCTCATAGCGGAGAGAGTCAATATCACCATTTGTACAGTGATGAAAAACTGGTGCATTGATCTCGTATCGCAACCTCCACTTTGGATTATTTCTTTGTGGAATGTGGGGTTCATAGCCAAGCGCTGGTCCTTCAATCTCCGACACAGCAAGATGATCCTTATATGCCTTTATGTTTTCTAGTCCCTTGATATTTAAATTAGCCAGAGTGTCCCAGGGCAGACGCTTCAACCAGTTGCGTTGCTCCTCTGGAGAATAAACAGCATTTTCATCAAAAGCAACTGGCTTCAAGGACTTATTGTATATAATGGGGTTGACAAATCTCCCCAGCTAGAATCCCTTCTTTCCTCTGTACTGATAAGGGTTCTTCAGCTCTATGTATGGTGTATTCTTTATATACAGATCTTTGTCTTCTGCTAATTGAGCAAGCTCAGACGATTCAGCAAAATTGGAGACATCATCAATCTTCGCTCCAATAACCCAATCAGGTTTGATTGGTCTGTCAGCGCAAGTGCTTTCTTCATATCTTCGCATGACTAATTCGTTTAGAAACGAATAGTCAATCTTGCGCTTTGGGGGTAAGTCTTCTGGATTAAGTACTTCAGCATGTACTCTTCCCCTAGATGCATCCACTCTAGAATCTTCTTCATCAGATGAAGAACTTGCATCTTCAACAAGTATGATGCCTTCAGACGGAACTTCCTCCGTCTGGTAGTGGAATGCTCCTTCTTCTTCAGACGCAGTAGGAAACGTCTGTGCTGGGCAAGCATTTAGTGGAGACGCAACAAGTGGCTCAGAAGAAGTTGCCATTTGTTCGACTGGGAGTGTTGTAGATGGAAGAATCTTCATTGTAGAGGCTTCTTCGTTTAAAATAGTTTCTAACTCCTCCGCAAGTTGAGCGTTGTCTTTCTGGATCTGGGCAGTCTCTTCACTGTCCATGCCCTCTGAGGTTGATTGAGCAGGTGGTCCCTCAGACGATCCAATGCCCCTAATGCTTTCATGAAAGAGCCTTTCTCTTTCAGCTTCGAGCAAGATGGAGACTCTTCTAGCCTTTTTGAGTTGTTTTTCCTCTTCTGTCTCTCCTACAACAACAGATGCAAGCTTTTGCTTCATCTTATCCTTGCCCTTAGCAGCTTTTTCAAGCGCAAGCTTCCTAGCTTCAGCTTTCTCTTCAGCTGCTTTCCTCTGCTTTTCTTCGTCTGTGAGTATCTTCACAGACGGAACTTTCTCAGACGGTATAGTATCCCTTTCATCTTCACTTGGGGATACCGTCTGTGTCTTTGTTTTAGCACCAATGTGCTTGATTCTGATAGTCCTTTTCTTTTTCTTGAGGGGTTCCTCAAGAACATTCTCAAAAGGAACTTCAGATACAGTTACAGATGGAAGAGAAGGAGGCGGAAGTGTTTGGGTTTGGGTTTTGGTTTGTGTTTGGGGTTGTGTTTCGTATGGTGTTTGGGCTTGTGTTTGAGGTTTAGCGCGCTTGATACGGGCTCTGTGTGGTTCTTTGGTGATGGGTGAGAGGGGTGCATCCTCTTTTTGAGAGAGAAAGGGAATGCCTGGTGTCAAATGCTTTTTGGCGAAAGTGCTAGATTTTACTTCTTTGCCCTCAGGGTAATAGATAACACCAGCAGTATCAAACCCTTGGTTGATAATAATCTTTGTGAAGAGGGTGGCGTAGGGGATGCTGCTTTTCCTTCGAATGTTGCGGTTCTTCAGAGCGCTTATCCAATGGTCAAGAATAAGGTGAGGAAGACTCATCCTTGCTTTCCTCAGACAGTAGAAAATGCAAAATCTATCTCGAGTACTTACATTATCCCTTGAACCAATCCTTGGTGTGAAGATATTGAAGAGGAGATTGAGGATGATTCTAGCGGTTGGAGAGAGGTTCCCTGACCTATAGAACTTGGAGTCTTCAGGATCGCGCTTCTTCACATACATGAGTTTGTCAACAAGCTCCTCTGATTCATTCTTCATCCAGTTGGGGCTGTAGAAACGCCCTTCGGCCTTGCAGTTCCCAGCCTCAACGATAGAGTCCACCGTAATGATGTACTGTTTGTTGTCTATGGTACCCATGATACCATCATCAAACACTTTGGCATTGCTCCAGAACTCGGCGTATGCCTCCATCAGTCATGGTCCTCTAAGTTCAGCGAAACCCACCCACCCAGTGTGGTCAAACATCTTCAATACCCTTTCAGAGACACTCCCCAGGGTCTCTCTTGAGATCCACTTGCTTGGCAAGAATAAATCTTGGGCGAAAAAGGTGGCTTCAGCGGTTTTGGTAGCTTTAGTGTTCTTGGCGGCCATTGTTAAGATTTGAAAAGAGAGAATGAGAAAGGGTTTTTGTGAGTAAGGGTTTTGTAAGTTCTTCAGACGATAGCAATAGCGAAATATTGTAAAGAGTAAAAGAGAGAGCTTTCAAAGGTATTTATAGGTAACAGTTAAAAATTGCAATTCATCAGACGAAAGAGATTTTGAAAACTGCCCCTTTTTATGACGTGTCCATTGAAAGCTGTCCTTGATTTGACATATCCAAATCATTGCCTTTTCAATGATTGATTTGACCTCTGCAATTCACGGCGCGTGCCTTCCAAACTTTCTAGAATAGTGCAATAAATGTCGAACGCATTTAATGCTCCATTTAATTTGTCCCTGCACACTTGAGATAAACTCATTAAAAAGTAACAGTTGCGTCTGTTGAATTTTACCACAGTAACTATTCAACTTGATCAGACGCAATGTTTCGTCTTAACACGAAGTAGTGTACAGACGGAACAAAATGTACAGACGGAACAAATCCAATCAATAACTCAGACGAAACAATTTTCAATCATTCAAAGAAATAATTCCAAGGTTTTCTTTAATGAAATTGAATCGTGTTTCATCCAAAGCTTTTGTAAATATATCTGCCCATTGAAAATTAGTTTGCACAAACTGTATATCGAAAATACCTTTTTGGACATAATCCCTTATAAAATGAAAACGAATTTCAATATGTTTGGCTTTAGAATGTTGAATAGGATTTTTGCTAAGATTGATTGCACTTGTGTTGTCACAAAACACTGTAATATGATTCTCAAACCTGGAATAATCCTCAAGTTGATGTTTGATCCATAGTAGTTGTGAACAACACCCTGCCGCAACAATGTATTCTGCTTCAGTTGTTGAGAGTGCAATGGAGTTTTGTTTCTTGCTTGACCAAGATATTAGTGATGATCCAAGAAATTGGCATCCACCACTTGTGCTTTTTCTCTCCACGTTATCTCCAGCATAATCAGCATCAAAAAAGCCTCTTAGGCTGAAATCACTATTTTTCTTATAAAACAGAGAGAGATTAGTTGTTCCAACAAGATATCTAAGAATTCTTTTTACAGCTTGTAAATGAGATTCTTTAAGATCAGATTGAAAACGTGCACATAGACAAACACTAAACATAATGTCAGGTCTGCTTGCAGTTAAATAAAGGAGTGAGCTAATCATACCTCTGTATATCGTCTGATTAACAGACTTACCTGACTCATCCTTGTTAAGATTTGCTCCAGACGAATGCATTGGGGTCTTCATAGGCTTGGAGTTCTCCATCTTGAACTTCTTGATAAGTTCCTTAGTGTATTTCTGTTGATGGATGTAGATTCCTTCTTTCGTCTCGCTTGATTTGAAGTCTAGGAAGAACTTCAATTCTCCCATCATACTCATTTCAAACTCGTCCCGCATTAGCTTTGAAAAATCCTTGCAAAAGAGTTGTTAGTAGCTCCAAAGACTATATCGTCTACATAAATCTCGACTATAATAAAGTCTTTTGAAACGTTTTTCTTGAAGAGAGTTGTATCAACCTTTCCTCTTGAAAAACCATTTTTAAGAAGGAAAGAACTGAGTCTATCATACCAAGCTCTAGGAGCTTGTTTGAGACCATACAGTGCTTTCTTGAGTTTAAAAACGTGATCTAGTTGAGACAAACTTTCAAAACCAGGAGGTTGTTTTACATACACTTCTTCTTCAATAAAACCATTTAGAAAAGCACTTTTTACATCCATTTGATATAGGACGATATTCTTGTGAGCAGCAAAAGCAAGTAATATCCTAATAGCTTCTAATCTAGCTACAGGTGCAAAGGTTTTAGTAAAATCAATACCTTCTTGTTGATTGTACCCTTATGCTACTAACCTTGCTTTGTTTCTTACCACTTTTCCAGCTTCATCAAGCTTGTTTCTGAACACCCATCTGGTTCCAATGATGCTTTTGTTCTTTGGTCTTTCAACAAGAGTCCATACATCATTTCTTGTGAACTGATTTAGTTCTTCTTCCATAGCCAAAATCTAATCGTTGTCTTGAAGAGCATCTTCAATGTTATTTGGCTCCAAAGTTGATACAAGAGCATAGCTTGAAATATACTTCACTTTAGATCTTGTTTGAACACCTTGAGATCTATCTCCAATGATGAGATCTTCTGTATGGTTTGATGCAAACTTCCATGTTTTTGCAGGAGCTTGATCTCCCTGTTGATGAGTATCAGACGAAGAGGGTTCGTCTGTGCATCTATCGTCTGTCCTTGTATCGTCTGACCCTTGTTTATCATCTTGTCTTGAATTCTGACCAGAAGGGTTAATCTGCAAATTATCAAACAAATTTTCTAGGTCTGATATTTCTTTATCAGCTTTTGAGTTATCTTGGAACTTTACATGGATTGATTCTTCTACAACTTGCATCTTAGAGTTAAATACTCTATAGGCCTTAGATGTGTTGGAATATCTAAGAAAGATTCCTTTAACCACCTTTGAATCAAACTTTCCAAGTTGATCTTTGGTGTTAAGAATAAAGCATTCACATCCAAAAGGATGGAAGTAAGAAATGTTGGGTCTTCTTCCTTTCCATAATTCATATGGAGTCTTATTCAAGATTGGTCTTATCAATATTCTGTTTTGAATATAACAGGAAGTGTTGACTGCTTCTGCCCAATAATATTTCGGGAGAGAGCTTTCATGCAACAAAGTTCTAGCCATTTCTTGTAAAGAACAATTTTTCCTTTCCACAACTCCATTTTGTTGAGGAGTTCTTGGAGACGAAAAATTGTGAAATATACCATTTTCAAAACAAAAGGCTTTGAACTCAGAATTTTCAAATTTTGTTCCATGATCACTCCTTACAGACGCAATACATATTCCTTTTTCTTTTTGAACACGTTTGCATAATATTTCAAAGACTTTGAATGACTCATGTTTATGAGCTAGGAAGTATACCCATGTGAATCTAGTATAGTCATCTACAATGACAAATCCATATCTCTTCCCTCCAAGACTTTCAGTCTGAGTGGGTCCAAAGAGATCAATATGTAACAGTTCTAATGGTCTTGTCGTGGAAACAATATTTTTAGATTTGAAAGAAGCTTTAAGTTGTTTCCCATGCTGACAATATTCACACAGACGATTGGTTTTCCAAGATATTTTTGGCAAACCTTTTACGAGATCTTTCTTAGAAATTTTTGAAATATACTTGAGACTTAAATGTCCAAGCTTTTTATGCCAAATATCTCGTTCATCGTCTGTTGAAATCAAACATTCTGATTACTTAGGTCAGAAAGGCAAACCTCATAAAGGTTGTTCTTTCTTTTCCCAACAAAAAGAATGGATTTATCTTTGTTCTTCACTATACACTCATCAGAGTTAAAAGCTACTTCATATCCGCTATCACAAAATTGACTTATGCTAAGTAGATTAAAGTTAAGACCTTTAACGTATGATACGTTCTGGATAAGGGTATTGGTGTCTTACCAACAATCCCAATGCCAAGAATTTTACCTTTACCAGAACCGTATGAGACAGACCCTTTACTTGGTCTGAGGTCTTGGAACATAGACAGGTCTCCCGTCATGTGTCGTGAGCATCCACTGTCCAGGTACCAGCTTGAAGTCTTGTCTCTTCCCATTGAGGATATCTACAACCGGAACAATAAGTGACTTTGGTACCCAAATCTTTTTGGGTCCTTTCTTGTTAGTTACAAAAGGCTTCTTTTTGTTTTTAGCCTTTTTGTATGTATTAGGAACCTTGTTGTAATTCCTCTTCTTTTTTATCGACGAAACAGGTTTATTTTTCCTTTCGTCTGTCTGCTTAACATAACCAAGTCCACTTTTATCATTTGGTGATCTCCCATATTTTTAAATGTTTTCAAGAATGGAGGATCCCTTTGTAAACTTGGTTAAGTCATTGAGTAAGGACTCATTTTCTTTCTTTAATCTTTCGATTTCAAGAATGAAAATGTTCTTTTCAGACTCAGACGAAACATCACTTGATATTTTCTTGTCTAGAAACTCAATTTCAGATTTCAAAACTGCATTTTCTTCCAAGGCTTGTCTTAGCTTGGTTTTGCAAGTTTTGTATTGATGAGCAATAAAATGAGAGTTAGCTAGAAGAGTATCATATGATATTTCTTCTGATTCTGACTCAGACTCAGAAGAAGAGGATGAAGAAGTTTCATTGTAATTTACCTCTGTTGAGACATGATCTCCAGCCATGAGGCATATGTTTCTTTGTTTCTTCTTCTTCGAGGATTCCTCTTAGCTTTCACTGTCAAGGTCTTCCCATGTCAGTAAGCTCTTCTTTCCTTTATCTCTTCTAGAGCTCCACCTCTTTTTCAATCTGGGACATTCTGATCTCATGTGTCCCGGTTTTCTACACTCATAACACACAATTTCTGTGTTATCTTCTTTGGTTGATGACTTTTCAGGGAGCTTCTTCTCCTTTTTCTTGAAGAAGCGTTGGCCTCTTCCCTTCTTCATCATCATTCTTTTGAATCGTCTGGCCATGAGAGAGACTTCGTCTTCAGACGAACCATCAGACGATTCTGATTCAGTTGAATCAGCCTTCAAAATTTTTGCTTTCTTTTTACTGTCCTTCTTGACAGATTCTTCTTTAGGAGTGTTGTTGATAGACGGAAGAGCTATAGGTTCTTGAACCTTGATCTTCTCCCTTTTACATAAGAACACTTCATGTACCCTTAAGGCTCCAATTAACTCATCTAGAGTTAATGTCATCATATCTCTTCCAACTGAGATAGCTGTGGACATAGCTTCCCAAGGAGGTGGGAGACTATCCAAGATCTTCATGTTGTTCTTGGCTTTTGTGAAGGTGATTCCCAGAGCAGTAAGTCCATTTAATATGGTTTGGAATCTTCCAAACATCATATCAATTGACTCTCCTTTCTTCATAGAGAACATTTCATATTCTCTTTGAAGGGTGGCATGATAACCACTGTCGAATGACTATCAAAAGCTAGATTTATTCCCAATTAAATTTGTAATATAGAGGAATCAACCTAGGTCATCTCTCAGAAGACATACATCTATTCAATTCAGAATTATTCACAATTGAGAGGGGGATTTTCATGAATTAATGCAGTAAAACTAAACTGAGTTGAAATTACAAAATGAAACAAAGAACTAAAGGTAGAAGCAGAAATTGATAACAGAGCAGCGAAATGTAAATTGAGCAACAAATGATAAATGCAGAAAATGAACAATGAACATGTAACATAAATCGCAAAGAAAATTAGGAATTGAAAGTAGAATAAAGAAATGTAAATCGAAGCAAGAATTCAAGCAAAATGAAACTGTGAATCATGCGGAATACAATTGCAGTAAAGGAACAAAGCGTAGAAACATAAAGCGTGGAGAGAAAATCTAAACAATCAAGAGTAGAGTTATACCGTGTAATTGCAAGGTGAATCAAGAATCTAATGCGAAATTGAAGAGTAGAGGAATCGAATTCAAGAACTAAATTCCATTTAAGAGAACAAAAGCATAAAGAGATATGAATAGTAAAATGTGAAGTGAGTGAAGTGAATTGCAATTCGAAGAAGACCTAAATCAACGAAGAACGAGAATAATTGCATGTAATTGTAGATGGAACCAGAAATTGAAGAAGCAAGAAAAGTTTGTGAACTGAATTCAATTGCGAAATATTCAAGGTTTATGCAGAAGATTCAATACAAGAGATTCAAGAATTGAGAAGAGAAGAGAAGTTAGAAGAGAGAAGAACGAGAGAATAGAGTTGCACAATCGCACAACTCTCGAGTACAAGAGAAGCTATCTAAGATGGTTGAAACAGTTAGGAACCGAATTATGAAGCTTGCTTCTCGGTTTCGCGCCCTTGAAGCTATTTATAGCGAGATGAATTGCGCCTCCACTTACCCGAGGACCGCGCGGGCGTAAAATTCCAGCGACTTGGCATCATTTGCGCCACCTAGTGCGCCGGGCGTAAAATTCCAGCAAGTTGGCATCATTTGCGCCACCTAGTGCGCAGGGCGTAAAATTCCAGCAAGTTGGCATGGAATGCGCCACCTAGTGCGCCGAGGGCGTCTTTTGCGCCACCACAGGGTCTGAAATGCGCCCGGCGCCCCATGACAGCTTGGGTGATTCCTTGCACCATGGTTCACTCTAGGTTCTTGAATTGGGTCCATCCTTCCGCTAATCTCTTCTTCAATCCTCAAAGCTATAGGTGTACTGCACAAGAATCCATATACAAACATAAGAACTTATGGAATTTAAACTATTATTTACTACTACTACTAAAATATACCTCTAACACAATATCTAAGATAAACTATCAATATATGACACGTATAGAAGCTAATTGAACCAAAAACAAGGTAAAGAAAATGTATATAAAATGAATTATCAAATACCCCCACACTTATTCTTTTGCACTCGGGGCAAAACTTACTAAAAGAAAAGTTGATGCTATGTGAATTGGACCACTTTCAATTGAACCACGAGATGCATAGAAAGGGAAAGGGACAAAATTGAGTATCAAGATCAACAATAATCCATGAATCTATTGTACATTCAAAACAAACAAATTGACAAGTGAATTGAATAATGAATTCAAAGTGATAGGACCTCACAAGTTAGTGTTTCCTCTTGACTCTCAAGTGTTTAGGCTTGTAATTGCACTCAAGCACATCATGCAAGCTAGCACTACCAGATTTTTACAAGCCTCTAACTTCAATAACCTGAACCACATGCAATTAAAGATCAAAAGGTCTTTATTAGGCTTGTAATGGGGCCAAGGTTAAGGTTGGATTAGAGAAAAGTTATTTAGGCTAATAACCAAGAGAAAAGAGGAGAGCGTGGGAATAAATCTAGTAAGCATGAGAATCACCCTCCTAGCATGTACCTCTTTTTTGGTTTCCCACTTATTTTCATCATGGATTTTCATTTTCTTTTGCTTTTCTGTTTCTCCTTTGATTCTTTTTACTTTCTTTTTCTGCTTTCTTTTACTTTTTCTCTTTTTTTTTTCTTTTCTAGATTTCATTCTTTGTAGCTTATATTATTTTCCTCTGTGCATTTCTTTCTATATACATATGCACATATTTTTCTGCATGTTTGTTACCCTTTTCATAGCCACTGCCAATTCATCAATTCACATACTATGCTTGTTTGAAGGTTATACCCCCACACTTAATTGGAAATTATTCCCAAAACAATTCCAAAGCTCCTTTAATCCCTAAGGTTAGGGGACATCATTGTTTTCCATTTTTCAGCTTGTAATGAGCTTAAAATTGAAGAAAGGGATATCTGAGGCTCAAAGGGGAATAACAAGGGAAAGATATGTAAGGTAGGCTCATTTGGCTAGTAGCTTAAGAAGACATCGCCTAAATCATATCAATAATGCATGTGATCAAGAAATATCAACAAGAGTCAAGGAAAAATCCAGAGCAACTAACAAGATGAGTGTTAATCACACAAGAAAGAAATTAGGTGGAAGAAATGGTTCCACCATATCTCAGGCTCAAATTCTCACAAGGTTTGTTTTCTATCACAAATCATCCAAGCTTCAGTTTCAAGTCAATTGCAGTTCAAAAATGCACAAATAGATCATAAGAAAATTGAACATCTCTCCACTAAAAATGTTTGTAACTTCCACAGTTTATACACCTGCAACTTCAAAGAAAAGGTATGTTTCACATTTACTATTATTTTCCTTTCAACACTCAAACAGAACAAAAAATTAAAGAAAACAGAACAGAAAACATAACAGCAAAATATTCACAAAATCCCCCCCCCACACTTGAAATTTGCATTGTCCTCAATGTAACATAGAGTGCATCAATGAAGTCAACTGCAATTCAAGACAGAAAAGGGAATAGAAAACTCCCTCAAGGGCCAAATATCTGCACGTCCGGCCGACTAGGTTCGACCAAGGACAACTCGCCTCGCCTTCTTCCGCTTTCGGACTTTCATGAAATTCCTTGAGTTGATGACCGTTTACCTTCCAAACTTTACCAGCAGCTTCATCTCTTATTTCAACTGTACCATGGGAAAAAACATTAGTAATGACGAAAGGACCATCCCATCGAGAACGAAGCTTACCGGCTATGAGCTTCAACCGAGAATTGAATAACAACACTTTTTGGCCCACTTTAAACTCCTTCCTCAGAATCATACTATCGTGATACTTCTTAACTTTTTCCTTGTAGATCTTGGAGTTCTCATAAGCCTCCAAACGGAGCTCCTCAAGTTCTTGTAATTGAAGCTTTCTATGTGCACCAGCCTGGTCAATTTCCAAGTTGCATTTCTTCACAGCCCAGTACGACCGATGCTCAATCTCCACAGGTAAATGACAGCCTTTACCAAAGACGAAATTTATCTAAAGCAAAAACAATTGCCAAAAGCTCTTTTTCAGTAGTGGTGTAGTTTGCTTGGGCAGCATCCAGTGTACGAGAAGCATATGCAATAACATGAGAGTGTCGTCCAATTCTTTGAGCTAAAACTGCCCCAATTGCAAAGTTAGAAGCATCACACATTAGCTCAAAGGGAAGCTCCCAATCAGGTGGCTGCACAATAGGTGTTGTGGTAAGCCGCATCTTTAGCTCATCAAAAGCCTTTATGCATGTTTGGTCGAAGGAGAAATCTGCATCCTTTTGGAGGAGCTTGGACAATGGCAGGGCAATCTTGCTGAAATCTTGAATAAATCTCCTGTAGAAACCTGCATGTCCAAGAAAAGAACGCACTTCCCGCACAGAAGCGGGGTAAGGCAAAGAGGTAATAATATCTATTTTTGCCTTATCAACTTCAATGCCTCTATTAGAAACTAGATGTCCTAAGACTATACCCTCACTAACCATGAAATGACATTTTTCAAAATTCAGCACCAAGTTAGTCTCAATACATCTATTTAAAACTCTAGAGAGGCTATCCAAACATGTGTCAAAGGATGAACCATATACAGTGAAATCATCCATAAACACCTCCATGCAACTCTCTAAGAGGTCAGAGAATATACTCACCATGCATCTTTGGAATGTACCAGGTGCATTGCATAAGCCAAAAGGCATCCTGGTGTAAGCATAAGTCCCAAATGGATAGGTGAAGGTGGTCTTGTGCTGGTCTTCTGGAGCAATGTGAATCTGCATATATCCAGAAAATCCATCCAGAAAGCAGTAATGTGATTTACCTGCCAACCTCTCTAAGACTTGATCAATGAATGGAAGAGGGAAGTGGTCCTTTCGGGTGGCTTGGTTGAGTCTTCTATAATCAATACAGACCCTCCAACTGTTGGTGACTCTAGTTGGAACCAATTCATTGTCCTTGTTCTGCACCACAGTTATGCCAGATTTCTTAGGGACCACTTGGCCGGGTGAAACCCATGTCGTATCGAAATGGGGTAGATGATGCCAGCTGCAAGCAATTTCATGACTTCTTTCTTTACTACCTCCAGAATGGTAGGATTGAGTCTCCTTTGTGGTTGTCTTACAGGTTTAGACTCATCCTCTAGCAGTATTCGGTGCATGCAAATGGCTGGATTAATTCCAGGAAGATCGGCTAATGTCCATCCAATGGCTTTCTTGTGCACCTTCAACATGTTCAGCAGCTTCTCCTCTTGCTCATCTTGCAAAGTACTAGAAATGATAACGGAAGCTTCGAGAATCATCTAAGTAAGCATACTTCAAGTGATGAGGCGGTGGCTTCAACTCTAAGCTTGGTGGCGGTTTAATGGAAGGTAATCTTTGGCTTGTTTCTTTGCGCAAAGATCGCAGATGCGAGAACTTGTAGACCAAGGTGTGCAACATGCAAGTTAGAACCTGCATCTCGCAATGGCGTATTAATCTCGCACATATAGTACAAACAGTGTCTCCATCATGACAAGCAAGAGCAAGCCAATTTGAATTTAATTCAGAGAAATTAGTAAAATCAAAATCAAGTTAGAATCAAAAAATGCGACAACTATCTACACAATCATCAATTAAATCTATGGAAAAAGCAGAATGCTCTTGACGAGCGGTTTCATGCTTTCGAGTATGTTGAACTTCACAATATCATCTCCGAATTCCATAGACAATGTGCCGGAATGAACATCAATCTTGGTCCTTGCAGTCATTAAAAATGGTCGCCCTAGGATCAATGTAGGTGAAGGTGCTCTATCCTGCATATCAAGAATGTAAAAATCTGCAGGAAAAATCAATTCGTTAACTCGAACTAACACATCTTCTAGGACTCCACGTGGATGGACAGCACTCTTATTGGCGAGCTGAATAATAACTCCAGTTGGTTTTAACTCACCAATCTGCAATGACCTGTAGACTGAAGTAGGCATCACATTAATAGAAGCTCCCAAGTCTATCATGGCATCCACAAAAGTGCGATCTCCAATTGTGCAAGGCACTGTAAAAGTTCCCGGATCTTGGCACTTTTGTGGGAAGTTAGACTGAGGGAGTGGAGAAACATGTGTGCTTTGGATAAGAGCAGAAACATTTCTTCCCAAGTTTACCTTTTCGTTTCCTTTAAATCTTCTTTTGTGGGTGCACAGTTCTTTTAAAAATTTGGCATACTTGGGAATTTGCTTGATAGCATCTAACAAAGGTATATTAACTTCTACTTTCCTAAATGTTTCTAATAATTCTTTTTCTAATTCTGATTTTTTTGAATGTATATTTACAGAAGGAAAAGGAAGAGGAAGCTGTTCTACCTTATCCTGTTGTGAATTTTCAGGATCCTGAACATTTGGCTGCAATTCCTTACCACTTCTCAAGGTGATGGCACTCACATTCCCCATTGGATTAGCTACTGTTTGGGAAGGAATGTTACCAGAACCTTGTTGCTGCAAGTGATTCACAGTGGTGGCCAACTGTCCAATTTGAGTTTTCAAATCCACAATAGAAGCATTCACATTTTGCTGAAACTGCAGATTGGTAGTTGCCATCTGTTTCATCAAATCCTCTAAGGATGGTCCAGCACTGTTCACAGGTGGTGTTTGAGTAGGTTGGACCATTTGTTGCTGTCTCATGGGAGGTGGTTGATACTTGTTAGGAGGTTGAAACCTTTGCTGTTGTTGCTGTGGTTGCTGTTGGCTAGGTCCTGGACCATATCTTAAGTTAGGATGATCCCTCCAACCAGGGTTATAAGTGTTTGAATATGGATTGTCGGTTTGTGTTGGAGGTCTATCTTTCTGTCCGGAGTACATTCCAGCCACATTCACAGCTTGTTGAACCAAGAGTTGTTGCTGTTCAGTTTCTTGCAGCTGAGGGCAAGCATCAGTGGAATGTTCAGCTCCATTACAAATGCCACATAGTAGCTTAATCTGGCTTACTGCGTTCCCGTTCGGTTGCCTTTGTTGTTGACCCAAAGCTAACTGTCTCACTAGTGATGTTAACTCAGTTAGTTTGTTTTCCAATCTATATGTATCAGCAGCGGCTATAGAAGCTTCATTCACATGCTTTGAGGATGTTGAATTTCTGGAACTGAATTGCTGGGAATTCTCTGCCATATTTGCAATCAAATATCGTGCAGCAGCTGGTGTTTTGTCCATCAAAGCTCCACCACTTGCTGCATCTACCATATTTCTCTCCATAGGCATGAGTCCTTCATAGAAGTACTGGATGAGGAGTTGTTCAGTTATTTGATGGTTTGGACATGTGGAACATAACTTGTTGAATCTCTCCCAATACTCATATAAGGTCTCTCCTTGCAGTTGTCTTATCCCGCTTATATCCTTCCTAATAGCTGCAGTCCTAGAGGCAGGGAAGAACTTCTCCAGAAATCTTCTTTTCATGTCATTCCATGTGGTAATAGGTGTTGGTTGAAGGTACAACCAATCCTTGGCCGCTCCATCCAAAGAGAATGGAAATGCTTTCATTTTGACAGCCTCTTCAGGAATATCATTAGGCTTCATAGTGGAACAGACCACATGGAATTCCTTGAGATGTTTATGTGGATCTTCACCTGCAAGTCCTAAAAACTTAGGCAACAGATGAATCAGTCCAGATTTCAATTCATAGTTAATGACACCTTCTGGAATCGGGAATTGGATACACAAAGGTTGATAATTAATGTCAGGTGTAGCCAATTCCTTAAGAGTTCTTTCCATTGGATTTGCCATTTCTTCAGCAACAGAATCACAATCAGAGTTACAATGAGAAGTTTGGTTTCTTTTCCTATTTTGATTTTTCAGCCTATGAATTGTTCTTTCAATTTCAGGATCAAATTTCAGTGAATTATCTAAGCTAGATCTGGTCATGTACTACACAAACCTCGAAAAACAAGCAGAAATACTATCTAGAAAGAATTAGAAACTATGCAGGAATTCAACAAAACAGTCAATACCTACACTAAAAGTAGAAACTATTATATGAATTCATAGTTAGTCTAGACACATGTAATATTCACAAAGCTTTATATACAGGTGATAATTCCAAATCAAACGACGCATGTCCCCGGCAACGGCGCCATTTTGATAACCACTGTCGAATGACTATCAAAAGCTAGATTTATTCCCAATTAAATTTGTAATATAGAGGAATCAACCTAGGTCATCTCTCAGAAGACATACATCTATTCAATTCAGAATTATTCACAATTGAGAGGGGGATTTTCATGAATTAATGCAAGTAAAACTAAACCGAGTTGAAATTACAAAATGAAACAAAGAACTAAAGGTAGAAGCGAAGAAATTGATAACAGAGCAGCGAAATGTAAATTGAGCAACAAATGATAAATGCAGAAAATGAACAATGAACATGTAACATAAATCGCAAAGAAAATTAGGAATTGAAAGTAGAATAAAGAAATGTAAATCGAAGCAAGAATTCAAGCAAAATGAAACTGTGAATCATGCGGAATACAATTGCAGTAAAGGAACAAAGCGTAGAAACATAAAGCGTGGAGAGAAAATCTAAACAATCAAGAGTAGAGTTATACCGTGTAATTGCAAGGTGAATCAAGAATCTAATGCAGAATTGAAGAGTAGAGGAATCAGAATTCAAGAACTAAATTCCATTTAAGAGAACAAAAGCATAAGAGAGATATGAATAGTAAAATGTGAAGTGAACAGTGAATTGCAATTCGAAGAAGACCTAAATCAACGAAGAACAGAATAATTGCATGTAATTGTAGATGGAACCAGAAATTGAAGAAGCAAGAAGCTGTGAACTGAATTCAATTGCGAAATATTCAAGGTTTATGCAGAAGATTCAATACAAGAGATTCAAGAATTGAGAAGAGAAGAGAAGTTAGAAGAGAGAAGAACGAGAGAATAGAGTTGCACAATCGCACAACTCTCAGAGTACAAGAGAAGCTATCTAAGATGGTTGAAACAGTTAGGAACTGAATTATGAAGCTTGCTTCTCAGTTTCGCGCCCTTGAAGCTATTTATAGCAGATGAATTGCGCCTCCACTTACTCCAGAATCGCGCCAGGGCGTAAAATTCCAGCAGCTTGGCATCATTTGCGCCACCTAGTGCGCCAGGGCGTAAAATTCCAGCAAGTTGGCATCATTTGCGCCACCTAGTGCGCCAGGGCGTAAAATTCAGCAAGTTGGCATGGAATGCGCCACCTAGTGCGCAGGCGTCTTTTTGCGCCACCCAGGGTCTGAAATGCGCCCGCGCCCCATGACAGTGACAGGGCTGGTGATTCTTGCACCATGGTTCACTCTAGGTTCTTGAATTGGGTCCATCCTTGCTGCTAATCTCTTCTTCAATCCTCAAAGCTATAGGTGTACTGCACAAGAATCCATATACAAACATAAGAACTTATGGAATTTAAACTATTATTTACTACTACTACTAAAATATACCTCTAACACAATATCTAAGATAAACTATCAATATATGACACGTATAGAAGCTAATTGAACCAAAAACAAGGTAAAGAAAATGTATATAAAATGAATTATCAAATACCCCCACACTTATTCTTTTGCACTCCGGGGCAAAACTTACTAAAAGAAAAGTTGATGCTATGTGAATTGGACCACTTTCAATTGAACCACAGATGCATAGAAAGGGAAAGGGACAAAATTCAGAGTATCAAGATCAACAATAATCCATGAATCTATTGTACATTCAAAACAAACAAATTGACAAGTGAATTGAATAATGAATTCAAAGTGATAGGACCTCACAAGTTAGTGTTTCCTCTTGACTCTCAAGTGTTTAGGCTTGTAATTGCACTCAAGCACATCATGCAAGCTAGCACTACCAGATTTTTACAAGCCTCTAACTTCAATAACCTGAACCACATGCAATTAAAGATCAAAAGGTCTTTATTAGGCTTGTAATGGGGCCAAGGTTAAGGTTGGATTAGAGAAAAGTTATTTAGGCTAATAACCAAGAGAAAAGAGAGAAGCGTTGGGGAATAAATCTAGTAAGCATGAGAATCACCCTCCTAGCATGTACCTCTTTTTTGGTTTCCCACTTATTTTCATCATGGATTTTCATTTTCTTTTGCTTTTCTGTTTCTCCTTTGATTCTTTTTACTTTCTTTTTCTGCTTTCTTTTACTTTTTCTCTTTTTTTTTTCTTTTCTAGATTTCATTCTTTGTAGCTTATATTATTTTCCTCTGTGCATTTCTTTCTATATACATATGCACATATTTTTCTGCATGTTTGTTACCCTTTTCATAGCCACTGCCAATTCATCAATTCACATACTATGCTTGTTTGAAGGTTATACCCCCACACTTAATTGGAAATTATTCCCAAAACAATTCCAAAGCTCCTTTAATCCCTAAGGTTAGGGGACATCATTGTTTTCCATTTTTCAGCTTGTAATGAGCTTAAAATTGAAGAAAGGATATACAAAGCTCAAAGGGGAATAACAAGGGAAAGATATGTAAGGTAGGCTCATTTGGCTAGTAGCTTAAGAAGACATCTGCCTAAATCATATCAATAATGCATGTGATCAAGAAATATCAACAAGAGTCAAGGAAAAATCCAGAGCAACTAACAAGATGAGTGTTAATCACACAAGAAAGAAATTAGGTGGAAGAAATGGTTCCACCATATCTCAGGCTCAAATTCTCACAAGGTTTGTTTTCTATCACAAATCATCCAAGCTTCAGTTTCAAGTCAATTGCAGTTCAAAAATGCACAAATAGATCATAAGAAAATTGAACATCTCTCCACTAAAAATGTTTGTAACTTCCACGTTTATACACCGCAACTTCAAAGAAAAGGTATGTTTCACATTTACTATTATTTTCCTTTCAACACTCAAACAGAACAAAAATTAAAGAAAAAATGTAACGAAAACATAATAAACAAAATATTCACAAAATCCCCCCACACTTGAAATTTGCATTGTCCTCAATGTAACATAGAGTGCATCAATGAAGTCAACTGCAATTCAAGAGAAAGAAAAGGGAATAGAAAACTCCCTCAAGGGCTAAATATCCGCACGTCCAGGCCAGCTAGGTTGACCAAGGACAACTCGCTCGACTTCTTCCGCTTTCGGACTTTCATGAAATTCCTTGAGTTGATGACCGTTTACCTTCCAAACTTTACCAGCAGACTTCATCTCTTATTTCAACCGTACCATGGGAAAAAACATTAGTAATGACGAAAGGACCATCCCATCGAGAACGAAGCTTACGGCTATGAGCTTCAACCGAGAATTGAATAACAACACTTTTTGGCCCACTTTAAACTCCTTCCTCGAATCATACTATCGTGATACTTCTTAACTTTTTTTTGTAGATCTTGGAGTTCTCATAAGCCTCCAAACGGAGCTCCTCAAGTTCTTGTAATTGAAGCTTTCTATGTGCACCCACTGGTCAATTTCCAAGTTGCATTTCTTCACCCAAGGTCGACCGATGCTCAATCTCCACGGGTAAATGACGGCCTTTACCAAAGACCATCCTGTAAGGGGACATGCCGTTGGTGTCCTATAAGTCAGTTTCGTGGCCCAAAGAGCATCTTCAAGTTGCCCGCTCCAATCTTTTCTGTTAGGGTGGACCATCTTTTGTAGCATGAGCTTGATATCTCTCGTTGAACACTTGACTTGACCATTAGTTTGGGGATGATAGGTGTGGAAACTCTATGCACGACCCCATACTTATGTAGCAGCCGATCGCATCTTGAAATTGCAAAAATGGCTCCCTTTGTCACCGATAATGGCCTTAGGCACACCAAACGCAAAAAATATTGGATCTAACAAAATCCACAACAACTTTAGAATCATTAGTCCTGGTGGCCTTAGCCTCAACCCACTTTGATACATAATCAACTAACAAAATATATGAATAACCGGAGGAGACAGGGAAAGGGCCCATGAAGTCAATACCCCAAACATCAAATACTTCTGAGAAAATAATAGGTTGTTGGGGCATCTCATGCCTTCGAGTGATGGCCATCCTACCTCGACACCTTGCTCTCACAAAGTCTTGAAAAGCTTATATGCATCCCGAAAATAGTAGGCCAATAAAACCCACCGTCCAACACTTTTTCCTGGCTGTCCGTTGAGGACCATAGTGTCCTCCTACCGGTGAAGCATGACAAACCGGAGGACCGATTGGATCTCATGACTTGGAATACACTGCGGATAATGCTATCGCTGCAAAACCTCCACAAATAAGGGTCATCCCAGACATAATATTTTGCATCACTTTTTAATTTTTCAATTTGTGATTTAGATGCATTAGGAGGTATAGCAGATGTAACCAAGTGATTAACAATATCAGCAAACCAAGGTACTATATCACAAGAGTATATCAAAGATAAGATGTTCATCGGAAAATCATCTTTAATAGGTAAAAGATCAAGGTTACCCTCAATCCTACTCAAGTGATCAGCAACTAGATTTTCTGCACCACTTTTGTCCCTGATTTCTATGTCAAACTCCTGTAGAAGAAGCATCCATCTAATTAACCTTGGTTTAGCATCACTTTCTTCTTCAACAGAAATTTTAGCCGCATGGTCGTGAGAGAAAACAATGATTTTAGAGCCAAGCAAGTAAGCACGAAATTTATCTAAAGCAAAAACAATTGCCAAAAGCTCTTTTCAAAGTAGTGGTGTAGTTTGCTTGGGCAAAGCATCCGATGTACGAGAAGCATATGCAATAACATGAGAGTGTCGTCCAATTCTTTGAGCTAAAACTGGCCCAATTGCAAAGTTAGAAGCATCACACATTAGCTCAAAGGGAAGCTCCCAATCAGGTGGCTGCACAATAGGTGTTGTGGTAAGCCGCATCTTTAGCTCATCAAAAGCCTTTATGCATGTTTGGTCGAAGGAGAAATCTGCATCCTTTTGGAGGAGCTTGGACAATGGCAGGGCAATCTTCTTTGAAATCTTGAATAAATCTCCCGTAGAAACCCGCATGTCCAAGAAAAGAACGCACTTCCCGCCAGAAGCGGGGGTAAGGCAAAGAGGTAATAATATCTATTTTTGCCTTATCAACTTCAATGCCTCTATTAGAAACTAGATGTCCTAAGACTATACCCTCACTAACCATGAAATGACATTTTTCAAAATTCAGCACCAAGTTAGTCTCAATACATCTATTTAAAACTCTAGAGAGGCTATCCAAACATGTGTCAAAGGATGAACCATATACGGTGAAATCATCCATAAACACCTCCATGCAACTCTAAGAGGTCGAGAATATACTCACCATGCATCTTTGGAATGTACTGGTGCATTGCATAAGCCAAAAGGCATCTGGTGTAAGCATAAGTCCCAAATGGACAGGTGAAGGTGGTCTTGTGCTGGTCTTCCCGAGCAATGTGAATCTGCATATATCCGAGGAAAATCCATCAAGCGATAATGTGATTTACCCGCCAACCTCTCTAAGACTTGATCAATGAATGGAAGAGGGAAGTGGTCCTTTCGGTGGCTTGGTTGAGTCTTCTATAATCAATACAGACCTCCAACTCGTTGGTGACTCTAGTTGGAACCAATTCATTGTCCTTGTCTCACGCACACGTTATGCAGATTTCTTAGGGACCACTTGGATGGTGAAACCCATGTCATCTCGAAATGGGTAGATGATGCCATTTGCAAGCAATTTCATGACTTCTTTCTTTACTACCTCCAGAATGGTAGGATTGAGTCTCCTTTGTGGTTGTCTTACAGGTTTAGACTCATCCTCTAGCTAAAGATTCTGCATGCAAATGGGCTGGATTAATTCAGGAAGATCGGCTAATGTCCATCCAATGGCTTTCTTGTGCACCTTCAACATGTTCAGCAGCCTTCTCCTCTTGCTCATCTTGCAAAGTACTAGAAATGATAACGGGAAGCTTCGAGAATCATCTAAGTAAGCATACTTCAAGTGATGAGGCGGTGTTTCAACTCTAAGCTTGGTGGCGGTTTAATGGAAGGTAATCTTTGGCTTGTTTGTTGCAGATATCACGAGATGCGAGAACTTGTAGACCAAGGTGTGCAACATGCAAGTTAGAACCTGCATCTGCAATGGCAGTATTAATCTCTGCACATATAGTACAAACAGTGTCTCCATCATGACAAAGAAGAGCAAGCCAATTGAGAATTTAATTCAGAGAAATTAGTAAAATCAAAATCAAGTTAGAATCAAAATCAGACAACTATCTACACAATCATCAATTAAATCTATGGAAAAACAGAATGCTCTTCACAGGTTTCATGCTTTCGAGTATGTTGAACTTCACAATATCATCTCCGAATTCCATAGACAATGTGCCGGAATGAACATCAATCTTGGTCCTTGCGGTCATTAAAAATGGTCGCCCAGGATCAATGTAGGTGAAGGTGCTCTATCCCGCATATCAAGAATGTAAAAATCAGGAGAAAAATCAATTCGTTAACTCGAACTAACACATCTTCTAGACTCCACGTGGATGGACAGCACTCTTATTGGCGTAGTGAATAATAACTCCGGTTGGTTTTAACTCACCAATCGCAATGACTGTAGATCAAGTAGGCATCACATTAATAGAAGCTCCCAAGTCTATCATGGCATCCACAAAAGTGCGATCTCCAATTGTGCAAGGCAATCGTAAAAGTTCCGGATCTTGGCACTTTTGTGGGAAGTTAGGCGAGGGGAGTGGAGAAACATGTGTGCTTTGGATAAGAGCGAGTAAACATTTCTTCCCAAGTTTACCTTTTCGTTTCCTTTAAATCTTCTTTTGTGGGTGCACAGTTCTTTTAAAAATTTGGCATACTTGGGAATTTGCTTGATAGCATCTAACAAAGGTATATTAACTTCTACTTTCCTAAATGTTTCTAATAATTCTTTTTCTAATTCTGATTTTTTTGAATGTATATTTACAGAAGGAAAAGGAAGAGGAAGCTGTTCTACCTTATCCTGTTGTGAATTTTCAGGATCCTGAACATTTGGCTGCAATTCCTTACCACTTCTCAAGGTGATGGCACTCACATTCCCCATTGGATTAGCTACTGTTTGGGAAGGAATGTTACCAGAACCTTGTTGCTGCAAGTGATTCACAGTGGTGGCCAACTGTCCAATTTGAGTTTTCAAATCCACAATAGAAGCATTCACATTTTGCTGAAACTGCAGATTGGTAGTTGCCATCTGTTTCATCAAATCCTCTAAGGATGGTCCAGCACTGTTCACAGGTGGTGTTTGAGTAGGTTGGACCATTTGTTGCTGTCTCATGGGAGGTGGTTGATACTTGTTAGGAGGTTGAAACCTTTTTTGTTGTTCTTGTAGTTCTTTGTTGGCTAGGTCCTGGACCATATCTTAAGTTAGGATGATCCCTCCAACCAGGGTTATAAGTGTTTGAATATGGATTGTACGGCTGTGTTGGAGGTCTATACTGCTGTCCGGAGTACATTCCAGCCACATTCACAGCTTGTTGAACCAAGAGTTGTTGCTGTTCAGTTTCTTGCAGCTGAGGGCAAGCATCAGTGGAATGTTCAGCTCCATTACAAATGCCACATAGTAGCTTAATCTGGCTTACTGCGTTCCCGTTCGGTTGCCTTTGTTGTTGACCCAAAGCTAACTGTCTCACTAGTGATGTTAACTCAGTTAGTTTGTTTTCCAATCTATATGTATCAGCAGCGGCTATAGAAGCTTCATTCACATGCTTTGAGGATGTTGAATTTCTGGAACTGAATTGCTGGGAATTCTCTGCCATATTTGCAATCAAATATCGTGCAGCAGCTGGTGTTTTGTCCATCAAAGCTCCACCACTTGCTGCATCTACCATATTTCTCTCCATAGGCATGAGTCCTTCATAGAAGTACTGGATGAGGAGTTGTTCAGTTATTTGATGGTTTGGACATGTGGAACATAACTTGTTGAATCTCTCCCAATACTCATATAAGGTCTCTCCTTGCAGTTGTCTTATCCCGCTTATATCCTTCCTAATAGCTGCGTCTAGAGGCGAGGGAAGAACTTCTCCAATCTTCTTTTCATGTCATTCCATGTGGTAATAGGTGTTGGTTGAAGGTACAACCAATCCTTGGCCGCTCCATCCAAAGAGAATGGAAATGCTTTCATTTTGACGACCTCTTGGGGAATATCATTAGGCTTCATAGTGGAAACGGACCACATGGAATTCCTTGAGATGTTTATGTGGATCTTCACCGCAAGTCCTAAAAACTTAGGCAAAGATGAATCGGTCAGATTTCAATTCATAGTTAATGACACCTTCGAATCGGGAATTGGATACACAAAGGTTGATAATTAATGTCAGGTGTAGCCAATTCCTTAAGAGTTCTTTCCATTGGATTTGCCATTTCTTCCAACATGTAATCACAATCGAGTTACAATGAGAAGTTTGGTTTCTTTTCCTATTTTGATTTTTCAGCCTATGAATTGTTCTTTCAATTTCGGGATCAAATTTCATGAATTATCTAAGCTAGATCCGGTCATGTACTACACAAACCTCGAAAAACAAGCGAAATACTATCTAGAAAGAATTAGAAACTATGCAGAATTCAACAAAAAAATCAATACCTACACTAAAAGTAGAAACTATTATATGAATTCATAGTTAGTCTAGACACATGTAATATTCACAAGCGCTTTATATACAGTGATAATTCCAAATCAAACGACGCATGTCCTTCGGCAACGGCGCCATTTTGATAACCACTGTCGAATGACTATCAAAAGCTAGATTTATTCCCAATTAAATTTGTAATATAGAGGAATCAACCTAGGTCATCTCTCGGGAAGACATACATCTATTCAATTGAATTATTCACAATTGAGAGGGGATTTTCATGAATTAATGCAGTAAAACTAAACTGAGTTGAAATTACAAAATGAAACAAAGAACTAAAGGTAGAAGCAGAAATTGATAACAGAGCAGCGAAATGTAAATTGAGCAACAAATGATAAATGCAGAAAATGAACAATGAACATGTAACATAAATCGCAAAGAAAATTAGGAATTGAAAGTAGAATAAAGAAATGTAAATCGAAGCAAGAATTCAAGCAAAATGAAAGCGTGAATCATGCGGAATACAATTGCAAGAAAGGAACAAAGCGTAGAAAACATAAAGCGTGGAGAGAAAATCTAAACAATCAAGAGTAGAGTTATACAGGTGTAATTGCAAGGTGAATCAAGAATCTAATTAATTGAAGAGTAGAGGAATCAATTCAAGAACTAAATTCCATTTAAGAGAACAAAAGCATAAGAGAGATATGAATAGTAAAATGTGAAGTGAACAAAGTGAATTGCAATTCAAGAAGACCTAAATCAACGAAAAATTTAATAATTGCATGTAATTGTAGATGGAACCGAGAAATTGAAGAAGCAAGAAATTGGAACTGAATTCAATTGCGAAATATTCAAGGTTTATGCAGAAGATTCAATACAAGAGATTCAAGAATTGAGAAGAGAAGAGAAGTTAGAAGAGAGAAGAACGAGAGAATAGAGTTGCACAATCGCACAACTCTCAGAGTACAAGAGAAGCTATCTAAGATGGTTGAAACAGTTAGGAACTGAATTATGAAGCTTGCTTCTCAGTTTCGCGCCCTTGAAGCTATTTATAGCGGATGAATTGCGCCTCCACTTACCTCGAGAATCGCGCCGGGCGTAAAATTCCAGCGACTTGGCATCATTTGCCCACCTAGTGCGCCAGGGCGTAAAATTCCAGCAAGTTGGCATCATTTGCGCCACCTAGTGCGCCGGGCGTAAAATTCCAGCAAGTTGGCATGGAATGCGCCACCTAGTGCGCCAGGGCGTTTTTGCGCCACTCAGGGTCCTGAAATGCGCCGCTGGCGCCCATGACATTCTTGGGTGATTCCTTGCACCATGGTTCACTCTAGGTTCTTGAATTGGGTCCATCCTTGCCGCTAATCTCTTCTTCAATCCTCAAAGCTATAGGTGTCTTGCACAAGAATCCATATACAAACATAAGAACTTATGGAATTTAAACTATTATTTACTACTACTACTAAAATATACCTCTAACACAATATCTAAGATAAACTATCAATATATGACACGTATAGAAGCTAATTGAACCAAAAACAAGGTAAAGAAAATGTATATAAAATGAATTATCAAATACCCCCACACTTATTCTTTTGCACTCCGGGGCAAAACTTACTAAAAAAGAAAAGTTGATGCTATGTGAATTGGACCACTTTCAATTGAACCACAGATGCATAGAAAGGAAAGGGACAAAATTGAGTATCAAGATCAACAATAATCCATGAATCTATTGTACATTCAAAACAAACAAATTGACAAGTGAATTGAATAATGAATTCAAAGTGATAGGACCTCACAAGTTAGTGTTTCCTCTTGACTCTCAAGTGTTTAGGCTTGTAATTGCACTCAAGCACATCATGCAAGCTAGCACTACCAGATTTTTACAAGCCTCTAACTTCAATAACCTGAACCACATGCAATTAAAGATCAAAAGGTCTTTATTAGGCTTGTAATGGGGCCAAGGTTAAGGTTGGATTAGAGAAAAGTTATTTAGGCTAATAACCAAGAGAAAAGAGAGGGGGGAATAAATCTAGTAAGCATGAGAATCACCCTCCTAGCATGTACCTCTTTTTGGTTTCCCACTTATTTTCATCATGGATTTTCATTTTCTTTTGCTTTTCTCGTTTTTCCTTTGATTCTTTTTACTTTCTTTTTCTGCTTTCTTTTACTTTTTCTCTTTTTTTTTCTTTTCTAGATTTCATTCTTTGTAGCTTATATTATTTTCCTCTCAGGCATTTCTTTCTATATACATATGCACATATTTTTCTCGCATGTTTGTTACCCTTTTCATAGCCATTGCCAATTCATCAATTCACATACTATGCTTGTTTGAAGGTTATACCCCACACTTAATTGGAAATTATTCCCAAAACAATTCCAAAGCTCCTTTAATCCCCTAAGGTTAGGGACATCATTGTTTTCCATTTTTCAGCTTGTAATGAGCTTAAAATTGAAGAAAGGATATACAGGCTCAAAGGGAATAACAAGGGAAAGATATGTAAGGTAGGCTCATTTGGCTAGTAGCTTAAGAAGACATCTGCCTAAATCATATCAATAATGCATGTGATCAAGAAATATCAACAAGAGTCAAGGAAAAATCCAGAGCAACTAACAAGATGAGTGTTAATCACACAAGAAAGAAATTAGGTGGAAGAAATGGTTCCACCATATCTCAGGCTCAAATTCTCACAAGGTTTGTTTTCTATCACAAATCATCCAAGCTTAGGTTTCAAGTCAATTGCAGTTCAAAAAATGCACAAATAGATCATAAGAAAATGAACATCTCTCCACTAAAAATGTTTGTAACTTCCACAGTTTATACACCCGCAACTTCAAAGAAAAGGTATGTTTCACATTTACTATTATTTTCCTTTCAACACTCAAACAACAAAAAATTAAAGAAAACACGAGAAAACATAACAGCAAAATATTCACAAAATCCCCCCCCCACACTTGAAATTTGCATTGTCCTCAATGTAACATAGAGTGCATCAATGAAGTCAACTGCAATTCAAGACAGAAAAGGGAATAGAAAACTCCCTCAAGGGCCAAATATCTGCACGTCCGGCCAGCTAGGTTCAGCCAAGGACAACTCGCTCGCTTTCTTTCCGCGGACTTTTTCATGAAATTCCTTGAGTTGATGACCGTTTACCTTCCAAACTTTACAGAACTTCATCTCTTATTTCAATTGTACCATGGGAAAAAACATTAGTAATGACGAAAGGACCATCCCATCGAGAACGAAGCTTACCGGCTATGAGCTTCAACCGAGAATTGAATAACAACACTTTTTGGCCCACTTTAAACTCCTTCTCGAATCATACTATCGTGATACTTCTTAACTTTTTCCTTGTAGATCTTGGAGTTCTCATAAGCCTCCAAACGGAGCTCCTCAAGTTCTTGTAATTGAAGCTTTCTATGTGCACCAGCCTGGTCAATTTCCAAGTTGCATTTCTTCTGCTTGAATTTCGACCGATGCTCAATCTCCACGGGTAAATGACAGCCTTTACCAAAGACCATCCGTAAGGGGGACATGCAGTTGGTGTCCTATAAGCCGTGTTCGTGGCCCAAAGAGCATCTTCAAGTTGGTTCTGCTCCAATCTTTTCTGTTAGGGTGGACCATCTTTTGTAGCATGAGCTTGATATCTCGTTGAACACTTGACTTGACCATTAGTTTGGGGATGATAGGTCGTGGGAAACTCTATGCACGACCCCCATACTTATGTAGCGTGCGATCGCATCTTTGAAATTGCAAAAATGGCTCCCTTTGTCACCGATAATGGCCTTAGGCACACCAAACCTGCAAAAAATATTGGATCTAACAAAATCCACAACAACTTTAGAATCATTAGTCCTGGTGGCCTTAGCCTCAACCCACTTTGATACATAATCAACAACGCTAACAAAATATATGAATAACCGTAGGAGACAGGAAAGGGCCCATGAAGTCAATACCCCAAACATCAAATACTTCACGAGAAAATAATAGGTTGTTGGGGCATCTCATGCCTTCGAGTGATGGCCATCA
The DNA here is from genome assembly GCA_026586105.1 of Hylodesmum podocarpum. NCBI lineage: Eukaryota > Viridiplantae > Streptophyta > Magnoliopsida > Fabales > Fabaceae > Hylodesmum > Hylodesmum podocarpum. Next base: position 473,069 of record JALJEV010000287.1, read on the forward strand.
GCTCTCCGACACTGCTCACAAGTCTTTGAAAAGCTTATATGCATCTGAAAATAGTAGGCCAATAAAACCTTTCGTCCAACACTTTCCCTGGTGTCCGTTGAGGACCATAGTGTCCTCCCAATGGTGAAGCATGACAAAACCGGAGGATGATTGGATCTCATGACTTGGAATACACCGGATAATGCTATCCGCAAAACCTCCACAAATAAGGGTCATCCCGGACATAATATTTTGCATCACTTTTTAATTTTTCAATTTGTGATTTAGATGCATTAGGAGGTATAGAGATGTAACCAAGTGATTAACAATATCGCAAACCAAGGTACTATATCACAAGAGTATATCAAGCATAAGATGTTCATCGGGAAAATCATCTTTAATAGGTAAAAGATCAAGGTTACCCTCAATCCTACTCAAGTGATCAAAGCAACTAGATTTTCTCGCACCACTTTTGTCCCGATTTCTATGTCAAACTCCCGTAGAAGAAGCATCCATCTAATTAACCTTGGTTTAGCATCGCTTTTTCTTCAACATGAAATTTCGAGCCGCATGGTCGAGAGAAAACAATGATTTTAGAGCCAAGCAAGTAAGCACGAAATTTATCTAAAGCAAAAACAATTGCCAAAAGCTCTTTTCAGTAGTGGTGTAGTTTGCTTGGGCGGCATCCAAAGGTGCGAGAAGCATATGCAATAACATGAGAGTGTCGTCAATTCTTTGAGCTAAAACCGCGCCAATTGCAAAGTTAGAAGCATCACACATTAGCTCAAAGGGAAGCTCCCAATCGGGTGGCTCGCACAATAGGTGTTGTGGTAAGCCGCATCTTTAGCTCATCAAAAGCCTTTATGCATGTTTGGTGAAGGAGAAATCTGCATCCTTTTGGAGGAGCTTGGACAATGGCGGGGCAATCTTGCCGAAATCTTGAATAAATCTCTGTAGAAACCTGCATGTCCAAGAAAAGAACGCACTTCAAGCACAAGCTGGGTAAGGCAAAGAGGTAATAATATCTATTTTTGCCTTATCAACTTCAATGCCTCATTATTAGAAACTAGATGTCCTAAGACTATACCCTCACTAACCATGAAATGACATTTTTCAAAATTCAGCACCAAGTTAGTCTCAATACATCTATTTAAAACTCTAGAGAGGCTATCCAAACATGTGTCAAAGGATGAACCATATACAAGTGAAATCATCCATAAACACCTCCATGCAACTCTAAGAGGGAAGAGAATATACTCACCATGCATCTTTGGAATGTACCGGGTGCATTGCATAAGCCAAAAGGCATCCCTGGTGTAAGCATAAGTCCCAAATGGACAGGTGAAGGTGGTCTTGTCTGGCCGGTCTTCCGGAGCAATGTGAATGCATATATCCGAAAATCCATCTAAAGCGAGTAATGTGATTTACACCGCCAACCTCTCTAAGACTTGATCAATGAATGGAAGAGGGAAGTGGTCCTTTCGGGTGGCTTGGTTGAGTCTTCTATAATCAATACAGACCCTCCAACCGTTGGTGACTCTAGTTGGAACCAATTCATTGTCCTTGTTCTGCACTACGTTATGCCGCATTTCTTAGGGACCACTTGGACAGGTGAAACCCATGTCTTGCCTGAAATGGGGTAGATGATGCCAGTGCCAAGCAATTTCATGACTTCTTTCTTTACTACCTCGAAGAATGGTAGGATTGAGTCTCCTTTGTGGTTGTCTTACGAGGTTTAGACTCATCCTCTAGCGAGTATTCGGTGCATGCAAATGGTCGGATTAATTCGGGAAGATCGGCTAATGTCCATCCAATGGCTTTCTTGTGCACCTTCAACATGTTCGAGCAGCTTCTCCTCTTGCTCATCTTGCAAAAGTACTAGAAATGATAACGGGAAGCTTCGAGAATCATCTAAGTAAGCATACTTCAAGTGATGAGGCGGTGGCTTCAACTCTAAGCTTGGTGGCGGTTTAATGGAAGGTAATCTTGGCTTGTTTCTTCTTGATATCGCGAGATGCGAGAACTTGTAGACCAAGGTGTGCAACATGCAAGTTAGAACCTGCATCTCGCAATGGCGTATTAATCTCTGCACATATAGTACAACAGGTGTCTCCATCATGACAAAGCAGAGCAAGATTCGAATTTAATTCAGAGAAATTAGTAAAATCAAAATCAAGTTCAGAATCAAAATCTGTACAACTATCTACACAATCATCAATTAAATCTATGGAAAAAGTAATGCTCTTTCTTACAGCGGTTTCATGCTTTCGAGTATGTTGAACTTCACAATATCATCTCGAATTCCATAGACGATGTGCGAATGAACATCAATCTTGGTCCTTGATCATTAAAAATGGTCGCCCTAGGATCAATGTAGGTGAAGGTGCTCATCCTGCATATCAAGAATGTAAAAATCTGCGAGGAAAAATCAATTCGTTAACTCGAACTAACACATCTTCTAGGACTCACGTGGATGGACAAGCACTCTTATTGGCGAGCTGAATAATAACTCAGTTGGTTTTAACTCACCAATCTGCAATGACTGTAGATCGAAGTAGGCATCACATTAATAGAAGCTCCCAAGTCTATCATGGCATCCACAAAAGTGCGATCTCCAATTGTGCAAGGCTTCGTAAAAGTTCCGGATCTTGGCACTTTTGTGGGAAGTTGAGGGAGTGGAGAAACATGTGTGCTTTGGATAAGAGCAGAAACATTTCTTCCCAAGTTTACCTTTTCGTTTCCTTTAAATCTTCTTTTGTGGGTGCACAGTTCTTTTAAAAATTTGGCATACTTGGGAATTTGCTTGATAGCATCTAACAAAGGTATATTAACTTCTACTTTCCTAAATGTTTCTAATAATTCTTTTTCTAATTTGATTTTTTGAATGTATATTTCTGAAGGAAAAGGAAGAGGAAGTCTGTTCTACCTTATCTGTGTGAATTTTCGGGATCTTTGAACATTTGGCTGCAATTCCTTACCACTTCTCAAGGTGATGGCACTCACATTCCCCATTGGATTAGCTACTGTTTGGGAAGGAATGTTACCAGAACCTTGTTGCTGCAAGTGATTCACAGTGGTGGCCAACTGTCCAATTTGAGTTTTCAAATCCACAATAGAAGCATTCACATTTTGCTGAAACTGCAGATTGGTAGTTGCCATCTGTTTCATCAAATCCTCTAAGGATGGTCCAGCACTGTTCACAGGTGGTGTTTGAGTAGGTTGGACCATTTGTTGCTGTCTCATGGGAGGTGGTTGATACTTGTTAGGAGGTTGAAACCTTTGCTGTTGTTGCTGTGGTTGCTGTTGGCTAGGTCCTGGACCATATCTTAAGTTAGGATGATCCCTCCAACCAGGGTTATAAGTGTTTGAATATGGATTGTACGGCTGTGTTGGAGGTCTATACTGCTGTCCGGAGTACATTCCAGCCACATTCACAGCTTGTTGAACCAAGAGTTGTTGCTGTTCAGTTTCTTGCAGCTGAGGGCAAGCATCGTGGAATGTTGACTCCATTACAAATGCCACATAGTAGCTTAATCTCGCTTACTGCGTTCCCGTTCGGTTGCCTTTGTTGTTGACCCAAAGCTAACTGTCTCACTAGTGATGTTAACTCAGTTAGTTTGTTTTCCAATCTATATGTATCAGCAGCGGCTATAGAAGCTTCATTCACATGCTTTGAGGATGTTGAATTTCTGGAACTGAATTGCTGGGAATTCTCTGCCATATTTGCAATCAAATATCGTGCAGCAGCTGGTGTTTTGTCCATCAAAGCTCCACCACTTGCTGCATCTACCATATTTCTCTCCATAGGCATGAGTCCTTCATAGAAGTACTGGATGAGGAGTTGTTCAGTTATTTGATGGTTTGGACATGTGGAACATAACTTGTTGAATCTCTCCCAATACTCATATAAGGTCTCTCCTTGTAGTTGTCTTATCCCGCTTATATCCTTCCTAATAGCTGCGATCTAGAAGGAGGGAAGAACTTCTCGAGAAATCTTCTTTTCATGTCATTCCATGTGGTAATAGGTGTTGGTTGAAGGTACAACCAATCTTGGCGCTCCATCAAAGAGAATGGAAATGCTTTCATTTTGACCTCTTGGGGAATATCATTAGGCTTCATAGTGGAACAGACCACATGGAATTCCTTGAGATGTTTATGTGGATCTTCACCTGCAAGTCCTAAAAACTTAGGCAACAGATGAATCAGTCCAGATTTCAATTCATAGTTAATGACACCTTCTGGAATCGGGAATTGGATACACAAAGGTTGATAATTAATGTCAGGTGTAGCCAATTCCTTAAGAGTTCTTTCCATTGGATTTGCCATTTCTTCAGCAACAGAATCACAATCAGAGTTACAATGAGAAGTTTGGTTTCTTTTCCTATTTTGATTTTTCAGCCTATGAATTGTTCTTTCAATTTGGATCAAATTTTCGGTGAATTATCTAAGCTAGATCTGGTCATGTACTACACAAACCTCGAAAAACAAAGAAATACTATCTAGAAAGAATTAGAAACTATCGGAGAATTCAACAAAACAAATAATACCTACACTAAAAGTAGAAACTATTATATGAATTCATAGTTAGTCTAGACACATGTAATATTCACAAAAGGCAGTTTATATCTGTGTGATAATTCCAAATCAAACGACGCATGTCCGTCCCCGGCAACGGCGCCATTTTGATAACCACCGTCGAATGACTATCAAAGCTAGATTTATTCCCAATTAAATTTGTAATATAGAGGAATCAACCTAGGTCATCTCTCAGAAGACATACATCTATTCAATTCAGAATTATTCACAATTGAGAGGGGGATTTTCATGAATTAATGCAGTAAAACTAAACTGAGTTGAAATTACAAAATGAAACAAAGAACTAAAGGTAGAAGCAGAAATTGATAACAGAGCAGCGAAATGTAAATTGAGCAACAAATGATAAATGCAGAAAATGAACAATGAACATGTAACATAAATCGCAAAGAAAATTAGGAATTGAAAGTAGAATAAAGAAATGTAAATCGAAGCAAGAATTCAAGCAAAATGAAAGCGTGAATCATGCGAATACAATTGCAGTAAAGGAACAAAGCGTAGAAACATAAAGCGTGGAGAGAAAATCTAAACAATCAAGAGTAGAAGTTATACCGTGTAATTGCAAAGGTGAATCAAGAATCTAATGCAGAATTGAAGAGTAGAGAATCGAATTCAAGAACTAAATTCCATTTAAGAGAACAAAAGCATAAGAGAGATATGAATAGTAAAATGTGAAGTGAACAAGTGAATTGCAATTGAAGAAGACCTAAATCAACGAAGAAACGAGAATAATTGCATGTAATTGTAGATGGAACCAGAAATTGAAGAAGCAAGAAGTGTGAACTCCGAATTCAATTGCGAAATATTCAAGGTTTATGCAGAAGATTCAATACAAGAGATTCAAGAATTGAGAAGAGAAAGAGAAGTTAGAAGAGAGAAGAACGAGAGAATAGAGAGTTACACAATCGCACAACTCTCAGTACAAGAAGAAGCTATCTAAGATGGTTGAAACAGGTTAAGGAACTGAATTATGAAGCTTGCTTCTCGGGGCCGCGCCTTGAAGCTATTTATAGCGAGATGAATTGCGCCTCCACTTACTCCCGAGAATCGCGCAGAGGCGTAAAATTCCAGCGACTTGGCATCATTTGCGCCACCTAGTGCGCTGTGGCGTAAAATTCAAGCAAGTTGGCATCATTTGCGCCACCTAGTGCGCCCGAGGCGTAAAATTCAGCAAGTTGGCATGGAATCGCCACCTAGTCGCCAGGGCGTCTTTGCGCCACCACAGGGTCTTTGAAATGCGCCCGGCGCCCCATGACACTTCTTGGGTGATTCCTTGCACCATGGTTCACTCTAGGTTCTTGAATTGGGTCCATCCCGCTAATCTCTTCTTCAATCCTCAAAGCTATAGGTGGTTGCACAAGAATCCATATACAAACATAAGAACTTATGGAATTTAAACTATTATTTACTACTACTACTAAAATATACCTCTAACACAATATCTAAGATAAACTATCAATATATGACACGTATAGAAGCTAATTGAACCAAAAACAAGGTAAAGAAAATGTATATAAAATGAATTATCAAATACCCCACACTTATTCTTTTGCACTCTAGGGGCAAAACTTACTAAAAGAAAAGTTGATGCTATGTGAATTGGACCACTTTCAATTGAACCAGAGATGCATAGAAAGGGAAAGGGACAAAATTGAGTATCAAGATCAACAATAATCCATGAATCTATTGTACATTCAAAACAAACAAATTGACAAGTGAATTGAATAATGAATTCAAAGTGATAGGACCTCACAAGTTAGTGTTTCCTCTTGACTCTCAAGTGTTTAGGCTTTGTAATTGCACTCAAGCACATCATGCAAGCTAGCACTACCAGATTTTTACAAGCCTCTAACTTCAATAACCTGAACCACATGCAATTAAAGATCAAAAGGTCTTTATTAGGCTTGTAATGGGGCCAAGGTTAAGGTTGGATTAGAGAAAAGTTATTTAGGCTAATAACCAAGAGAAAAGAGGAGCAGTGGGGAATAAATCTAGTAAGCATGAGAATCACCCTCTAGCATGTACCTCTTTTTTTGGTTTCCCACTTATTTTCATCATGGATTTTCATTTTCTTTTGCTTTTTCTGTTTCTCCTTTGATTCTTTTTTTACTTTCTTTTTTGCTTTCTTTTACTTTTTCTCTTTTTTTCTTTTCTAGATTTCATTCTTTGTAGCTTATATTATTTTCCTCTGTGCATTTCTTTCTATATACATATGCACATATTTTTTCGCATGTTTGTTACCCTTTTCATAGCCACGCCAATTCATCAATTCACATACTATGCTTGTTTGAAGGTTATACCCCACACTTAATTGGAAATTATTCCCAAAACAATTCCAAAGCTCCTTTAATCCTAAGGTTAGGGGACATCATTGTTTTCCATTTTTCAGCTTGTAATGAGCTTAAAATTGAAGAAAGGGTATACAGGCTCAAGGGAATAACAAGGGAAAGATATAAAAGGTAGGCTCATTTGGCTAGTAGCTTAAGAAGACATCTGCCTAAATCATATCAATAATGCATGTGATCAAGAAATATCAACAAGAGTCAAGGAAAAATCCAGAGCAACTAACAAGATGAGTGTTAATCACACAAGAAAGAAATTAGGTGGAAGAAATGGTTCCACCATATCTCAGGCTCAAATTCTCACAAGGTTTGTTTTCTATCACAAATCATCCAAGCTTCGTTTTCAAGTCAATTGCAGTTCAAAATGCACAAATAGATCATAAGAAAATTGAACATCTCTCCACTAAAAATGTTTGTAACTTCCACAGTTTATACACCTGCAACTTCAAAGAAAAGGTATGTTTCACATTTACTATTATTTTCCTTTCAACACTCAAACGTAACAAAAAATTAAAGAAAGCAAGAGCAAAAACATAACACAAAATATTCACAAAATCCCCCCCACACTTGAAATTTGCATTGTCCTCAATGTAACATAGAGTGCATCAATGAAGTCAACCGCAATTCAAGACGAAAAAGGAATAGAAAACTCCTCAAGGGCCAAATATCGCACGTCCGCCGCTAGGTTCAAGGAGGACAACTCGCTCACTTTCTTCCGCTTTCGGACTTTCATGAAATTCTTGAGTTGATGACCGTTTACCTTCCAAACTTTACCCGACTTCATCTCTTATTTCAATTTGTACCATGGGAAAAACATTAGTAATGACGAAAGGACCATCCCATCGAGAACGAAGCTTACCGGCTATGAGCTTCAACCGAGAATTGAATAACAACACTTTTTGGCCCACTTTAAACTCCTTCCTCAGAATCATACTATCGTGATACTTCTTAACTTTTTCCTTGTAGATCTTGGAGTTCTCATAAGCCTCCAAACGGAGCTCCTCAAGTTCTTGTAATTGAAGCTTTCTATGTGCACCAGCCTGGTCAATTTCCAAGTTGCATTTCTTCACAGCCCAGTACGACCGATGCTCAATCTCCACGGGTAAATGATGCCTTTACCAAAGACCATCTGTAAGGGGACATGCCGGTTGGTGTCCTATAAGTGTTTCATGGCCCAAAGAGCATCTTCAAGTTGCCTCTGCTCCAATCTTTTCTGTTAGGGTGGACCATCTTTTGTAGCATGAGCTTGATATCTCTGTTGAACACTTCAGCTTGACCATTAGTTTGGGGATGATAGGCTGTGGAAACTCTATGCACGACCCCATACTTATGTAGCAGCGATCGCATGCTGAAATTGCAAAAATGGCTCCCTTTGTCACTGATAATGGCCTTAGGCACACCAAACCTGCAAAAAATATTGGATCTAACAAAATCCACAACAACTTTAGAATCATTAGTCCTGGTGGCCTTAGCCTCAACCCACTTTGATACATAATCAACAGCTAACAAAATATATGAATAACCAGAGGAGACAGGGAAAGGGCCCATGAAGTCAATACCCCAAACATCAAATACTTCACAGAAAATAATAGGTTGTTGGGGCATCTCATGCCTTCGAGTGATGGCCATCCCAGCTCTCTGACACGACCGCTCCAAAGTCTTTGAAAAGCTTATATGCATCCCGAAAATAGTAGGCCAATAAAACCTTTGTCCAACACTTTCCCCGTCGTCCGTTGAGGACCATAGTGTCCTCCTACCTGGTGAAGCATGACAAAACGGAGGACCGATTGGATCTCATGACTTGGAATACACTCGCGGATAATGCTATATTCGCAAAACCTCCACAAATAAGGGTCATCCCAGACATAATATTTTGCATCACTTTTTAATTTTTCAATTTGTGATTTAGATGCATTAGGAGGTATAGCAGATGTAACCAAGTGATTAACAATATCAGCAAACCAAGGTACTATATCACAAGAGTATATCAAAGATAAGATGTTCATCAGGAAAATCATCTTTAATAGGTAAAAGATCAAGGTTACCCTCAATCCTACTCAAGTGATCAAGCAACTAGATTTTTTCGCACCACTTTTGTCCCGATTTCTATGTCAAACTCCGTAGAAGAAGCATCCATCTAATTAACCTTGGTTTAGCATCACCTTCTTCTTCAACAGAAATTTCAGAACTGCATGGTCGGAGAAAACAATGATTTTAGAGCCAAGCAAGTAAGCACGAAATTTATCTAAAGCAAAAACAATTGCCAAAAGCTTTTTCAATAGTGGTGTAGTTTGCTTGGGCAGCATCCGATTATGCGAGAAGCATATGCAATAACATGAGAGTGTCGTCAATTCTTTGAGCTAAAACTGCCCCAATTGCAAAGTTAGAAGCATCACACATTAGCTCAAAGGAAGCTCAATCAGGTGGCTGCTGATAGGTGTTGTGGTAAGCCGCATCTTTAGCTCATCAAAAGCCTTTATGCATGTTTGGTGAAGGAGAAATCTGCATCCTTTTGGAGGAGCTTGGACAATGGCAGGGCAATCTTGTGAAATCTTGAATAAATCTCCCGTAGAAACCTCGCATGTCCAAGAAAAGAACGCACTTCCCATTTGAAGCGGGGTAAGGCAAAGCAGTAATAATATCTATTTTTGCCTTATCAACTTCAATGCCTCTATTAGAAACTAGATGTCCTAAGACTATACCCTCACTAACCATGAAATGACATTTTTCAAAATTCAGCACCAAGTTAGTCTCAATACATCTATTTAAAACTCTAGAGAGGCTATCCAAACATGTGTCAAAGGATGAACCATATACAGTGAAATCATCCATAAACACCTCCATGCAACTCTCTAAGAGGTCAGAGAATATACTCACCATGCATCTTTGGAATGTACCAGGTGCATTGCATAAGCCAAAAGGCATCCTGGTGTAAGCATAAGTCCCAAATGGACAGGTGAAGGTGGTCTTGTGCTGGTCTTCTGGAGCAATGTGAATCATATATCCGAAAATCCATCCGAAGCGTAATGTGATTTACCTGCCAACCTCTCTAAGACTTGATCAATGAATGGAAGAGGGAAGTGGTCCTTTCGGGTGGCTTGGTTGAGTCTTCTATAATCAATACAGACCCTCCAACTGTTGGTGACTCTAGTTGGAACCAATTCATTGTCCTTGTTCTGCACCACAGTTATGCCAGATTTCTTAGGGACCACTTGGACAGGTGAAACCCATGTGCTGTCTGAAATGGGGTAGATGATGCCAGCTGCAAGCAATTTCATGACTTCTTTCTTTACTACCTCCAGAATGGTAGGATTGAGTCTCCTTTGTGGTTGTCTTACAGGTTTAGACTCATCCTCTAGCAGTATTCGGTGCATGCAAATGGTTTGGATTAATTCCGGGAAGATCGGCTAATGTCCATCCAATGGCTTTCTTGTGCACCTTCAACATGTTCAGCAGCCTTCTCCTCTTGCTCATCTTGCAAAGTACTAGAAATGATAATGGAAGCTTAGAATCATCTAAGTAAGCATACTTCAAGTGATGAGGCGGTGGCTTCAACTCTAAGCTTGGTGGCGGTTTAATGGAAGGTAATGTTGGCTTGTTTCGCAAAGATATCAATGAGATGCGAGAACTTGTAGACCAAGGTGTGCAACATGCAAGTTAGAACCTGCATGATGCAATGGCAAGTATTAATCTCTGCACATATAGTACAAACGGTGTCTCCATCATGACAAGAAGAGCAAGCCAATTCAGAATTTAATTGAGAGAAATTAGTAAAATCAAAATCAAGTTCAGAATCAAAATCGTACAACTATCTACACAATCATCAATTAAATCTATGGAAAAAACAGGAATGCTCTTTCAGCAGGTTTCATGCTTTCAGTATGTTGAACTTCACAATATCATCTCGAATTCCATAGACGATGTGCAGGAATGAACATCAATCTTGGTCCTTGCAGTCATTAAAAATGGTCGCCCTAGGATCAATGTAGGTGAAGGTGCTCTATCCGCATATCAAGAATGTAAAAATCTCGGGTAGAAAATCAATTCGTTAACTCGAACTAACACATCTTCTAGGACTCCACGTGGATGGACAAGCACTCTTATTGTGAGTGAATAATAACTCCAGTTGGTTTTAACTCACCAATCTGCAATGACCAGATCAAGTAGGCATCACATTAATAGAAGCTCCCAAGTCTATCATGGCATCCACAAAAGTGCGATCTCCAATTGTGCAAGGCACCGCAAAGTTCCCGGATCTTGGCACTTTTGTGGGAAGTTAGGCGAGGGAGTGGAGAAACATGTGTGCTTTGGATAAGAGCGAGAAACATTTCTTCCCAAGTTTACCTTTTCGTTTTCCTTTAAATCTTCTTTTGTGGGTGCCATTCTTTTAAAAATTTGGCATACTTGGGAATTTGCTTGATAGCATCTAACAAAGGTATATTAACTTCTACTTTCCTAAATGTTTCTAATAATTCTTTTTCTAATTTGATTTTTTTGAATGTATATTTGAAAGGAAAAAGGAAGAGGAAGTCGTTTCACCTTATCCGTTGTGAATTTTCAGATCCCGAACATTTGGCTGCAATTCCTTACCACTTCTCAAGGTGATGGCACTCACATTCCCCATTGGATTAGCTACTGTTTGGGAAGGAATGTTACAGAACCTTGTTCTTTGCAAGTGATTCACGGTGGTGGCCTTTGTCCAATTTGAGTTTTCAAATCCACAATAAGCTAAGAAGCATTCACATTTTTTGAACTGCAGATTGGTAGTTGCCATCTGCTTTCATCAAATCCTCTAAGGATGGTCCAGCACTGTTCACAGGTGGTGTTTGAGTAGGTTGGACCATTTGTTGCCTGTCATGGGAGGTGGTTGATACTTGTTAGGAGGTTGAAACCTTTCTTTGTTGTTCTTGTGGTTCTTGTTGGCTAGGTCCTGGACCATATCTTAAGTTAGGATGATCCCTCCAACCAGGGTTATAAGTGTTTGAATATGGATTGTACGGTCTGTGTTGGAGGTCTATATCTTTACATCCGGAGTACATTCAGCCACATTCAAACTTGTTGAACCAAGAGTTGTTCTCATTGATTTCAGTTTCTTTGCAGTGAGGGCAAGCATCAGTGGAATGTTCGGCTCCATTACAAATGCCACATAGTAGCTTAATCGCTTGCTCGTTCGTTCGGTTGCCTTTGTTGTTGACCCAAAGCTAACTGTCTCACTAGTGATGTTAACTCGTTAGTTTGTTTTCCAATCTATATGTATCAGCGGCTATAGAAGCTTCATTCACATGCTTTGAGGATGTTGAATTTCTTCTCGAACTGAATTGTCGGGAATTCTCTCGCCATATTTGCAATCAAATATCGTGCAAAGCCATTTGGTGTTTTGTCCATCAAAGCTCCACCACTTGCTGATCTACCATATTTCTCTCCATAGGCATGAGTCCTTCATAGAAGTACCGATGAGGAGTTGTTCGATTATTTGATGGTTTGGACATGTGGAACATAACTTGTTGAATCTCTCCCAATACTCATATAAGGTCTCTCCTTGCGGTTGTCTTATCCCGCTTATATCCTTCCTAATAGCCTAGATCCTAGAAGCGAGGGAAGAACTTCTCCAGAAATCTTCTTTTCATGTCATTCCATGTGGTAATAGGTGTTGGTTGAAGGTACAACCAATCCTTGGCCGCTCCATCCAAAGAGAATGGAAATGCTTTCATTTTGACAGCCTCTTCAGAATATCATTAGGTTTCATAGTGGAAGACCACATGGAATTCCTTGAGATGTTTATGTGGATCTTCACCTAAAGTCTAAAACTTAGGCAACAGATGAATCGAGTCGATTTCAATTCATAGTTAATGACACCTTCGGAATCGGAATTGATACACAAAGGTTGATAATTAATGTCGGTGTAGCCAATTCCTTAAGAGTTCTTTCCATTGGATTTGCCATTTCTTCAGCAACAGAATCACAATCAGAGTTACAATGAGAAGTTTGGTTTCTTTTCCTATTTTGATTTTTCAGCCTATGAATTGTTCTTTCAATTTCAGGATCAAATTTCAGTGAATTATCTAAGCTAGATCTGGTCATGTACTACACAAACCTCGAAAAACAAGCAGAAATACTATCTAGAAAGAATTAGAAACTATGCAGGAATTCAACAAAACAGTCAATACCTACACTAAAAGTAGAAACTATTATATGAATTCATAGTTAGTCTAGACACATGTAATATTCACAGGCAGTTTATATACAGGTGATAATTCCAAATCAAACGACGCATGTCCCCGGCAACGGCGCCATTTTGATAACCACTGTCGAATGACTATCAAAAGCTAGATTTATTCCCAATTAAATTTGTAATATAGAGGAATCAACCTAGGTCATCTCTCAGAAGACATACATCTATTCAATTCAGAATTATTCACAATTGAGAGGGGGATTTTCATGAATTAATGCAGTAAAACTAAACTGAGTTGAAATTACAAAATGAAACAAAGAACTAAAGGTAGAAGCAGAAATTGATAACAGAGCAGCGAAATGTAAATTGAGCAACAAATGATAAATGCAGAAAATGAACAATGAACATGTAACATAAATCGCAAAGAAAATTAGGAATTGAAAGTAGAATAAAGAAATGTAAATCGAAGCAAGAATTCAAGCAAAATGAAATCGTGAATCATGCGGAATACAATTGCAAGAAAGGAACAAAGCGTAGAAACATAAAGCGTGAGAGAAAATCTAAACAATCAAGAGTAGAGTTATGTTAGTGTAATTGCAAGGTGAATCAAGAATCTAATGCAGAATTGAAGAGTAGAGGAATCAGAATTCAAGAACTAAATTCCATTTAAGAGAACAAAAGCATAAGAGAGATATGAATAGTAAAATGTGAAGTGAACAGTGAATTGCAATTCGAAGAAGACCTAAATCAACGAAGAACAGAATAATTGCATGTAATTGTAGATGGAACCAGAAATTGAAGAAGCAAGAAGCTGTGAACTGAATTCAATTGCGAAATATTCAAGGTTTATGCAGAAGATTCAATACAAGAGATTCAAGAATTGAGAAGAGAAGAGAAGTTAGAAGAGAGAAGAACGAGAGAATAGAGTTGCACAATCGCACAACTCTCAGAGTACAAGAGAAGCTATCTAAGATGGTTGAAACAGTTAGGAACTGAATTATGAAGCTTGCTTCTCGGTTTCAGGCTCATAAAGCCTATTTATAGCAGATGAATTGCGCCTCCACTTACTCCAGAATCGCGCCAGGGCGTAAAATTCCAGCAGCTTGGCATCATTTGCGCCACCTAGTGCGCCAGGGCGTAAAATTCCAGCAAGTTGGCATCATTTGCGCCACCTAGTGCGCCAGGGCGTAAAATTCCAGCAAGTTGGCATGGAATGCGCCACCTGCGCGCCAGTGGCGTCTTTGCGCCACCGGGGTCCTAAATGCGCCCGCGCCCCATGACAGCTATTACTGGGTGATTCCTTGCACCATGGTTCACTCTAGGTTCTTGAATTGGGTCCATCCTTGTCGCTAATCTTCTTCAATCCTCAAAGCTATAGGTGTCGCACAAGAATCCATATACAAACATAAGAACTTATGGAATTTAAACTATTATTTACTACTACTACTAAAATATACCTCTAACACAATATCTAAGATAAACTATCAATATATGACACGTATAGAAGCTAATTGAACCAAAAACAAGGTAAAAGAAAATGTATATAAAATGAATTATCAAATACCCCACACTTATTCTTTTGCACTCGGGCAAAACTTACTAAAAGAAAAGTTGATGCTATGTGAATTGGACCACTTTCAATTGAACCAAGATGCATAGAAAGGGAAAGGACAAAATTCGAGTATCAAGATCAACAATAATCCATGAATCTATTGTACATTCAAAACAAACAAATTGACAAGTGAATTGAATAATGAATTCAAAGTGATAGGACCTCACAAGTTAGTGTTTCCTCTTGACTCTCAAGTGTTTAGGCTTGTAATTGCACTCAAGCACATCATGCAAGCTAGCACTACAGATTTTACAAGCCTCTAACTTCAATAACCTGAACCACATGCAATTAAAGATCAAAAGGTCTTTATTAGGCTTGTAATGGGGCCAAGGTTAAGGTTGGATTAGAGAAAAGTTATTTAGGCTAATAACCAAGAGAAAAAGAGAGCAAAGTGGGGAATAAATCTAGTAAGCATGAGAATCACCCTCCTAGCATGTACCTCTTTTTTGGTTTCCCACTTATTTTCATCATGGATTTTCATTTTCTTTTGCTTTTCTGTTTCTCCTTTGATTCTTTTTACTTTCTTTTTCTGCTTTCTTTTACTTTTTCTCTTTTTTTCTTTTCTAGATTTCATTCTTTGTAGCTTATATTATTTTTCTCTGTGCATTTCTTTCTATATACATATGCACATATTTTTCTCGCATGTTTGTTACCCTTTTCATAGCCACTGCCAATTCATCAATTCACATACTATGCTTGTTTGAAGGTTATACCCCACACTTAATTGGAAATTATTCCCAAAACAATTCCAAAGCTCCTTTAATCCCTAAGGTTAGGGACATCATTGTTTTCCATTTTTCAGCTTGTAATGAGCTTAAAATTGAAGAAAGGGATATACAGGCTCAAAGGGGAATAACAAGGGAAAGATATGTAAGGTAGGCTCATTTGGCTAGTAGCTTAAGAAGACATCTGCCTAAATCATATCAATAATGCATGTGATCAAGAAATATCAACAAGAGTCAAGGAAAAATCAGAGCAACTAACAAGATGAGTGTTAATCACACAAGAAAGAAATTAGGTGGAAGAAATGGTTCCACCATATCTCAGGCTCAAATTCTCACAAGGTTTGTTTTCTATCACAAATCATCCAAGCTTCAGTTTCAAGTCAATTAGTTCAAAAATGCACAAATAGATCATAAGAAAATTGAACATCTCTCCACTAAAAATGTTTGTAACTTCCACAGTTTATACACCTGCAACTTCAAAGAAAAGGTATGTTTCACATTTACTATTATTTTCCTTTCAACACTCAAACAGAAAAAAAAATTAAAGAAAAGCGAACGAGAAAACATAACAGACAAAATATTCACAAAATCCCCCCACACTTGAAATTTGCATTGTCCTCAATGTAACATAGAGTGCATCAATGAAGTCAACTGCAATTCAAGACAGAAAAAGGGAATAGAAAACTCCCTCAAGGGCCAAATATCCGCACGTCCGGCCGCCTAGGTTCAGCCAAGGACAACTCGCTCAGCTTCTTCCGCTTTCGGACTTTCATGAAATTCCTTGAGTTGATGACCGTTTACCTTCCAAACTTTACCACAGAAACTTCATCTCTTATTTCAACTGCATTACCATGGGAAAAAAAACATTAGTAATGACGAAAGGACCATCCCATCGAGAACAAGCTTCAGGCTATGAGCTTCAACCGAGAATTGAATAACAACACTTTTTGGCCCACTTTAAACTCCTTCCCTCGAGAATCATACTATCGTGATACTTCTTAACTTTTTCCTTGTAGATCTTGGAGTTCTCATAAGCCTCCAAAGCGGAGCTCCTCAAGTTCTTGTAATTGAAGCTTTCTATGTGCACCAGCCTGGTCAATTTCAAGTTGCATTTCTTCTGAAGACGACCGATGCTCAATCTCCACGAGGTAAATGACAGCCTTTACCAAAGACCATCCGTAAGGGGACATGCCAGTTGGTGTCCTATAAGCTGTTCGTGGGCCCAAAGAGCATCTTCAAGTTGCTCTGCTCCAATCTTTTTGTTAGGGTGGACCATCTTTTGTAGCATGAGCTTGATATCTCTGTTGAAACACTTCAGCTTGACCATTAGTTTGGGGGATGATAGGGTGGAAACTCTATGCACGACCCCATACTTATGTAGCGGCCGATCGCATGCCGAAATTGCAAAAATGGCTCCCTTTGTCACCGATAATGGCCTTAGGCACACCAAACTGCAAAAAATATTGGATCTAACAAAATCCACAACAACTTTAGAATCATTAGTCCTGGTGGCCTTAGCCTCAACCCACTTTGATACATAATCAACAAGCCTAACAAAATATATGAATAACCAGAGAGACAGAGGAAAGGGCCCATGAAGTCAATACCCCAAACATCAAATACTTCTAGAAAATAATAGGTTGTTGGGGCATCTCATGCCTTCGAGTGATGGCCATCCAGCTCTCTCGACATCGCTCACAGTCTTTGAAAAGCTTATATGCATCCCCGAAAATAGTAGGCCAATAAAACCCAGCGTCCAACACTTTCCTGGGCTGTCCGTTGAGGACCATAGTGTCCTCCTACCGGTGAAGCATGACAAACCGGGAGGATGATTGGATCTCATGACTTGGAATACACTGCGGATAATCTTTATCGCCGCAAAAACCTCACAAATAAGGGTCATCAGACATAATATTTTGCATCACTTTTTTAATTTTTCAATTTGTGATTTAGATGCATTAGAGGTATAGCAGATGTAACCAAGTGATTAACAATATCAAGAAACCAAGGTACTATATCACAAGAGTATATCAAAGATAAGATGTTCATCGGAAAATCATCTTTAATAGGTAAAAGATCAAGGTTACCCTCAATCCTACTCAAGTGATCAGCAACTAGATTTTCTGCACCACTTTTGTCCCTGATTTCTATGTCAAACTCCTGTAGAAGAAGCATCCATCTAATTAACCTTGGTTTAGCATCAACCTTCTTCAACGAGAAATTTTTGAGCTCGTAATGGTCAGAGAAAACAATGATTTTAGAGCCAAGCAAGTAACAACGAAATTTATCTAAAGCAAAAACAATTGCCAAAAGCTCTTTTCAAGAAGTGGTGTAGTTTGCTTGGGCAAAGATCCAATTACGAGAAGCATATGCAATAACATGAGAGTGTCGTCCAATTCTTTTGAGCTAAAAACCGCCCCAATTGCAAAGAAGCATCACACATTAGCTCAAAGGGAAGCTCCCAATCGTGGCCGACAATAGGTGTCAGGTAAGTCGCATCTTTAGCTCATCAAAAGCCTTTATGCATGTTTGGTCGAAGGAGAAATCTGCATCCTTTTGGAGGAGCTTGGACAATGGCAGGGCAATCTTGCTGAAATCTTGAATAAATCTCCTGTAGAAACCTGCATGTCCAAGAAAAGAACGCACTTCCCGCACAGAAGCGGGGTAAGGCAAAGAGGTAATAATATCTATTTTTGCCTTATCAACTTCAATGCCTCTATTAGAAACTAGATGTCCTAAGACTATACCCTCACTAACCATGAAATGACATTTTTCAAAATTCAGCACCAAGTTAGTCTCAATACATCTATTTAAAACTCTAGAGAGGCTATCCAAACATGTGTCAAAGGATGAACCATATACGGTGAAATCATCCATAAACACCTCCATGCAACTCTCTAAGAGGTCAGAGAATATACTCACCATGCATCTTTGGAATGTACCAGGTGCATTGCATAAGCCAAAAGGCATCCTGGTGTAAGCATAAGTCCCAAATGGACAGGTGAAGGTGGTCTTGTGCTGGTCTTCTGGAGCAATGTGAATCTGCATATATCCAGAAAATCCATCCAGAAAGCAGTAATGTGATTTACCTGCCAACCTCTCTAAGACTTGATCAATGAATGGAAGAGGGAAGTGGTCCTTTCGGGTGGCTTGGTTGAGTCTTCTATAATCAATACAGACCTCCAACTGTTGGTGACTCTAGTTGGAACCAATTCATTGTCCTTGTTCTCGCACCACGCTTATGCCGATTTCTTGTGGACCACTTGGACAGGTGAAACCCACGTGTATCATCTGAAATGGGGGTAGATGATGCCACCAAGCAATTTCATGACTTCTTTCTTTACTACCTCGAATGGTAGGATTGAGTCTCCTTTGTGGTTGTCTTACAGGTTTAGACTCATCCTCTAGCAAAGATTGCATGCAAATGGCCGGATTAATTCCAGGAAGATCGGCTAATGTCCATCCAATGGCTTTCTTGTGCACCTTCAACATGTTCAGCAGCCTTCTCCTCTTGCTCATCTTGCAAAGTACTAGAAATGATAACTGAAAGGGGAAGCTTCGAGAATCATCTAAGTAAGCATACTTCAAGTGATGAGGATGGCTTCAACTCTAAGCTTGGTGGCGGTTTAATGGAAGGTAATGTTGGCTTGTTTGCTGCAAGATATGAATGCGAGAACTTGTAGACCAAGGTGTGCAACATGCAAGTTAGAACCTGCATCTGCAATGGCAAGATTAATCTCTCGCACATATAGTACAAACGAGTGTCTCCATCATGACAAAAGAAGAGCAAGCCAATTCAATTTAATTCAGAGAAATTAGTAAAATCAAAATCAAGTTGAGAATCAAAATCTGTACAACTATCTACACAATCATCAATTAAATCTATGGAAAAACAGAATGCTCTTCGAGCGGTTTCATGCTTTCGAGTATGTTGAACTTCACAATATCATCTCCGAATTCCATGACAATGTGTAATAGGAATGAACATCAATCTTGGTCCTTGCAGTCATTAAAAATGGTCGCCCTAGGATCAATGTAGGTGAAGGTGCTCTATCCTGCATATCAAGAATGTAAAAATCTGCAGAGGAAAAATCAATTCGTTAACTCGAACTAACACATCTTCTAGACTCCACGTGGATGGACAGCACTCTTATTCGAAAGCTGAATAATAACTCAGTTGGTTTTAACTCACCAATCTCGCAATGACTGTAGATCAAGTAGGCATCACATTAATAGAAGCTCCCAAGTCTATCATGGCATCCACAAAAGTGCGATCTCCAATTGTGCAACCGTAAAAGTTCCGGATCTTGGCACTTTTGTGGGAAGTTGGCGAGGAGTGGAGAAACATGTGTGCTTTGGATAAGAGAGAAACATTTCTTCCCAAGTTTACCTTTTAAGTTTCCTTTAAATCTTCTTTTGTGGGTGCACAGCTTCTTTTAAAAATTTGGCATACTTGGGAATTTGCTTGATAGCATCTAACAAAGGTATATTAACTTCTACTTTCCTAAATGTTTCTAATAATTCTTTTTCTAATTCTGATTTTTTTTGAATGTATATTTATGAGAAGGAAAAGGAAGAGGAAGTGTTCTACCTTATCCGTTGTGAATTTTCGGGATCTGAACATTTGGTGCAATTCCTTACCACTTCTCAAGGTGATGGCACTCACATTCCCCATTGGATTAGCTACTGCTTGGGAAGGAATGTTACTTAACCTTGTTGCCGCAAGTGATTCACAAGTGGTGGCCAACCGTCCAATTTGAGTTTTCAAATCCACAATAGAAGCATTCACATTTTGCTGAAACTGCAGATTGGTAGTTGCCATCTGTTTCATCAAATCCTCTAAGGATGGTCCAGCACTGTTCACAGGTGGTGTTTGAGTAGGTTGGACCATTTGTTGCTGTCTCATGGGAGGTGGTTGATACTTGTTAGGAGGTTGAAACCTTTGCTGTTGTTGCTGTGGTTGCTGTTGGCTAGGTCCTGGACCATATCTTAAGTTAGGATGATCCCTCCAACCAGGGTTATAAGTGTTTGAATATGGATTGTACGGCTGTGTTGGAGGTCTATACTTTCGTTGTCCGGAGTACATTCGTACCCACATTCACTTTGACTTGTTGAACCAAGAGTTGTTCTTTGTTCAGTTTCTTGCAGTGAGGGCAAGCATCAGTGGAATGTTCACTCCATTACAAATGCCACATAGTAGCTTAATCAAGCTTACTGCGTTGCCTCGTTCCGTTAGTTGCCTTTGTTGTTGACCCAAAGCTAACTGTCTCACTAGTGATGTTAACTCAGTTAGTTTGTTTTCCAATCTATATGTATCACACTGGCTATAGAAGCTTCATTCACATGCTTTGAGGATGTTGAATTTTGAACTGAATTTGGGAATTCTCTGCCATATTTGCAATCAAATATCGCGGTAAAAGGTTGGTGTTTTGTCCATCAAAGCTCCACCACTTGTCCGCATCTACCATATTTCTCTCCATAGGCATGAGTCCTTCATGAAGTATCTTGGATGAGGAGTTGTTCAGGTTATTTGATGGTTTGGACATGTGGAACATAACTTGTTGAATCTCTCCCAATACTCATATAAGGTCTCTCTCCTCGTTGTCTTATCCCGCTTATATCCTTCCTAATAGCCGCGATCCTAGAGGCAGGGAAGAACTTCTCGTAAATCTTCTTTTCATGTCATTCCATGTGGTAATAGGTGTTGGTTGAAGGTACAACCAATCCTTGGCCGCTCCATCCAAAGAGAATGGAAATGCTTTCATTTTGACAAAGCCTCTTGGGGAATATCATTAGGCTTCATAGTGGAATGACCACATGGAATTCCTTGAGATGTTTATGTGGATCTTCACCCGCAAGTCCTAAAAACTTAGGCAAAACAGATGAATCGGTCAGATTTCAATTCATAGTTAATGACACCTTCTCGGAATCGGAATTGGATACACAAAGGTTGATAATTAATGTCGTGTAGCCAATTCCTTAAGAGTTCTTTCCATTGGATTTGCCATTTCTTCAAAGAATGTAATCACAATCGAGTTACAATGAGAAGTTTGGTTTCTTTTCCTATTTTGATTTTTCAGCCTATGAATTGTTCTTTCAATTTAGGGATCAAATTTGATGAATTATCTAAGCTAGATCTGGTCATGTACTACACAAACCTCGAAAAACAAGCGAGAAATACTATCTAGAAAGAATTAGAAACTATCGAGAATTCAACAAAACAAATAACCTACACTAAAAGTAGAAACTATTATATGAATTCATAGTTAGTCTAGACACATGTAATATTCTCTGGCGGTTTATATACAGGTGATAATTCCAAATCAAACGACGCATGTCCGCAACGGCGCCATTTTGATAACCTTTGTCGAATGACTATCAAAAGCTAGATTTATTCCCAATTAAATTTGTAATATAGAGGAATCAACCTAGGTCATCTCTCGAGAAGACATACATCTATTCAATTCAGAATTATTCACAATTGAGAGGGGATTTTCATGAATTAATGCAAGTAAAACTAAACTGAGTTGAAATTACAAAATGAAACAAAGAACTAAAGGTAGAAGCAGAAATTGATAACAGAGCAGCGAAATGTAAATTGAGCAACAAATGATAAATGCAGAAAATGAACAATGAACATGTAACATAAATCGCAAAGAAAATTAGGAATTGAAAGTAGAATAAAGAAATGTAAATCAAGCAAGAATTCAAGCAAAATGAAACGTGAATCATGCGAATACAATTGCGAAGAAAGGAACAAAGCGTAGAAACATAAAGCGTGAGAGAAAATCTAAACAATCAAGAGTAGAGTTATACCGTGTAATTGCAAGGTGAATCAAGAATCTAATGCGAGAATTGAAGAGTAGTAGGAATCAATTCAAGAACAAAATTCCATTTAAGAGAACAAAAGCATAAGAGAGATATGAATAGTAAAATGTGAAGTGAACAAGTGAATTGCAATTCAAGAAGACCTAAATCAACGAAGAAGAATAATTGCATGTAATTGTAGATGGAACGAAATTGAAGAAGCAAGAACTGAACTGAATTCAATTGCGAAATATTCAAGGTTTATGCAGAAGATTCAATACAAGAGATTCAAGAATTGAGAAGAGAAGAGAAGTTAGAAGAGAGAAGAACGAGAGAATAGAGTTGCACAATCGCACAACTCTCAGAGTACAAGAGAAGCTATCTAAGATGGTTGAAACAGTTAGGAACTGAATTATGAAGCTTGCTTCTCGGTTTCGCGCCTTGAAGCTATTTATAGCGAGATGAATTGCGCTCCACTTACTCCTTAATCGCGCCGGGCGTAAAATTCCAGCAGCTTGGCATCATTTGCGCCACCTAGTGCGCCAGGGCGTAAAATTCCAGCAAGTTGGCATCATTTGCGCCACCTAGTGCGCCAGGGCGTAAAATTCCAGCAAGTTGGCATGGAATGCGCCACCTAGTGCGCCAGGGCGTAAAATTCCAGCAAGTTGGCATGGAATGCGCCACCTAGTGCGCCAGGGCGTCTTTTGCGCCACCCTGGGGTCCTGAAATGCGCCCTGGCGCCCCATGACAGCTGCTGGGTGATTCCTTGCACCATGGTTCACTCTAGGTTCTTGAATTGGGTCCATCCTTGCGCTAATCTCTTCTTCAATCCTCAAAGCTATAGGTGTCTTTGCACAAGAATCCATATACAAACATAAGAACTTATGGAATTTAAACTATTATTTACTACTACTACTAAAATATACCTCTAACACAATATCTAAGATAAACTATCAATATATGACACGTATAGAAGCTAATTGAACCAAAAACAAGGTAAAGAAAATGTATATAAAATGAATTATCATGGCAGCCTTCCTCATTCTCACGTCTTCAGTGCCTTCATATGAGATTTTGAGAGCATCCCATAATTCTTTAGCAGTTTTGTAGGCACAGAATCTGTTGTACTCTGTTATGGAGAGAGCACATATAAGAGCATATCTTGCTTTATTGTTTAGCTCCATCATATAGTATTCTTCATTTCCCCATTCTCCTTCAAGCTTTACAATGGGGATGTCTCCTGTGGTGATTATGTTCCATAACTGTATTGGGTTGACTTGATGTACATCTCCATCCCGTCCCCCAAGAGGGGATAATCATCTCCGAGAACGCCGGAGGTTTGTTCATGGAGGTTCCTCCGGATAAGAATGATGGTCCTTGTGAGTCCTGCTGGATCTTTTCCTCTAACAGCTGTTAAGCGCTCAACCCTTAGAGGCTGAGCTCTGATACCAAACTGTAAAAGATAAAACACAAGAAGGGGGGGTTGAATTGTGTTTTTTAAAAATTTTATCCCTTTCGTCTGTGGGTTTCAAAGTTGTTCAGACGAAACAAAATTTATGTTGAAAGATTGATTTTAATGAACAAACGTTATAGTGTGATTATCCCTTGTTAGTTGATCAGACGAAACAAAAATAAACACAGTTATTTTTATACTGGTTCGTCTATTCAAGACTACGTCCGTTACCCAAAGAACATTTGAAGTTTTTCACTACCAATCGTGAAAGGGTTACAAGTATTCTTTGATCCCCGCCACTTCTGGCTATACACAGATATTCTTTGCTCCCAGCCTTATCAGGATAAACCAACAAGGTATTCTTTGAACCTAGCCTCCACAGGCTATTACAAGAGGTATTCTTTGGAATGCAGCCTCCTCAGGCTAAAATGCCACACAAGTGGACTTTGAAAGATGTTTAGAAAAACAAAGTTTTCCTCTACGTAGAGGGGTGTTTACAATAAAGCACAATAACAGATTTGAGCGAATCCTTAAGAGATAGAAGAAGATAAGCGTATTCGCCAACTTGTTCTGGTCCTGGTGAAGTCCTTTTATAGGCATCTTCTTCTAATAGCCGTTAGACTCATTTGAATGCCGTTGAGAGTCGTTGGGGATCTTCTTGAGAACTTTCCAAAAAGGTTGTCAGTTGTCCTTGATTGATAGATGAGAGTTACAGCGGATATCTCTTGAGTACTTCTTCAGATTTGAAAACTTGGCGCGAGACTCCAATCTTGATTTCACTTTTGGATAGACGAAATGTGTAATCAGTTAAAGTTGTTTCGTTTCATCCTTTCGTCTTAAGGCTTCACTCTTGGACAGACGGAGACTTTAGCTTTGCCAGTCTTCTTCCGTCTGTGCACGTTTCGTCTGATGTCTTGGCTTGTGGACAGACACAACACTTCAAACTTTGAAGGGTCATCTTCCGTCTGTGCTGGTTTTGTCTGTGTTGTAATTAATCAAAACTTAGGGACATTCTTGATCTAACAAATCTTGATCTAACAATGAGAATTTTATTTCACAAAGAAAATATGTTGTTGATTGTTTGAAGAGGTTTAATATGATGAATAAAAAATTTGCTGCAACACCTATGAATATTAATGAGAAATTGTGTTGAGATGACAATACTGAATTAGCAGATGGAACATATTATAGAAGTCTTGTTGGTGACTTAAATTACTTGTCATATACAAAACCTGACATTGTTTTTTTTTTTGTTGGTGTTGTTTCTTGACTTATGCATGTTGGACTTAAAGCTTGAAGATGTTTGGAGTGTCTCTCTGGTAGTTTTGATTTTGATGCTCTGTAATTTTGGTTTTCTTAGATGAATTGTAACTAGGAGTTTCCTATGTATTGATTGTTTAGTTTAGGCTTGCATGTGTTTGTTCTTGTTTGGAATGCTATATGTATTGATTGTTCTTGTTTCCTATGTAATCGATTACCATGTGTGGATTTCACCTAGAATAACTTTGTTCTTTGGTTTAATCGATTACCAGCCTGTTGTAATCGATTACCACTATCAGAAAGTCATTTGATTGCCTAAATTGGGTTTTTAATTTCAAATATAAATACCCGTCTTTCAAAATTCTTTCTATAACTCTTGGAAACACAAGTTTTGGAATAACTCTAACACTTTCATATTCTTTCTATCTTTTCTCCAAGAAACTCAAAAAGAACTTCAAAGTTCTTCAAAGAAATTGTTTTCAAAAGGCAATCTTGATTGAATGTTCTGACGGGTTGACATTCATAGTACTCATACGTGATCAGAATCTACACTCTAAGGTGTTTTCTAACTAATCTTTCTGTTTCCATTTTGGAATTTGGTTGATTACTCTAGGAGAGAGGTCTCTCAAGATAGAGTAAGGTTCTTTGAGAAGGGTTTTTTCAAAGGTTTGATCTTAGGGGTGCCAAGGTCAAGGAGAATGGTTCTTTGGGTTAAAGAAATGGTTGTATTGGGTGTTTTGATTTCGTTTTTGTGTTGCTTGTACAGAGTGAATGTAAAGAATGCAAAAGAGATCATAGTGGAAATCCAATTGCAACAGTTGTTGGGTTGGGACTTGATGTAGGCAGTTGGCCGAACCAGTATAAACCACTGTGCAATCTTCTTCTCCCTCATACTCTTTATCTTTTGCCTTACGTTGATCTTTAACTTTGATTAAACATTGTTTTACGTTCGGTAATTGACTCGGTAATCAATTGAAATTTGGTACAGTTAGATATTGCAATTGATTACGCATGCATATTGGTTACTAACGTGTTTCTTGATCTTTCTTTTGTGTTTTTCACTGTGCATCTTTGATATACCTTATTTTTCTATCTTAAGGTTAGATAGTTAATCAAGATTAGTAATTGGTTGATTTAAAAAGAAAGTAGAAACACACGAAATTGGGCTACCTAGAAACTTGAATCTATTCACCCCTTATAGGTTCACCCGTAGGGACCATCAATGCATAATCTTTGCAAACTTCATCTTGGGGATGCCAAAAGGATATTGAGATATTTGGCCAGAACAACAGGGTAAGAATCTGGTACTCTAGAGTGTCAAATTTTAGATTGATTGGTTATACTAATAGTGATTGGGCTAGTAGTACCGATGATAGAAAAAGTACATCTAGTTTTGTGTTTAATCTTGGTTCAAGTGCAATTTCTTGAAACTCAAAGAAACAAGAAGTTGTGGCTCTATCAACGTTTGAAGCTGTGTATATCGCAACAACTTCTACAACTTGTCAAGCAGTTTGGCTAAAGAGATTACTTGCAGATTTCAATCAACAACAGATTGGTGCAAGTAAGATCTTTTGTGATAATAGATCAACTATTGCAATGACAAAAAATTTAACATTTCATGGCAAGACCAAACATATTGACATTCGTTGTCATTTTATTTGAAAGTTTGTCTCCACTAAAAAAATCATTTTAAGGGATTCTGATACAAATGAGCCGATTGAAAATAAATTTACAAAGGCATTATTACAAGCAAAACATGAGCATTTCAAAGAGAAACTTTGAGTTAGCCTATTTAAACTAAGGGGGAGTGTTAATAATAATTAATGTATTATTTGATTCAAATTAGTATTTGACTAAATCTATTTGTTGGATTTTATATCCTTTTTATTATTTCAGATTTTATTATTTATTATTTAGTTACTTTATAATTTTACCAAGTCAATAGGTAGAGGAGTGAGTAGTGGATTAATGGGTATTGTGTTTTACCAAGTCAATAGGTAGTGGAGTAAGTAATAGACTAGTGAGTATTGTGTTTCCTTATTTTTTTTTTTTGTCTAGTTTGTAAGTGTATGTGTGCATATGAAAAGGCTCCTTAACTTCATTCAATGAAATATGTTTTTATTAAGGAAAATATATGGTAATTATTGTGTATTTATCCGTGACTTAATTAGATGATTGTATAGGAGCATAATTAGCCTTGTAATTTCCATTTTATAGCTTAGTTTTAAGAGTTAATGAGATCAACATTTTGTATATATATATACTACATTGATTTAATGGAAATCAAAACAATTACAATAAAATATCTTATTCTTGTTATGGTATCAGAGAACGATCCTAGTGCTCTTGATTATCAACTTTCCATACTTTCTACAACCACTACACAATCATGGCAAATAATGCCATAATTTTGAAATCGAACATCACTACCACCGATCCATCACATCCACTATTCAGACCAACCAGACCATTTCTTGATTCCAATCAAATTGAATGGAATCAACTACTAGTCATGGAGCAAAGCAGTTATTCATGCCCTTACAGCAAAGAAGAAAATTGGCTTTGTTGATGGTACTGTTGACGAGCCATCACAAGAGAATGACCCATTTCTGTTTGAAAAATGGAACCAACGCAACAACATGATACTTTCTTGGCTTAGTCGTGTTTCTGAATCTGATGTTGCTAAAGGGTTTATTCATGCAAAGAAAGGGCGTGAAGTATGGGTTGACTTACGAGATCAGTTTTCACATAAGAACGCCCTGGCGTTTTTCAAGTACAAAAATCAATTGTGACCATGACGCAAGGTACAATGACGGTAGCAACGTACTTTACAAAAATCGACGATAGAGGCCTCCTTGGAGATGAGTCCAACAAGACTTCAATGTTCCCAAATCTAGCTTCTTCAAGGATTCACCAAAACGAAAATGCATGGAGTAGTCTCGGCCAAAGGATGGTGTGAAGTGTGTTAAACCACAAATGAAAAGTAAAAATGGAATGGGTTGAGAAGGTGGAAGAGTGGCACTATAGAGGAACTCCAATAAGCCTAGGAGGAACTGCCACAATGAAAGCAATGACCCATTGATAAGATTCAAGGATTTTCCCTAAAGAAAACAAGAGAACTAAGCTCTCAAAAACTCCAAGTTTTTCATTAAATTTGGCAAAATGTCTTTCAATAGGAAGCAACTAGTAGACTTGCTTGGCAAGCAAGTAATACTAATCCTAGTTAGTCTAATCTGATCCTAATTAACTAAACTAAGCCTAATTAAGTCCATGTGCTAGTCTAACAGAAACATTAGTTAGTTAGCTTTGGACCAATACGAAGTGATGGAGGACTATCTCCAAATGCCCAATAAAAACTCTCCACGCACCTTATTTGTTAAATTGGGCTTTTAATTGTTTTTAATAAAAATTCGTTGTTGATTTTTGCATTTGACCTGTTATAGTATTTCAAAAATAACTCGAGCTACACAACTCCAATTGAGGCATTCTTGGTGGAAAATTAAAGAAGACTTCAAGGGCTATAAAAGCTATGAAGACACCAAAGCCCAGTTCGGAATGGATCCAGTAGTAAAATAAGCTTGAAGTTTGTGTTGGAATGCTTCCAGGAATTTTCAACGAAATGTTTTAATGTTTAGGCTTATTAGTAGTTTTCTTTCAATTTATGCAATTGTTCTAAGACTTTAATTTAGGCCTAATCCTTGGAATAGTTTAAGACTGAAAATTAGAGTCCTTGTGAGAGAGAGTGGCGCACACTCTTCCTAAGGAGAGTGGAGAGAGTTTTGGAGGGAAAGTGAATGGGAAAAGCATGCACATAGTTTGATTTCTAACCCTTGGATGAGATCTAAATCTAAGGGATGAATTTGAATCTTGAAGCACATGCTTTTGGCATAACTCGTGAGTGAATTCTAGCCTCTTGATTTAGATCTAATCAAGTGGCTATAATTCAAACTTGAGTCACAAGTTTCCCATCAACTCTAGAGTGAATTCTAGCCTCTTGATCTAGATCTAATCAAGTGGCTATAATTCAAACTTGAGTCTCAAGTTTCTCTCATAAAATCTAGCTCAACTGTGACCTTTAGATTGGATTCCAATCCAAGGGTGGAAGTTAGAAGCTTGGAGTGCAAACTTGGCTCCACTTTCATTAGTATAAGTAGTAAATTTTCTGAATTGTAATGAAATTTTGATGAATTTTAGAAAGAAGCACATTGCTTTGAGAGAGAAAGTTCTCTTCTAGATTTCTTGAGTAAACCTCTTTTGAGTCTTATCATGGTGAATTCTCCATGTGACGATTCTACCTAGAGTTTATTGCTATGCATTACGCTCCATCATCTTCTAACCTTCACCATTTTCTATTTCTTCTTCTTAATTGAGTTTTTATTCCGCAAATTGAGTGTGTAATCCGTGGAGTTTATGCTTGGGAAGTGAAGATTGGGCAAAGCAAGTGAGGCTTCCATGGAAGGCTTACATCAAGTGGTATCAAGAGCTTGTTCCTTCTTCAAGTGGAGCTTCATATCTGTGAGTTTAATTGTTTAGATCTTGAGTTTCCTTTTGAATTTTCATCTTCTTTGAGTCATGTTCTTGTTCATCTTTGAGATCCTTAAGTTGTCTTGAAATTTGGTTAAGAAAATCTATCAAATCTATGTTCAATTAGTCGTTAGCCTTATTTTTTATTTTGCCTTCAAATTTGTTCGATGAATTGTGTAGGTCTATGTGTTGTCTTGTGTTTTGATTTGAAATCTGGAAAATATGTCATGTGTTCATGTTTTTGTTGGTCAATTTGAGTTTAATTAGTAGTAATTACTAATTCCATGAATTCAACATCAATTAGTACTTGTTCCTTGCTTCTAGTATCAATTTTACTTTCAAATGATGTGTAACTTGCTAAACCGTGAGCTATATACTTGGTGAACTTTGTTTTTCCCCTGTTTTGGTACTGGATATTCACTTAAAATTCTGTACATTCAAGTTCATGCATGCAAAATTAAGACATCAACATCATTACATGCTAGTAGAGTGCTTACTATAGGTCCAAATCCCTATTACACCTTGTAATAGTCATAGCACTAGTAATTGAGCTTGGAGTGCTTTGTTTTAGGCAAAATACTTTCGATCCAGTAGCTTAAAGAGTAGAAAAGAAAAGAAGACAAGTGTTAGAAAAGAAATCAAAACAAGAAGAAACAAAGTGAGAAAAATTCAAAAGAAAGCTAGAAAATAGTCTAGAAAAAGTACTAGAAATTTTGAGTACTTAAATTGGCATTTGTGGTAAATTTGAGAACCTGTCAAGCAAGTAAAAGAAGAGTAAAGAAGTGCAAAGGAAAATTTGAGCTAAGAAATTGGACATAGAGCTAAGACATAGCACACTCAGTCACCTAGTAAAATTGCTCTTGGAAATTGGCCTAAAAGTTTGTACTTGTGACTAGCTTGTTTTGACTTAAATTTTTGCATAATTGAAACTTGTTGTATATAATACTTGTCCAACCATATATTACTGCACTTTTTCTTTGACTTCAAATTAGTGCATTAATAGCTTACAAGTTAATTGTGCCGCATACCTAATTTTGGACTCCAAATCGGTCTCTAAAGTGATCACTACCATTCTTTGAGTTTGTGCTTGTTAAATTGCTTGTCTTGGTGAGAGATCAACCCAGCATCATATTGAATCCTTGCTGTCCAGTTTGTGCCATTGTCATACATCACTGCATTCTTGAGTTTGAGTAGCTTATTTCCTTCATTTTATGCTTTTATTGCTTGTCTCTTTGGAATCCTTGAGTTTTGTCTAAAGTTTAGTCATTTCTTGGAATTCTTAGGCTTGAAAGTAGAGTTGTTCCTCTTTCACATGGATTGCAGCCATATATGAATTTGAGTTGAGGTTCACTTAAGAAGCTTAAGGAGAGAATTGAGTGGTAAAAGGCTAGAGAGAACACTAGAGAAAGAGCCACTAAGAGTGCATAAACGAACTGATACTTGAGTGACACACTTAGAGAGTGGTGAGGCCTTTGATTATTATTTTCTTTGTGTACTAACCCTTTCATTGCAGCTATGGATAGTTCACTTAGTGTGGGAAATGATTTATCTCCCAAAACTAAGAGAGTCATGGATTTCATGACGGAAAAATTCAACCATTTGCAACATGAGATGAATGAGTTGAAAGAAGAGAGTGAAAGGAGGTATAGAGATGAAGAAAGCAAGAAGGGCCGAGAGGGAAAAGGAAGAGAAGGGCATGAGGGAGGAAGTAGGACTAATAAAGGTAGTAGAAGTGAGAGAGGTAGCCAAGGAGGACACTACTACTCACCTAGAGAAAGTGATGAAAGGAGTAACCATGATGAAAGTGATGCTTATAGGGAGTATGACAGAGAGAGGAGATATAGAGGAGGTGTTGGCTGAATACCCCATGGAGACAACCAATACACCCTAGGAGATATTTTGGAGATGAGGAACCAAGACCTTGGGAGATGAATCCTCAAATTACACTTCCAAAATTTCTAGGAGAGGGGGGAGCCGAGAGCTATTTTGAGTGGGTCATGAAGGTTGACCGAGTATTTTCTTGCAACCCTACCTTACCTTGAGTGAGGAGAAGAGGCTTAACTTAGCCATATTAGATTTTGAGGGATATGCCTTGGTTTGGTGGAATCAATTCCTCATAGATGCCGAAAAGAGGAGGAGACCTTCCATTACTTCTTGGACACAATTGAAGGATGCTCTTAGAGGGAGGTTTGTTCCTAAGTCCTATGTGAGAGATTTACATATCAAGCTCCAAAGATTGACACAAGGAGGGAGGAGTGTGCAAGAGTATTATAAGGACCTTGAGCTTACTATGATGAGGGCGGGTTACTAAGAGGATAGAGAGGCTACTCTTGCAAGGTTCACACATGGGTTGAATAGGGAGATCCAAGACATCTTGGAACTCCAAAGTTATAGAACCTTGGAGGTAGCTATACATAAAGCCGAGAAGATAGAAGCTCAAATGAAGAGGAAATTCACCATGAAAATGTGATATACTAGTGAATCTTCTAGTTGGAAGGAGAAGCAAAATAAGGAGGGCACATTCAAGCCTACTTCCATGTTTGGCCGTGATGAATCTAAAGGTAAAGATGTTCCTAAATTTAATTCTAAACCATCTAACATAAAGTGCTTTAAATGTTTAGGACATGGCCACATTGCTTCTCAATGCCCAAACAAGAAGACCATGGTGATGAGGATGGATTGAGGAGTTACAAGTGAAGATTCTAGCCATTCTTCAAGTGAGCATAAAGGACAAAGTGCAAGTGAGCACTCAAGTGAAGAGTTGGCTGAAGAAGGTGACCTCCTCATGGTGAGAAGGATGCTAGGAAGTGCCTACCATGAGCTTGATGACACACAAAGAGAGAACATCTTCCACACAAGATGTAATATACAAGGGAAGGTTTTCTATTTAGTAATTGATAGTAGTAGTTGCACTAATGTAGTAAATACTAGGATAATTGAAAAGCTTGGTTTGAAAACTTCACCCACACCCCAAACCCTATAAATTGCAATGGTTAAGTGAGAAGGGTGAGTTGGTAGTGGATAGACAAGTCTTAATTGCTTTTAATATAGGAAGGTATAGTGATGGGATATTATGTGATGTAGTTCCTATGGAGGCAACTCATATGCTTTTAGGTAGACCTAGGCAATATGATACGCATGATTTGCATGATGGTGTTGCAAATACTTACATATTTTCTCATGTTGGCCGCAAGGTACATTTGAAGCCATTGTCACCTAAGGAAGTGCTAGAAGACCAAGTGAAGATGAAACTTAAAAGAGAGAGTGAAAGACAAGCTAGTGAGGCCAAGAAGCATGAAAAATCATCTAGAAATGGTAAAAAAAAGAGCCTTGGCCGAAACTTCCAGCATAATTACAAAAAATGCCACTACACAAAAACAAGTGAAAAACAAGTTAGAAAAATCATCTAAGAGTGGTTCCAAAAGGGAGAGAGGGCTTATAAGAAGAAGAGACTTTTTAGCTAGGAAATTCATATTATTATGCTTACCACATCTACTTCTTTGAGTTCTTCTCTTGTAGGTAATCTTGGAAGAAAAGAGAGCCTATGGTTGGAAAGACACTTGAAAGGGAAGTATGACCTTGCTCTTAAGTTTGATATTCCTTTTTGCTCTAACTCTTGTTTTGTGGATGATTGTGTTATAGGTCCAAGAAAGAATTCAAGTGTCTTGGAACCATGGAACAAACATCATGGAAGAAAGGAAGTGGTTAAGAGTTATAAGCTAACTTTGGGAAAGATGTCCTTAACTCTTACTTCTTCCAAATTGCATGGTTACACTTGCCTTACACTAGATTCCCATGATCTTAATATGGAATTGTTGGTTGTACCTAATAAATTTCATTTTCATAATGTTGAATTTCCTTCTAGGATGATCCAAGAGTTCAAGAAGGAGGGTACCCCACAATCCCATGGATCTAGAAGAACAAGCGTGGAATATGTTTTGAAGGATCAATTAAATTTTACTTCTACTTTTCTTGAATGTGTTGTTGATGATATAAAACAAATTAATTCATTGCTACATGATTTGCAAACTAGTAACTTTAGTAGGTTTAGGAAATTAAAGGATCACTTGATTAAGAGTGCTTCTTTACTTTTACACCTATGTCACTACTTTAAGAAACAAGTTTGCCCATATTTTGCATCATCTAACAACCAAGCTAAGGAACCATGTTTGATTTTTTATCTGTGTGGTGCTTTTATTGTAGGTGAAAGTCAAGTCAACTTGGTGACAAGTTGAAAACAAGAAGGAGGGTTTGATAGAGGACCATCACCAAATGCCCAATAAAAACTCTCCAAGCACTTTATTTGTTAAATTGGGTTTTTAATTGTTTTTAATAAAAATTCGCTGCTGATTTTTGCATCTGACCTATTTCAGTATTTCGATCATAACTCGAGCTACACAACTCCAATTGAGGCGTTCTTGTTGGCAAATTAAAGAAGACTTCAAGGGATACAAAAGCTATGAATACACCAAAGCCCAGTTCGGAATGAATCCAGTAGTAAAATAAGCTTGAAGTTTGTGTTGGAATGCTTCTAGGAATTTTCAACGAAATGTTTTAATGTTTAGGCTTATTAGTAGTTTTCTTTCAATTTATGTAATTGTTCTAAGACTTTAATTTGGGCCTAATCCTTGTAATAGTTTAAGACTGAAAATTAGAGTCCTTGTGAGAGAGAGTGGCGCACACTCTCCCTAAGGAGAGTGGAGAGAGATTTGGAGGGAAAGTGAGTGGGAAAAGCATGCACATAGTTTGAATTCTAACCCTTGGATGAGATCTAAATCTAAAGGATGAATTTGAATCTTGAAGCACATGCTTTTGGAACAACTCAAGAGTTAATTCTAGCCTCTTGATCTAGATCTAATCAAGTGGCTATAATTCAAACTTGAGTCTCAAGTTTCTCTCATCAAATCTAGCTCAACTATGACCCTTAGATTGTATTACAATCCAAGGGTGGAAGTTAGAAGCTTGGAGTGCAAACTTGGCTCCACTTTCATTAGTATAAGTAGTAAATTTTCTGAATTGTAATGAACTTTTGATGAATTTTAGAAAGAAGTACATTGCTTTGAGAGAGAAAGTTCTCTTCTAGGTTTCTTGAGTAAATCTCTTTTGAGTCTTATCATGGTGCATTCTCCATGTGGCGATTCTACCTAGAGCTTATTGCTATGCATGGCGCTCCATCATCTTCTAACCTTCACCATTTTCTATTTCTTCTTCTTAATTGAGTTTCTATTCTGCAAATTAAGTGTGTAATTCGTGCAGTTCATGCTTGGGAAGTGAAGATTGGGCAAAGCAAGTGAGACTTCCATGGAAGGCTTACATCACGAAGCAACTAGTCACATGGCTTCACATGTCATCACATGGGCTTGTCTCCAAACTGTGGCCACTTGTTTAGCCATGTCACTAATATGTGGCACTTGGGATTAAGGGTGGAGATCTCCTAATTAGGTGAAAGCATGGATCCTTTGACTAAAAAGTGTACAATGAGAAGAGTTGACCTATTTAATGAATGAGGCTCAAACCCAATTGTCTAACCAAGATGAAATCTCCACCATTTGATTATTTTTATTGATCATCACATGGAGCATGCACCCTCCATGGTTGATCCATCAAAACAAGTTCTAGAACTTCAATCAAAAGGTTAAGATTCAAGTTAGGGAGGTGAGAGTTGTGTGACTTAAGATTGAATCTTGTACCTTGGATTAGAAATAATCTTAAGGCCATGATTCAATCTTAAGTTGATGGTTAAATTATAAAAGGGCTGATTTGAATTTGCTCCATTGATTTTTAATTAATCAAGTGGCCCGAATTCAAATCAAGTTAGTGGAGAGAATACTACTATTCTCCAATTCCTCTTTCACTCTCTTTAAGGAAAGTGGTGCTCACTCTCTCTAATTTGAAGCATCTAAGACTAAGTCCACTTAATGCCAACTAGGCTGAGTACCTTTACAAATACATGGCCCAAAATCAAGTCTTAAAAGCAATTACATAATTCAAAGAAACCAATAAGGCCTAAACAACTAAGAAACTCACTGGAAAATCTTGGCAACATCCAAACGTTAACTTCAAGCTCCATTTTCTCTTAGATGCAATATGAACTAGTATTTGGTGCCTTCATAGCTTTTGTAGCCCTTTAAGTCCTCTTTAAAAAGACACAAGAGAAACTTAATCGGATTTGTGTAGCTCAAGTTATGCTTGAAATACCAAACCTGATCAGACACTCAAAAACAGTAGTGAATTTATTACAAGCCCAAATGAAAGAGTAAGGTCCTCATTCTTCTTGACTTTGACTTTTGAGCATTGACCTCCTCCTCTAGCTTTGACTTGGAGAGTTTGTTGGGATTTTGGAGATAGTCCTTCATCAGCTTTGGACCCTTAAATCATGGCCTCCTAAAGTTATTACAAAGGACTAC
Source organism: Hylodesmum podocarpum (assembly GCA_026586105.1). Taxonomy (NCBI): domain Eukaryota; kingdom Viridiplantae; phylum Streptophyta; class Magnoliopsida; order Fabales; family Fabaceae; genus Hylodesmum; species Hylodesmum podocarpum. The sequence continues at coordinate 508,943 of JALJEV010000287.1, forward strand.
TCTTGTTCATACAAGTTTACAATGATATTATAGGGTCCTAATCCTAAGCTAATATACAAGTCTTGGAGCTTTTCCACTTCCTCTTCAAGCTTCCTTTGCATGCTTCTAGTAATCCTTCTTGTGGTAGATTTTCCTACATCAATTAAGGCTTTGTGGGTCGAGCTTGAGACATATCATAGTCCACTAACTTGCAATCAGCGTTAAGCTCATCTCGAGCATTGGGAAGAGAATCGCCTTTTGCAATTTCTCATAGGTCTAAATGAGTTATAGAAGGAGGTAAGATCTAACATATTGATGATTTCATCGTTGCCCAATGTTCATCAAGCATACTCTTTGATTATCCATGAAGAGATGCAGCGACAAGTCTCCTTTGAGTCCGCCGAGAACTTTTCAATCGCAGTCGCAATCCCGGGAAAAGTAGGTAATTCAAAGTAGAAAATGTGTGATCATTGCAATCAATCCATGCATACCATAGATGAATGCCAAATTATGAAATTTCATTGTAAGTTATGTTATAAGAGGGGTCACAGAGATGATAGATGTTGACTGAAAAACGAAAACAATAGCAAATAAGGACATTTCAAGGGGCAACACAATTTCCGTAGTGGGAATCAACCAGTAGTGAATACAAAATCTCAAAATGCTTCAAATTTTTCTAGCACAGTACTAGGATTCACCGTAGAGCAAATTAAATGATTGTCACAAGCAATCAGTGCCTTGAATCACACTAATTCTTATGATGTTGACACTAATGTCGCAGGTTTGATTTTGTTGACTCTTATGTCTATTAATTCTAGTAATACAAGTTCTTAAATTTTATTTTTTTTGACGGATCACATATTTTCCCACCTATCTCTCTTAACATAACCCAAATCTTCAAATACCACAAATGTCAATTTAGCCAATGGTGCTATAACACAAATCACACACACCAACACTGTAAATTTTTCCAACTTAGAACTAAAAAATGCACTATGTGTTCCATCCTTTAACTTGAATTTAATTTCAGATAGTAAATTAACAAAACATCTTAATTGTTGTATCCTATTCTTTCCTGAGTATTTTACTTTGTAAGACTTGATTTTGGGGAAGATGATTGGCTCAGGTAGACAACGTTGATAACTCACAAAAGTGAGTTATTTTTATACTCTTTTTATTATATAAATTGTCCATTAAACAGTCTTACGCAGTCCAAACAACCACTAATTGCTCTTAATTTATAACATTTTTGTTAAGACTTGTTGATGGTTTTTTAAGTATTTCAAGGTTAAAAATAGTCAAAAAGAGGGGAAAACGTGCTAAGGAACACATCTCTCACGAGTTGGAGCACTAGTGAAGAATCAGTGTGAATTACTACTCATCTCACGCGTGTTGGATGACTTGCATAACATGTTTGCTCTCTGGAACATGATCTCGCACAAGTTGGGCTCGCGAAAAGATCACATACACTAGATCTTATCTTTTACAAAGAAAATCCAGGATCTTATCTTTCAATATCTTATTTTATGCAAAGGAAGCTGAAGATATTATTTTATTTTAAAAATAAAGATCTCATATTATCTTTTAAGATCTTATCAAAGGAAGTCCAAGTCCACTGAGAAGGCTATATATTCACAAGCTACTATCAACAAAGGAGCGGAACTAGAGATATACACGAGAGAAACCCTTTTTTTCTGCCATTCCCTACTAGGGAATTGGGGATTGGGAACGAGAGAGCAACAACAAGAATATAAGAAGGAGAAGAGCACTCCACGACTCAAACCCTTTGGGAAGTCTTGTCTGTATATTCTTTCTCTTTTACTTATCTTTGTGTTGTGATCTTTAGTACCATGAACTAATTCCCTCTTTGATTGGGAGAACGATGTAACTCAAATTTATTCTTTTATATAATTCTCGATGTTGTTCAGTATATATTTGGGTGTTTATTCTTTGCGCTTAATGTTATTTGTTAATTGACGACTAATATATTGATGGGTAAATCTAAGGTAACTCTGACAAAGTATGCCTAAGTAATACTGAAGAATTAAACCATTATTATGCTACAGTCCTAGAGATAGGAGTAAGTAGTAGTGTGGATTGCACCTAAGTTAATAAACCTAGGTAATTGATAAATTTAATTCCCTAATTAACCAAGGTAATTGATAAATTTAATTCCCTAATTAACTTGGATTACCCTGGATTCATAAATTTAATTCCCTAATTAACCTAGCTAATTGATGCAATCCTCAAGATGCATGGACCTTCATGCTTCAATGGTGACTTTGTGTTTGGAGAAGAAGAAGCTCACGACCTCAAAGAGAAAAGAAAGAAGAAAGCGATTTAGAAGAGAAGAGGAATGGAAGCGCCATAGCAAGTGCTAATAAGCTCAAGGTGGAACTGCCACAATGGAACAAGGAAGCCATTAATGAGATTCAAGGTTCTTCACAAGAACACAAGAGAGAAGATACTCTCATCAATTCTGAATTCTATTTCAATTTTGCCAAAAGTGTTTACAATTCAAAAGAAATCCTATATATACTAGCTAGTGTGGCGCCAAGCTTGGGAACTAAGGACCAAACCGTAACCCTTGGATCTAGCTTGGGATCAACGTGTGGAAAGCTCTCTCAAGGACATCACACGGATCACCAAGCTCCATCCTTGGATCAAAGAAGCATCCTAAGGTCACGTTTTGGAGCAAAGGTGGTGGTAGAAGCATGACTTAAGTTTGAATTCTAGCCTCTTGATTAGATCTTAATCATAGGATTAGAATTCACTTATGAAGTGGTGACAAAAAACATGTGCTAGCTGAATTTGAACTCAACCATTGGATTAGAGAGTGAAGATCTCATCTAAAGGTTGAAATTCAAATTGAGTTAGTGCTTCTTCCACTACTTTCCCTCCAAATCTCTCCCACTCTCGTTAGAGAAAGTGTGCGCCACTCTCTCTCTTTTTAGAGGTCAATTTTGGCCCTATCATGCTAAGTATGGACGTGGACTTCACATGCATACAAGGTCCACAATTATTCATCTTATAATCCTAATTATAATTTAATAAAGTTTCTAAGAGATTACAAGTCCTATTACATAACAAGGAGAAGTCTTGAGTTGACTCTTGACTTTGATGTTGACTTTGACTTTTGAGTTGACTTTCCACTTCTTCTTGTATTCTCTTTGTCGTGGCCCTTGTAACTCTTCTAGTGAAGGTGGGTCCTCCATCAAACCCTCTTTCTTGACTTGAACTTATCCTCAAGTTATACTCCTCTTTACCTACAACACAAGGAGATAAATCACTAACATTGAAAGAGTTACTACAAGTGTAAGTGTTTGGGAGGTTAAGTTTATAAGCATTGGGTCCAAGCCTTTGGAAAATTTTGAATGGACCATCTTCTCTTGGCATGAGTTTGGATCCCCTAAGAGTAGGGAACCTCTCTTTCCTTAGATGAAGCCAAACCAAACCGCCTATTTGAAATTGCACATCCTTTTTTATGTTGGTTTGCTTTAGCCGCCACTTTAGTGTATCTCCTCTCAATTTGTTCTCTTATTTTAGCATGAAGAGACTTCACTCTTTCGGCCTTGCTAGCTCCATCTACATCCAAAGAAAACTCAAGTGGCAAAGGATTAAGATCAAGAGGTGTTAGTGGGTTAAAACCATACACTTGCTCCAAAGGGTCCTCCCAAAATGGCTAAGAAATTTGGAGTCCGTATCACTCACTATGCTCTTCGGCAAGCCATGCAACCTCACCACTTCTTTAAAGAAAAGTTTTGTTATGTGTGTGGCATCATCAAATTTATGACAAGCAATGAAATGTGCCATTTTAGAAAACCTACACACTACAACAAACAAAGAGTCCATTCCCTTTTTGATTCTCGGCAACCCAAGGACAAAGTCCATAGAAATATCAACCCAAGGGGAATTAGGAATGGGGAGGGGTGTGTACAAACCATGATTCAAAACCCTAGATTTGGCCCTATGGCATGCAATGCACTTAGCTATAAACCGGTTCACATTTTTCTTCATATGTGGCCAATAAAAATGTTCATGCAACATAACAAGGGTTTTATAAATCCCAAAATGTCCTATGATGCCCCCCTCATGTGCTTCACAAACCAATAGGTCTCTTAAGGATGTCTTAGACACACACAAAGTTTTTCCTTTAAAGAGGTATCCATCATGCCTAAAGAAATCCTTATGAGCCCTATGCACACACATCATGTAAACTTCACTAAAATCAATGTCATTCTCATACAAGCATTTAATATGTTCAAAACCTAGCATCTTAGTTTCTAACATGGTAAGCAAAACATATCTCTTACTAAGTGCATCAGCTACTACATTATTTACACCTTTCTTGTATTTAATGACATAAGGAAAAGTCTCAATGAATTCTACCCATCTTGCATGCCTTTTACCCAATTTTCCTTGCCCCTTGAGATGCTTCAAGGCTTCATGGTCCATGTGCGCAATGAACTCCTTGGGAAGGAGGTAGTATTGCCACACTTGGAAGGCTCTTACCAAGGCATACATCTCTTTGTCATATGTGGAGTAGTTCACTTGGGCACCCTTGAGTTTCTCACTGAAATAAGCCACGGGATGACCTCCTTGAATCAACACGACACCCACACCTATATTAGAAGCATCACACTCAAATTCAAATGACAAATTAAAATTAGGTAAGGCAAGAATAGGTGCATTGGTGAACTTTTCTTTTAATATCCGAAAGGCATTCTCTTGCTTAGTGATGTAAGACCATGAAACTAGGTGATGCTCCACGGATCTAACACCTTTGATTGCCCAATCTTCAATTCACCAAGTGATCCTCACTCAAGATCAAGAGAGGCTTGCGGAATATAGGCTAAGATAGGTGATGGTTTCGGTATGTGACCAAGAAGAAGAAAATCAAAAGTGGAATGAGATTAGAAGCATGATAGCGCCATGATCCAAAGGAATCAATAAGCTAAGTGATGAATCGCCACTTGAGTCATGGATCAAGATAAGATTCAAGGTTCTTTGAAGAAACCCTAGGAGAGAACTCCCCTTTCTCAAGACACAAGTCTTAGAAATTCTATTTCATTCAATTCAAAAGTGATTCCAAAATGGAAATTGCCTAAGTTATAAGACCCCTTGTGTGTGGTTGGCCTTGAGTCATCCTAGCCACTTGATCCTTGATGGATTGATCAAGTGATGCTAAGTACCCCTCACTTGATCAATTCAAGAAGGATCTAGAGTTAATGAGATCAAGAGGCTCATAACTCATCTAAGTTTTTGATGATCATGGATTAATTAAGATGGAATTCTATGCCTTGGATTAGAAGTAAATCCTAAGGCTAAAATCCCTTCTTAGATGAGAGTCAACAATTTAGAACTTGACTTAAATTTACACCTTTGATTATGGGATAATCAAGTGGTGGAAATTTAAATGAAGTTAGTGGCAATTCCACTAATTCTCTCTTCTAATCCATCCACTCTCTTTTAAGAGAGTGTATTACACTTGCTTAATTGGGTCATAAGACACTTAAGCCCATCTTAAGAGGCTTTGACCAACACAAATAGAAGTCAACATGTCCATAAAAGGAGCTTGGCCGAAATTCACAAACAAACATAGGTCCAAGCTTTACACAAATTAAAGCTAAACTAATTACAAAATACTTAGAAAATTACAAGGCTTCATTTGCCCAATTTGTTGACTTCCAAAAGTTGACCTTTGACTTTGACTTTGACTTGTTAACTTTGACTTGGTCAACTCTTTTTTAACTTGAGCTTCTATTTAACTTTGCATTTCTCTTGTAATTCTCATGCTTGGGAGATGGTCCTCCATCAATCCCTCCTTCTTGTGGCCAACTTGTCCTCAAGTGGCCTTAGCTTATTACCTACAAAATCATTTTACCCGGATCAAAGATCAAGCAAACTCTTTTAAGTTTAACTTTTAATATCAAGATGGTTTGCCCACTAATATCAATATCAAAATGTAAATAAGTGAAGAAGGAAATCAAGTGATTGTCTATGCATAAACCGAAACTCCAAGGAGTTTCTATTTCCTCCTTTAGAAGTGTAGATATTAGTTCTTCAATCCTTGTGGAATCATGTTTGAAACTCTTGTTTAAAAGTCTTCTTTTAGGTGTAGAAGCTTGTGATGTTTCCTCCTTCTTGGACTCATTCTTCCACCTAAAAGGGCAACCATTAGTAGAATCAAACAAGAATCTCAACTTGACATTTTCAAACATTTCCCAAGACCTATTTAGAGAACCTATTGTGTCACAAATTGTGTTGTGCAAATTAGAAATAATAGGAGAATTAAGAGGCAAAGAAGTCTCCCTTTTTGATAATGCATAATCTCTAAGTACTTCTTTTCCTCTACCTAGATCATTCCATGGTTCCTCTATGCACAACTCCTCACTTGGTCCTAGAACACAAAATTTATTGGGAGTGAATCCTTTAGCTATTCCACAAGGCGCCTTTGGTATGTCAATGTACGTGTAAGTTTGTAATGTGCCCTCCTGTTTTACTTCTTTCATCAAACTATATGAACAATTAATATTATGAGAGTAAAGGTTAGTAGGCACAATTAAAAATTCCACATTTCTAAATTCAATGATTTTCCAAGGCTCAATGTCTCTCAAAGGTGGCAACCCATGTGGAATGTCCTTGGGAAACACATCTTTGAACTCCTCCTTGAATGCATCCAAATCTTATTGCTTACCTACAATGTTAGTGCTCAACACAAGAGGATTAGGTAAACAAAGAAATATGCTTTTCCTAGCTAGGAATTCTCTCTTTAGCTCACCTTTCCCAATAAGCAAACTCTCACTAAGTTTCCCTTTTGTTTTAGCCTCGGTTTGCCTAGCATCATGGGTGCTTCCACACTTGTTTTTCAACCTAGAATCCTTAGTGGCATGTTTGCTAATTTTCTTGCAACTCTCGGCTAACACTAGATTCTTAGGGTGTTTGGTTTCTTTTTTCTTTTCTTGGAGGAGCTCTCGGCCATACTATGTGTGTCACTTGAACCCTCACTTTTCTTCTCATTTTCTCTCTTTAATTTCAATTTTATTTGATCCTCACACACTTCCTTAGGTGACAAAGGCTTAAGGGTGACCTTCTTGCTCATATGAGAGAAAACATAGGTGTTGGAAACACCATCATGAATGGCATGTTTGTCATATTGCCAAGGTCTCCCAAGTAATAGGTGAGTGGCTTCCATAGGCACTACATCACATAACACATCATCTCTATATTTGCCTATGGAGAAGTTAATAAGAACTTGCTTACTAACTACCATTTCTCCCTTATCACTCAACCATTGTAGCTTGTAAGGTTTAGGGTGTGGGGATGTCCTAAGTTCTAGTTTATTTACTAATCTAGTACTAACAACATTTGTACAACTACCACTATCTATGATAAGAGAACATACCTTCCCTTCCACTAGGCATCTAGAATGGAAGATGTTTTCTCTTTGTGAGTCATCCAATTCCTTGAGGGCACTTCCAAGCATCTTCCTCACCATGAGGAGGTCTCCATCTTCCGGTTGCTCCATGCTTGAATGCTCACTAGCACTAGCTTCCTCTTCTTCACTATAAGAGTGAGTGGACTCTTCACTAGTGATTCCTCCATCCCCTCTCATGATCATGGCCTTCTTGTTGGGACATTGGGAAGCTATATGTCCATGTCCTAAACACTTAAAACACTTAATGTTAGAAGGCTTAGAAATGGGTTTTGCAACTTCCTTACCTTTAGGGTCATCTCGGCTAGACTTGTAGAAAGTCTTGGATGATCCCTCCTTCTTTTGTCTATCCTTCCAACTAGAAGATCCATGGAAGGAGCTCTTCCTATTTAGTTGGCCCTCAATCCTTTCGGCCTTGTGAATGGCATCCTCCAAGGTTCTATAAGGTTCTTTCATACTCTTCTCTAATCCTTCTCTCTTTGCTATATCTATATTCCTTCCTAAATTCATAGTAATCTCTATCACTTCTTTTATATGAACTAGGATACCTCTCTTGATTTCCTCTTCTCTCATTTTTTCTCTTATGTTCTTCCCTTAGTCTCCTCTCAAGGTCCTCCCTCTTACTCTCCTCTTCCCTCAACCGCCTAACATTTTCCCTTCTCAACTCATTCAATGTCTCCATAAAGCATTTCAAAAATCTAACATCACTAGGAAGTATTTGGTCTTCTATATTTGGGGAAATATCTCCCATGGCTGCAATGAAAAAGGATTAGTATACAAGAAAAATATAAAGTAAATAAACCTCACCACTCAACTAAGTGTTTCACTCAACACTCTTGTATCACTCTTTAGAAGGCTTTTTCTATAAGGTTCACACTTGCCTTTTTCCTCTCAATCTCCTTAGAGTTTCTTAAGAAACCTCTATCAATTATCAATGTCCAATTATCCCAAGTGAAAGAGGAACAATTCAACTACTAGCTTGAGGAAATTCAAAGGAGACAAATACTCAAGACAAAACTACTAGGAAGCCAAGAAGACAAGCAACAAAATAAGACTCAATGAACAATTAGCTACTCAAAAATTGAAATTAATGATCAAGACAATGGCTAATATATTTACTGCACTAATAATGAAGGAAAACTAGTATTTAAAACTGCAAAAATATTTGAAACAAAAACTCAAAGAAAGGAAGAAATCAAATGCAATCTTGTTGGAAAAATTTGACAGCAACCGTCACCAAAATTTGCCCAACTTGTGAAATTTTTTTAGCATAGCAAATGAGCTTGGAAAATTATGAAACCTTCGAGCTTATATATATGTATAGTGAATGACCATATGCCCAGAATTCAATAAAACAACGTTTAACCCCTTGAACCAACTACAAACCCGAAATTGCCACAGCAACAGCAAAACCATCACTAAGCTGGAATTTAGGCTTGAAAATGGGCTCAAAATGACTTGAAATTTTGGGGAATGGTTTGTGTGATGTTTATGCACGAAATAAGCTCAAATTAAGGTGCATGGCAGCCACAAATATGGGTCCAAAAACAGGGCAAAAATAGGGCAAATATGTCTAGGCACATGCAAAGCACACTACAAGTTCAAATATCATGCTATTAGCAATTTTGACACAATTTGTAATATGATGCTTGAGCCAAATGAGTAATAATGCCACAATGAGCTTGGACACTAAATTTGTGGGTTTTTAATGACCCAATTTACCAAGGTACTGCACTCAATTTTTCCCAAAAATTTTCTACTATAAGAGCTACTCCATTTTCACTCTAATTTTCTTCAATCTTCTTTTTTTGTATTTTTCTTTTCTTGAATTTTCTTTAACTCTTTTCTTTGACTATTTTCTCTTGCTCTTTTCTTTTCTTTTTTTTTTTATATATTTTTCTTTTGGCTATTCTTTGCTGTACAGTCCAAGTATAGGCTCAAATACTCAAGCAAGTCAAGTCAAACTTTGCTAACAAGCAAGATAATGCATGGTAGTGGTAACTTGAACTTATAATGAGCAATGCACATAGTAATAACACATATAAGCACTAATCAAGCCACATAAGATGCAGGGGATTAAAATTCCAGCAAAGAGACTCAAAATACATATTGAGAAAATTCATCAAACACATGGGGGCTATCAACTAGAACGTGTCTAGCATGTGAAATAGGCCATGTATGATCAACCATGAGTGTCAGAACATCTCATCTATGCATTGGACATCCAAGACACAAAATAAGACTCAAATAAAAATTCAATTGAATCAAAAATTGAAATAAAAAAGATAAGAGCTAAACTCAATACCACAAGTGAAAAACAACTAGGTGAAGAACAAGCTCTTGATACCAAATTTGATGTAAGACCATGAAACTAGGTGATGCTCCACGGATCTAACACCATTGATTTGTTAGACTTAAAACTTGAAGATGCTTTAGTGTCTCTCTTGGTGTTTTTGCTTTTGATGTAATGTAATTTTGGTTTTCCTGAGATGAAATGTAATTAGGAATTATCTATGTATTGATTGTTTAGTTTAGGCATGGATGTGGTTGTTCTTTGTTTTGATGCCCTAGAGAGTCTTGCAATCTTGTGTGATTTCTCATGTGTCAAGTGTTTGATTTCCCTCTCTAAAACAGTTTGAAAAACCTTTGGTAACCAACTGAGGTAATAGATTACCAACAGTAGGTAATAGATTACCAACAGTAGGTAACAAAGTGTGGAAATTAGAATCATGGAACAATTGGTATCAAGGGTCATCTTTTCATTCCTTCTCCAAAGGATGGATAAAATGGAAGCAACAACGACTTAATATTTTTCTGTTTGTCCATTCTTATTTATATTCTCTATATTTGATTATAATTCTCTTTGTTTTTGCTTTTGATATACCAAATAGGGGGAGAAGTATAAGTTGATAGAATATAGTTGATAGGGGGAGTAAGGAGTAAGTATATAGTTGATAGAATATAGTTGATAGGGGGAGTAATATATGGCTTATATGAACATTTATTTCATGAATCTGCAACATTTTTATTTTGTGCTTGCATTGCTAACAATTGCAGGATTCGTAAAAGATCAACACACATCCTAAACCTGTAGGAAAACCTTGGTTGAGATTTGGTACATCAAAACCAAAAAGGGGGAGATTGTTAGACTTAAAACTTGAAGATGCTTTAGTGTCTCTCTTGGTGTTTTTGCTTTTGATGTAATGTAATTTTGGTTTTCCTGAGATGAAATGTAATTAGGAATTATCTATGTATTGATTGTTTAGTTTAGGCATGGATGTGGTTGTTCTTTGTTTGGATGCCCTAGAGAGTCTTGCAATCTTGTGTGATTTCTCATGTGTCAAGTGTTTGATTTCCCTCTCTAAAACAATTTGAAAAACCTTTGGTAACCAACTGAGGTAATAGATTACCAACAGTAGGTAATAGATTACCAACAGTAGGTAACAAAGTGTGGAAATCCACTTGTTGCTTAATTTGACCCTAGATTCACTCCGAATTGGCTCTTTGTGTCTTCATGAGATTTGTAGCTCTATCAATCCCCTTTCATTTGCAACAAACCAGAGCTCAAAACGATATCTGTAGAAGAAGTTATGCCAATTTTGGTGAAAGTCCTCAAGCAGGTGCGCCTAGGCTCAACCAGGGGTATTACTCACGGGAGTAATCGATTACCAACAGTTGGTAATCGATTACCATGACCAAAAATCTCCAGAAATGTATTCTTTGCTGGAGTAATCGATTACCCCTCCTTGGTAATCGATTACCCCTCCTTGGTAATCGATTACCCTTCCTTGGTAATCGATTACCTTGTTTCAAAATCTCCAGAAATGCATTCTTTGCTGGAGTAATGGATTACCTGAGTTTTCCTCACTGGAGTAATCGATTACCCTCCCCTGGTAATCGATTACCATGTTTGAAAATGCACCCAGAAATGCTGTAACGGCTAGTTTAATCGATTACCCACTTACTGTAATCGATTACTTAGACCGTTGAGCCCTCAGATTGCCCAAATTGAGGCTCCAACGGTCCAATTTGAGGCTCCATCTGAGTCTATAAAAGTTGCTATTTCGAAAATCAATGTGTGGGTCTTGGAATACACTTTCATATACTCTCTAAAGAGAGTTCATCATTTTATCCAAGAAATCCAAAAAGAACTTCAAGAGTTCTTCAAGAAGTTTTCATAAAAGGCAAACTTGATTCATCTTACTGATTGGGTGGTACTCATTGTGTTGATTATTTATGATCAGAATCTACACTCCAGGTGTTTTCTAAACTGATCTTTTATTTGTCAATTTGATTGTTGGGTTATTACTCTAGGAGAGAGGTCTCTCTGGATAGAGTAAGAGTATTTGAGAAGTGTTTTCTCAAAGGTTTGATCTTGGGTGTGCCAAGGTCAGGGAAGAACGGTTCTTTGGGTTAAAGAACTGGTTTGGGTGTTTTGATTTCGTTTTTGTGTTACTTGTTGCAGAGTGAATGTAAAAGAACACAAAAGGGATCATTTGATAGTGGAAAACCAATTGCAACATTTGTTGGATTGAGACTGGATGTAGGCAGTTGGCTGAACCAGTATAAATCACTGTGCACTCTTCTTCTTCCTTACACTCATTACCATTTACCTTACACTGCTATTATCATTGTTCAAATTCTGCAAGTTGTTTGGTAACTGAATTGGTAATTAACTCAGTAATTAATTTGATAATCAACTTAGTAATTGATACGGTAATTGAATCAGTAATAGAATCGGTAATTGAATCGGTAATTGATACGGTAATTGATAGGTGAATCTAGAACTGATTTGTTGGAATTCAAAAGGAATTAGAATCTTGCGAATTACGGCTAAAATTGAACAAGAATCTATTCACCCCCCTCTAGATTCATACATAGGGACCAACAATTGGTATCAGAGCTTTATCTAGTAAGTTACTCTAGATTTTGATCCATAGTTCCTTAGAATGGCCGGTAATCAATTACCATTCGCTGAAGATGCCTCTATGAAAAAGAATAACATGAAGTTCTTTGCATTTAGACAAACCAGTAAAAACAGAGCTTTCCCATGCAGTTATTGTATGAAATCTAGACATAATTCTTATAATTGCATGATTAGAAAGAAAGGTATATCTTGTGGTTTGTTTAAGTAGGTTAAGAAAGTTAAACTTGATGATGCTAACATGGTTGGACCCAAGAGAAGATGGGTACCAAAAGCAAAGTAAACTTTCATATGCAGGTATGACTTGAGAGCCAAACAACTAACAATTAGAATCATGGAACAATTGGTATCAAGGGTCATCTTTTCATTCCTTCTCCAAAGGATGGATAAAATGGAAGCAACAACGACTTAATATTTTTCTGTTTGTCCATTCTTATTTATATTCTCTATATTTGATTATAATTTCTCCTGTTTTTGCTTTTGATATACCAAATAGGGGGAGAAGTATAAGTTGATAGAATATAGTTGATAGGGGGAGTAAGGAGTAAGTATATAGTTGATAGAATATAGTTGATAGGGGGAGTAATATATGGCTTATATGAACATTTATTTCATGAATCTGCAACATTTCTATTTTGTGCTTGCATTGCTAACAATTGCAGGATTCGTAAAAGATCAACACACATCCTAAACCTGTAGGAAAACCTTGGTTGAGATTTGGTACATCAAAACCAAAAAGGGGGAGATTGTTAGACTTAAAACTTGAAGATGCTTTAGTGTCTCTCTTGGTGTTTTTGCTTTTGATGTAATGTAATTTTGGTTTTCCTGAGATGAAATGTAATTAGGAATTATCTATGTATTGATTGTTTAGTTTAGGCATGGATGTGGTTGTTCTTTGTTTGGATGCCCTAGAGAGTCTTGCAATCTTGTGTGATTTCTCATGTGTCAAGTGTTTGATTTCCCTCTCTAAAACAGTTTGAAAAACCTTTGGTAACCAACTGAGGTAATAGATTACCAACAGTAGGTAATAGATTACCAACAGTAGGTAACAAAGTGTGGAAATCCACTTGTTGCTTAATTTCACCATAGATTCACTCTGAATTGGCTCTTTGTTTCTGCATGAGATTTGTAGCTCTATCAATCCTCTTTCATTTGCAACAAACCAGAGCTCAAAACGATATCTGTAGAAGAAGTTATGCCAATTTTGGTGAAAGTGCTCAAGCAGGTGCGCCCAGGCTCAACCAGGGGTATTACTCACTGGAGTAATCGATTACCAACAGTTGGTAATCGATTACCATGGCCAAAAATCTCCAGAAATGCATTCTTTGCTGGAGTAATCGATTACCCCTCCTTGGTAATCGATTACCCTTCCTTGGTAATCGATTACCTTGTTTCAAAATCTCCAGAAATGCATTCTTTGCTGGAGTAATGGATTACCTGAGTTTTCCTCATCGAGTAATCGATTACCCTCCTGGTAATCGATTACCATGTTTGAAAATGCACCGAGAAATCTTGTAACGGCTAGTTTAATCGATTACCCACTTCATGTAATCGATTACTTAGACCGTTGAGCCCTCGATTGCCCAAGTGAGGCTCAACGGTCCAATTTGAGGCTCCATCTGAGTCTATAAAAGTTGCTATTTCGAAAATCAATGTGTGGGTCTTGGAATACACTTTCATATACTCTCTAAAGAGAGTTCATCATTTTATCCAAGAAATCCATAAAGAACTTCAAGAGTTCTTCAAGAAGTTTTCATAAAAGGCAAACTTGATTCATCTTACTGATTGGGTGGTACTCATTGTGTTGATTATTTGTGATCAGAATCTACACTCCAGGTGTTTTCTAAACTGATCTTTTATTTGTCAATTTGATTGTTGGGTTATTACTCTAGGAGAGAGGTCTCTCTGGATAGAGTAAGAGTATTTGAGAAGTGTTTTCTCAAAGGTTTGATCTTGGGTGTGCCAAGGTCAGGGAAGAACGGTTCTTTGGGTTAAAGAACTGGTTTGGGTGTTTTGATTTCGTTTTTGTGTTGCTTGTAGCAAAGTGAATGTAAAAGAACACAAAAGGGATCATTTGATAGTGGAAAACCAATTGCAACAGTTGTTGGATTGGGACTGGATGTAGGCAGTTGGCTGAACCAGTATAAATCATTGTGCACTCTTCTTCTTCCTTACACTCATTACCATTTACCTTACACTGCTATTATCATTGTTCAAATTCTGCAAGTTGTTTGGTAACTGAATTGGTAATTAACTCAGTAATTAATTTGATAATCAACTTAGTAATTGATACGGTAATTGAATCAGTAATAGAATCGGAAATTGAATCGGTAATTGATACGGTAATTGATAGGTGAATCTAGAACTGATTTGTTGGAATTCAAAAGGAATTAGAATCTTGCGAATTACGGCTAAAATTGAACAAGAATCTATTCAGCCCCCCTCTAGATTCATACATAGGGACCAACATGATTGCCCAATCTTCAATTCACCAAGTGATCCTCACTCAAGATCAAGAGAGGATTGTGGAATATAGGCTAAGATAGGTGATGGTTTCGGTATGTGACCAAGAAGAAGAAAATCAAAAGTGGAATGAGATTAGAAGCATGATAGCGCCATGATCCAAAGGAATCAATAAGCTAAGTGATGAATCGCCACTTGAGTCATGGATCAAAATAAGATTCAAGGTTCTTTGAAGAAACCCTAGGAGAGAACTCCCCTTTCTCAAGACACAAGTCTTAGAAATTCTATTTCATTCAATTCAAAAGTGATTCCAAAATGGAAATTGCCTAAGTTATAAGACCCCTTGTGTGTGGTTGGCCTTGAGTCATCCTAGCCACTTGATCCTTGATGGATTGATCAAGTGATGCTAAGCACCCCTCACTTGATCAATTCAAGAAGGATCTAGAGTTAATGAGATCAAGAGGCTCATAACTCATCTAAGTTTCTGATGATCATGGATTAATTAAGATGGAATTCTATGCCTTGGATTAGAAGTAAATCCTAAGGCTAGAATCCCTTCTTAGATGAGAGTCAACAATTTAGAACTTGACTTAAATTTACACCTTTGATTATGGGATAATCAAGTGGTGGAAATTTAAATGAAGTTAGTGACAATTCCACTAATTCTCTCTCCTAATCCATCCACTCTCTTTTAAGAGAGTGTATTACACTTGCTTAGTTGGGTCATAAGACACTTAAGCCCATCTTAAGAGGCTTTGACCAACATAAATAGAAGTCAACATGTCCATAAAAGGAGCTTGGCCGAAATTCACAAACAAACATAGGTCCAAGCTTTACACAAATTAAAGCTAAACTAATTACAAAATACTTAGAAAATTACAAGGCTTCATTTGCCCAATTTGTTGACTTCCAAAAGTTGACCTTTGACTTTGACTTTGACTTGTTGACTTTGACTTGGTCAACTCTTTTTCAACTTGAGCTTCTATTTAACTTTGCATTTCTCTTGTAATTCTCATGCTTGGGAGATGGTCCTCCATCACTTAGCCCCCATACAAAAGGAATTTCTTTCTTAACAAGTTCATTTAAAGGAGATGCAATAGTAATAAAATATTTAACAAATCTCCTATAAAAACTAGCCAAGCCTTGGAAACTCCTAACAATCTTTAACACAAGTGGGAGTAAGCCATTCTTGTATAGCTTTTACCTTTCCTTCATCAACTTGAACTCCTTGGGAGCTCACTACAAAACCGAGAAACACTACCTTGTTGGTAGAGAAGGTGCACTTGCTCTTGTTGGCATAAAGATGTTCCTTCCTAAGTACTTCCAAGACACACTTCAAATGTATTAGATGATCAAGAAAAGTTTTACTATAAATCAATATGTCATCAAAATACACAACCACAAACTTTCCTAAGAACTCTCTTAACACATGATTCATAAGTCTATAAAGGTACTAGGAGCATTTGACAATCCAAAGGGCATCAGAAGCCACTCATACAAGCTAAATTTAGTTTTAAAAGCGGTTTTCCACTCATCACCTTGTTTCATCCTAATTTGGTGGTAACCACTCTTAAGATCTATCTTAGAAAACACACAAGCACCATATAGTTCATCCAACAAGTCATCTAACCTAGGGATATGATGGCGATACCTTATTGTGATGTTGTTGATGGCCCTACAATTCGTGCACATCCTCCATATGCCCTCCTTCTTAGGCACTAGTATCACGGGTGATGCACAAGGAGAAAGACTCTCCTTCACCCAACCCTTGTCCATAAGCTTTTGCACTTGCTTTTGGATTTCATGGCTCTCTTGAAGAGAACTCCTATAGCTTGGACGGTTTGGTAATGGTGCACCCGGTATCAAGTCAATTTGATGTTCAATGCCTCTAATGGGAGGAAAGTCGTGAGGTATATCCTTAGGGAACACATCTTGGAACTCTTCCAATAAGGCCTCCAAGCTTCCTTGCTCACCAACAAAGTTAGAACTCAAAATCAAAGGATTAGGTATGCAAAGAAACATAGATTTCCTAGCTATATAGTCTCTCCTAAGTTCACTCCTTTCCATCAAGAAACTTTCCTTCTTTTCACTCTTTTCATTTTTAAATTTATCATGCTTATGGACCTTAGGTTTAGATAACTTCCTTTTCAATTTACCCCCCTTGGAGCTCTCGGCCAAGGACTTGCCTCCATGCTTGGATGTGCCTTGGGAGCTCTCGGCCAAGGTGAGTTGCTTCTCTTGGTCCCTCTTAAGCTTCATCTTTATTTGGTCTTCACAAACCTCCTTTAGTGTCAATGGCTTGAGATTGATTTTCCTACCTACATGAGAGAAAATGTAAGTGTTGGCAACTCCATCATGTAATTCTTGTTTATCAAATTGCCAAGGCCTACCAAGGAGTAAGTGTGTGGCTTCCATGGGAACAACATCACAAAGTACTTCATCATTATATTTTCCAATAGTGAAAGAGATAAGTATTTGTTTGTCTACCACTAACTCTCCTTTCTCACTCAACCATTGCAACTTATACGGTTTCACATGTGAAGAGGTTTTCAAATTTAATTTATCCACTAATCTAGTACTTACGACATTAGTGCAACTTCCACTATCAACAATTAAATAGCATACCTTCCCTTTAATAGTGTATCTGCTATGGAAGATATTCTCCCTTTGTGAGTCATCAAGTTCTTTACTTACATTGCCAAGCATCCTCCTCACCATCAATAGGTCACCCTCCTCGACTTGCTCATAGGAAGAATGCTCACTTATACTTGATGCTTCACCTTCACTAGATAATGAGCTAGAGTCTTCACTTGTGATAGCTCCATCAATCCTCACCACCATAGTCTTCTTATTTGGGCAATTAGAGGCTATGTGTTCATGACCTAAACATTTGAAACACTAAATAGAACTAGGTTTAGAAGAGTTAGAATATACCTCCTTTACCTTTGATGTGTCTCGGTCATGCTTGTATCTTTGGTTGGAGTAGCTTTCTTTCTTGCCTTTGTCTCTCCGAGAGGTAGTATGTTAAGTAGAGGACCTCTTGAAGGTGGCCTTCCTCTTGATTTGTTGCTCCACCCTCTCGGCCTTGTGGATGGCCTCCTCAATGGTCACATAGCTTTGGAGCTTAAGAATGTCTTGAATCTCCCTATTAAGTCCATGGGTGAATCTTGCTAATGTGGCCTCTCTATCCTCTTGGTAATCACACCTTAGCATGGTCAACTCAAGATCCTTATAGTACTCTTGTACACTCTTGGTCCCTTGAGTCAACCTTTGGAGTTTAATGTGTAGGTCTCTCACATAGGTTAGTGGTACAAATCTCCCTCTCATGGCATCCTTAAGTTGTGTCCAAGAGGTCATTTGTGGCCTCCTTCTTCTCTCGTCCTCAACTAAGATTTGGTTCCACCATACTAGTGCATATCCCTCAAACTCCAAAATAGCTAGGTTCAACTTCTTCTCTTCATTAAGCATGGGGTAGCATGAGAACACTTAGTCTAATTTCATAATTCACTCTAAGTATGTCTCGGCACTCCCTTCACCATTGAACTTAGGTAGATTATGCTTTAAGTTCCTCTCATCTATCCTACCCTCTCCATCATAGAAATGGTTGCCATGGCCTTACCCTCCATAGTTCCCATAATCTCCCCTTCTTTCTCCCCTTCTACCTCTCCTATTACCCTTAAACTCATGGTCATCTTCATCATTACTTCCTCCCTCACTACTCCTAGGTGTAGAATGGTTCTCCCTACTACCACCCCCTCGGTTACTACCACTTCCAGCACCCCTAGGTTCTTCATTTCCACGGTTTCCACTTGTCTCACCAAGGATCCTCCTCTCAAGTTCTCTCATAATCCTTCTCTCCTCCTTAGCCCTCCTCTCTAGGTCAAATCTCTCTTCTAAACTAGCTTGCATCATAGTTTTCATTAAATCCATCATTTTCTTAGTTTTAGGTGAGAGGTTATTTCCTACACTAGGAGAACTATCCATAGCTGCAAAAGAAGGGTTAGTACACAAAAATATAGAAGAAATTAGGATCCTCCCAACTCACTAAGTGTATGCACTCAAGCCACTCGTATTTCACACTTTAAGACTCTTTCTCAAATGTTCACTCTTGTCTTTTTCCACTCAACCTCAATATATACTCTTGTTGAAACCTCTAACCAATCATTCAAGGTCTATGTTTCCAAAGTGAAAGAGGAACGATTCTAGAGTTGAGCTTAAGAATTCCAAGAAATACAAACTCAAGACAAAACCTTAGGAGTCCAATAAGACAAGCAATAAAAGGTACTCAATGAAGCAAATTTTGGCTACTCAAAAATAAGAGTTAATATGTGACAAAGGCACCTAAGCTACTGCAGTTTTGACAGCCACAAATTGATGTTCAAAACTGGAAAAATTTATAGCAAATCGAACACACAATTCTAGCCAATTAAAGAATCAATTTGAAACCGAATTAAAGATCGATTGATAAGGTAATTTCCAAGTGATTTTGTGAGATGATTTTGTGCAATATAGGTGCAGTTTTCCTTCACTTTACAGCCAATAAATATGTTCAAAATACAGGGGAAAAACAGAGTTTCAAGTTACCAAGCACATCACACACCACAAGTTCAAGAATCTAGGCTACTAGCAAGCTAAACTCAAGTTTTGGTGATAATGCCTAGTCCTAAGTGTCTCTATTATTACAAGTCCTTTGAACCACTAATTTTGGGAGTGTTTAGAGGCTCAATTAGTCAAGGTACTGCACTGCAAAATTAGGCTTTAATTTCACTAAAATCACTTTTCATTTGCTCTTTTTCTACTCACTTAAATTTTCACTAGAATTTCACTTTTCTTGTTTTCTTTTCTTTGAATTTTCTTATGATTCTTTTTCTTGTAATTTTTCTTTTGATTTTCTTTTTCCTTTGACTTTTTATACACTTTTTCTTGACTTTACTTGCTGGACCAAAATAGAAAATACCTAAGACTAAGGCAAAATTAAGTCTAAAAATTGCTAGTAATCAAGATTAGGCATAGTGAAAGCTACTTGAACTTGTAATGCACAATTCTTAGCACTTAAATCATGTGAACAACACCTCACACACATTCAAATCATGAATTCATGAATCAACAAGGATTTGGTACGGTTCATATGAAGCAATAGCATGAACACATGTGAAAAATTACTAGAACAAGTTAAGGAAGAAAATTAAACGGTGAATTGACATGAATTTGCTAGGAATTTTAGATCTAAGAATTTTTCAACATGAAAACTCAAATTCAAGATGAAGACAACTCAATGAACATGTGAAAAACTCAAGCAAGTTCATGCATCACGGATTTACAAGAAAATTTAGAAGCAAAATGAAAATTCGAAGTAAAAACTTAAACCAGATAGAAGAATGCTCCAATTAAAGTAGAACAAGCTCTAGATACCAAATTTGATGCAATCCTCAAGGACAAGTGCTCAAGACGCGTAGACCTTCATGCTTCAATGGAGACTTTGTGTTTGGAGAAGAAGAAGCTCATAACCTCAAAGAGAAAAGAAAGAAGAAAGCGATTTAGAAGAGGAATGGAAGCGTCATAGCAAATGCAAATAAGCTCAAGGTGGAACCGCCACAATGGAACAAGGAAGCCATTGATGAGATTCAAGGTTCTTCACAAGAACACAAGAAAGAAGATGCTCTCATAAATTCTGAATTCTATTTCAATTTTGCCAAAAGTGTTTACAATTCAAAATAAATCCTATATATACTAGCTAGTGTGGTGCCAAGCTTGGGAACAAAGGACCAAACCGTAACCCTTGGATCTAGCTTGGGATCAACGTGTGGAAAGCTCTCTCAAGCACTTCACACGGATCACCAAGCTCCATCCTTGGATCAAGGAAGCATCCTAAGGTCACGGTTTGGGGCAAAGGTGGTGGTAGAAGCATGACTTAAGTTTGAATTCTAGCCTCTTGATTAGATCTTAATTATAGGATTAGAATTCACTTATGAAGTGGTGCCAAAAACATGTGCTAGCTGAATTTGAACTCAACCATTGGATTAGAGAGTGTAGATCTCATCTAAAGGTTGAAATTCAAATTGAGTTAATGCTTCTTCCACTACTTTCCCTCCAAATTTCTCCTACTCTCCCTAGGGAGAGTGTGCGCCACTCTCTCTCTTTTTAGAGGTAAATTTCACATGCATACAAGGTCCATAATTATTCATCTTATAATCCTAATTACAAGTTTATAAAATTTCTAAGAGATTACAAGTCCTATTACATAACAAGGAGAAGTCTTGAGTTGACTCTTGACTTTGATGTTGACTTTGACTTTTGAGTTGACTCTCCATTTCTTCTTGTATTCTCTTTGTCATGTCCCTTGTAACTCTTCTAGTGAAGGTTGGTCCTCCATCAGTAATGATTTGGGACGTTGTACATTATATAATTAATTACGCGGCGTAGGTGATCTGAGAGGGACGGTCACGAGGGTAGGAATCCGATCCAGCCATGATTATACATGAATAACAAAAGAGGAGAATATAAGAGGGAATTAGTGGAGAATATACATGAATAACAAAAGAGAGAATATAAGAGGAGAATATAAGAGCCATGATTATACATGAATCCAATCGCTTCTTATCGTAATTCCTTTCTCAAAATTACCTTTGTTTTATTTTTCTTAAATTAATTACATATCTTTCTCCAACCATTACTTTCACTCTATTTTCATACTCTTTAGGAAATTAATAAATAAAAATACAGTTTCCAAATTGCTTATCCTCGTGGGTATGACAATCCTATTCTTAAAAATACTTATTACTTGAAGGTTGTGGTATACTTGCCATAACATGAGATGTAGGAGGTATAACTACCACCTGTATTCTGCGTATCAAGTGTCATAGCCTATACTACATGCATTCGTCAGAAAATGAATCGGTTGTTTTCCAAGTTTGTCAGTCATCCGATCTATGGCATTTACGCTTGGGTCATCCCTCAATTTCTCGTTTTAAATTACAGTCACATTTACTTCCTCGTGATTATAAAGAATTAGTGAGAAATTGTACTATTTGTCCAAAGACAAAGTAGACACGTGTATCTTTGCCAAAAAGTTCAATAACAACAAGATTCCTTTTTTCACTTTTACATTACGATGTTTGGGGTCTTTATAAAATCCCTACTCACAGTGGTTTACACTATTTTCTCACCATTGTAGAAGATTTCTAACATAAATGGAATTTTCTCATGCATCATAAATCAGAGACATAAACTTTCTTAACCAATTCTGTGCATTTTGTTGAAACCCAATTTCAAACAAGTGTTCAAACCATTAGAGGAGATAACAACTCATAGTTTATTCGCATTTGCACTTTTCTTTAAAATAAAGGAATTGAACTATAAATTTTTTGCAGTTATACTCTAAAATAAAACAGAGTTGTAGAACAAAACCATTGACATATTTTCAATGTTGTCCGTTCTCTCATGTTTCAATCAAATGTTCCACTTGAATTCTAGGGGGAATATTGATGCGCGTGGACGACGCTTAGACCACCCGCTAGCTGTGGCAAGTATACCACAATAAGTATTTATAGATTAGGGTTGTCAATCCGACAAGAATAAACAATTAGATTTTTATTTTTATTTTTGATCTTATTATTTAGAGAAGGCTGTTGAGAGTTTATTATGAAAGCAATTATTAAATAAAAGATTTAATAATAAAGAAAATGATTGGGATCCCGATTTCACCATTAATTCCCCCTAATATTCTTCTCTCTATTATTCAAATTATAATCTATTAGGTGGATCAGATTCTTACCATCGTAACTGTCCCTCTCAAGATCACCTACATTGCCTAGATTAACTTGATTAATTAATCTCTTAAAATAAAACTAAGTTAATTAGGGTTTTAGATCCATGAATCCAATGATAACTGTTAGGTTATGTCTACACTACTGCCTACTCCTATCTCTAGGACTCTAGCCCAGTAATGGTTTATTTCTCTAGTACCACCTAAGTTTCTTTTCTCTAAGTTCCATTAGGTTTACTATCACTTCATCAGTGATCAGTTAATGAATAACATTAAGTGATATGAGATAGCTTGGTGTGGAGATAGGGTGTTGGCCGATCTTCATTCTTCAATTGGCAACTCTACAAGAAATGGGAGTTAGCTTGCGAAAGACTTAACACCAAGAGATAAAACAAGAAGAAATAATAAAATGGAAGAGGGAAGAAGATGATAATAGCACCATGCTAAGCAATAAGCCAAGAGGAAGAATCGCCACAAGGATGAGTATTCATTGATAAGATCCAAGGTTCTTAGAAAAACCCAAAGAGAGAACACTCTCAAGAAATAGCTATTGCTAATTTCAATTCATAAAATGATCAAAAGACCCCTTCTACATGAGTGGAGTTTCCTAATTATACTAAGAGAGTCCAAGGCAAAATTCGGATGGCTTGCTTACCTTTGGATCAATGCTTGATCAACACATAGGAAACCTTCACTTAGGCACTTCACACGGTTCAAGCATTGGCCCTTAGATGAGCAAGGTGATTAATGGCCACAGTTCCAACTAAAGGAGGCATGAGACATGTGACTGAAGTTTAATTCTCAACCTCTTGATTAAATCTAAATCACGGGGTTAAAATTGACTCTTGAGTGGTGTGAAACATTTGACTCAATTATGAATTGTTAACCCTTTGATGAGATCTTGATCAAGAGTTTATGAATCACTCTTGAATCATACTTCATAAGGTCTTGGACGAATTCAAGCTTGGCCATTTGATTTGGATTTAATCTAATGGTTAAATTTGAATTAGAGTTAGTGTAACTGTCACTACTTTGCATCCAATCTCTCTCCATTCTCTAACAAGGAGAGTGTGCGCCACTCTCTCCCATTTTGCCTTGCACATTTTCCGTCCAACATGGTCAACATGGTCGTGAGCTTCATGCTCCAATCCAAGGCCAAATTCTACTTATTACAAGTTTTTAAGCTCCTAAGAACGAAGATTATAAAATATAAAGAAAATTACAAGGTTTAATTTTATGAGTAAATTCTTCTAGAGTTGACTATTGACTTTGACTTGTAGTCAACAGTTGACTTGTGGTCAATAGTTGACTTTGACTCTTGGTCAACTCTCCTTGAATTTGCTCTTGTATCTTCTTGAGCATAGACCTTGTAACCCTTCTTCCTTCTTGTGATGCTTGAGCCTCCAATGGGGATGGTCCTCCATCATTAAGCATAGAAGAAACAAACACCCAAATAATATAATGAGTAACATTGAGAATTATATTAGTGAATAAATTAGGGTTACATCATTCTCCCAATCAAAGGGGGAGTTAATTCATGCTTAAGAAGAAAAACAACACAAGATATAATTGAAAGAGAATACATAGATAATCTATTCTTGAGGGATTTGAACGATCCTCGCGTCTCATTCGCTATGACTTGGGGTTGAATTATCCATTTCGCTTGAACCAGTGTAATTAGGTCAGAAGACGGCTACTGAATTAGGTCAAAATCGAAAAGTGACTAAAAGTCTTAAAAATGTCCTTGTTAACAGTGATTTGTTGTGTATTTATAGCCTTTAATTAATGAACTTGAGTTTTTTACAAGCCAAACTCGCACGAGATTATAAGCAATTTGCACGAGTTAAGGTTTTAGAGAGCAAACGTGTTCTACAAGTCAAGCCAACTCACGAGTTGTGAAGCAAGTCGCACGAGTTAAGGTTATAGGGAGCACTGATTCTTCACTGGTGGTCTAATTCACGCGAGTTCAATCCTAACTCGCGAGAGCTATATTCCTTAGCACATTTTCTCCTATTTTTGGCTATTTGTAACCCTGAAACACTTAAACAAACCATCAACAAGTCCTAACACAAAATATTATGAATTTAGAGCATTTATGTAGTAAAAAGAGTATAAAAATAACTTACTTTTGTGAGTTATCAAATGTGTTTTATTAGTCGTTTAACTAATAAATAGAATCCCCACGCCTTTGCAATTCGATAAGTCTCCATTCGAGGTACTATATAACCAGCCTCCTTCCCTTGTGCATTTACGTGTCCTTGGTTGCGAATATTATGCAACGAATACTTATCCTAAATGAAAATTTGATCCTATAGCCTCGATTTACGTTTTCATTGGGTACCCACATGAACAAAAAAGATATAAATTTTTTGATTTAAGCCTCTATTTGCCTTGATAACGTTCCAAATCATTCTCCAAATCTTTCCCCAAATCCCACGCTTCTTTCCTCTCAAACAAATCATGACTCATCACCATCTTCACCATATCAGAACAATCTAGATACTACGTCCTCATCCCCAACCTCACCTTTGACACATCCAGTTTCTCCATCACCTTCCGTAATCTCACACAGCTCCTCTCCGTCACCACCATCACCAGCCCCTCCCATCGATGAGTCCATTCGCTGTTATACTCGACAAATTCATCCACTCGCATGGTAAAAGGACTACCACACGTCTTCCCACGCTGATCGCTATTTGACACAACTCGGTTCTTACCACAGTACAAGGTATCCATTATCCTCTCATTTATCTATTTCCTGTTTCTTTCCCAATCAACGTGCTTTTCTAGCCCTATTAACAACACAAACAGAATGTAACAACACATGGCAATTTGTCCCTCTTCCTCCGGGGTACAAAACTATTGGTTGTCGTTGGGTCTATAAAATCAAGTATAATTCAAATGGAACAATTGAGCGATATAAAACGTGTTTGGTTGTGAAGGGTTATACCAAATTGAAGATATCGATTGTCAAAAGACCTTTTCTCCCATTGCCAAACTCACCACTCTTCATTGTTTTGTTGACAGTTGCAGCTTCGCGCATTTGGTATTTACACCAGCTTGATGTTCACAATGCGTTCCTATCGATGGTTTGAAACAAGCATCTCACAATTAGTTTTCCACTTTTGCAAATACTGTTAAGTCCACTGGTTACATACAGTCAAAGGCAGATTAGTCACTTTTTACTAAATCTCAAGGTAAAAAGTTCACTGCTATTATCCTATTGACTAGAAATGACTTACATGAGATTAAGCTATTAGAAAATAATTTGCTCCAACATTTTTTTATTAGAAATGTTGGTGAATTAAAATACTTTTGGGCATTGAGTTTTCTCATTCCAAAAAGGGTTTTATGTCTCAAAGAAAATATGATTCAGACATTTTACAACATGCAGGATTATCAGGTGTGAAACCAGAAAATTTCCCAATGGAGCAAAATTTAAAATTGACGGATGAAAATAGTGAAGTTCTTCATGATCCAAGAAAGTATTGGAGCCTAGTTGGCAGCCTAATATACTTGACATTAACCATCCCGAACATAGTGTACTTAGTACATACACTTCGTCAGTTAATGAACAAGCCTCAGAAGCTGCACTGGGAAGCAGCATTGCGATTCCTTCGTTACATTAAGAAGGCGCTAGGTCTGGGATTGTTTTTATCATCTAAAAATAATTTAACACTTGGTGCTTATTGTGATTCAGAGTGGGGTGGATGTCATACTACTAGACGTTCTATTTCTGGTTATTGTATTTTTCTCAAACCATCACTTATCTCTTGGAAGTAAAAAAACAGACAAATGTATTTAGTACATACACTAAGTCAGTTGATGAACATGCCTCATAAGTTGTATTGGGAAGAAATATTTCAAGTCCTTCGTTATATTAAAAAAGCCCCAAGTCATGGATTGTTTTTACCATATGAAAATAATTTAGCACTTAGTGTTTAAAGTGATTCAGATTGGGGTTGATGTTGTACCAACAAACGTTCTGTTTCTGGTTATTGTATTTTTCTCGAATCACCACTTATATCTTGGAAGTAAAAAAAATAGACAAATGTTTCGCGTTCATCAACAAAAACAGAATACAGAGCAATGACCAACACTTGTCGGGAGTTGACATGACTTAGATATATACTTCGATATACACTAATCGACTTCATTGTTTTGTGATAATTGTAACACCCCCCCTTTTATTTACTTATTTTACTTATATTTTAATTTTAAAGTGGTTAATGATATAGTAAATAAAAGAGAGATTTAAGAAACAACACTTTCATTACATAAGATTTAAAGTTCTTACAAATAGATTGCATAACTTTGTCCTTTTATTATTTTACATAACTACCTTTCTACTACCTTAGAACATCTACCCAACACTTCTACACGCAAAACATAGCAAGCACCTTCACACAAGATAGTAGCAACAACCATTGCAAAACAGTGACAACTTCTCAATCCTGCAAATCTGCTCCCTCGAACGTTATTCGAGATCATCACAGGTGTTAAAAACATAAAATGCAAGGGTGAGCTTTCCTTAAACCATGATCACAAATAAATAATTTTAACTATAGGAAAACTTTTGAAACTAAGTAAAAATATTCATAAAAACCCATATTCATTAAACAATCTACAATATTCTTCAAGATTTCTTTGAAAATATAAATTTAATTATTTTAAAACCTGTGTAAAAACAAACCTTTAGTTCAAATCACAAATTAAGATAACCAACCACAATAAAACGAATAAGCCATTTATCACAATAAATAATTTAGGCATGAATTCTAAAGAATCACGTATTCAATCAAAACACAAAACCACTATTGTATGCTCCTAGTTCTATATGATGCATGTATCCTTACCATGCATTTTCACTCTTCACTCGAAATGCAATGTGGCGCCCTCCACTGAAATAGCCTGGGGCATCTGATTCTCACACTCATCAGACCCACCAGAGGTAGACACTCCGTAATTTGTTGAGTTCCCTCAGTGTCCGGTAGGACCTCCCCCGCAACATGTGATCATCATAAGCAGGGCAATTTCCCCACCAAGAGAACCCCCAAGTCCACAACATTCCACTCACTCAGGCGGGAACCCGTTCAAGGACTTACGGACTTGGTCTACTACTATCCAGTCACCAATGCAACATGTTCTAGGGCCTTGAATTGTATAATGACCTTCATCATATTTTAGGTATTGACCTTTCCACCAGGTCATCTTCATCTCACCTAATTCTAAGTATTGCCTATTCACCAAGCAATCTTAGAATATTGCCTCTCCACTAGGCATTTCCAATCGGTCATTAAACAATTCAAGTCCATCGTCATTTCAATGCAACCATGCATGTCACCACTTACTCACATCAAATTCACCAAGTATGCACAGTCATACTTCGGTGTATAATCAAACAACAATATTACTACCCTCAATATGTGTTCATGACATAGATTTGATTATTTAGTATGTTAGTATTCAAAAGAGGTTTGATCAAAGGAGGAAAGATTGAAGTTGTTCATAGAAGTCAAAGGCTTAATATAAATAAGAAAGGTTTCCATTTTACTTTTTATAAAGTAGCCATAGTATTCAAAGAAATAGTTAAAAGAGGAAAACAACTTTAAAATAATCTTTCAAAGGGTAAAGAAAGTGCAAACTTAAAGAATTAAAAGGAGTGTAAGAAAGATGAAGAAAAGAAACACCAAGAAACCAAAGAAAGATAATGAAAGTACCAACAAAACAAAGAATAGAAAAGAAGGATAAGGAAAGATCCCCTTACTGGTTTCTCCTAGCTTCTTATATTCTTCCTCTACTTACTTGCTCCTACTTTGGTTGGAGAGATTTCTTCCTAAGGTGGAGAAAGTATAGAAAGGTTTTTTGTAGTGAAGATAGTTTGAGAGAATGTATGAGTATTCTTTGGGTTATGTCTTCATTTGACACCCCTAAGTCCTATTTATAGACTTCCCAAGATATTTCTAGAGAATTGGAGATTGATTCTAAAGAAAAAATCTTAGTTTCTATGAAAATATCTTAGTTTCCATTAAAATATCTTAAAAGGTAAGAAAATATCTTAGTTTCCAAGAAAATATCTTAGTTTCCATCAAAATATCTTAAAAGATATGAAAATATCTTAGTTTCCATCAAAATATCTTAAAGAGAATTCTAGAATGGTTGAAAAGTCATTATTTTGATCACTTTCGGTAAAATAGGCATAACTTCTTCCACAAATATCGTTTTGGGCTCAGGTTTCTTGCAAATGAAAGAGGATTGACAGAGCTACAAATGTTATGAAGGCCCAAAAAGCCAATTCGGACTGCATCTGGTGTGAAATTAGCCTTGAAAGTGGACCACGAACCAGTGACGTGAATTTACTATATTTTTCCACTTTTGACCACTCTTGGTAAAATAGGCATAACTTCCTTCACAAATCTCCAATTGAGCTTCGGTTTGTTTCTAATTAAAGAAGATTGAAAGATCTAGAAATGTTATGAAGACATCAAGAGCCAGTTTGGACCGTTTCAACATGTAGAGTAAACTAGAAGTTTCTAGAAAAATTAGAATAATAAGGAATTTCTAAAATCAACAAGAATTTTCTTAGAAACATGTAGAATAAGTAAGAAATGTCTAGAAAAAGTAGAGTAATCATGAATTTTCTAGAAACAAGGAGAATAGACAAGATGTTTCTAGAATAAACAGGTACTTTTAGAGATAGATAGAATAATCAGGAATTTTCTAGAGAATTAGGATAAGTAGACTAAATATGATATTTTTTTTAGAATGGATAGTAAGAAGGTTTTTCTAAAAGATTTTGGAAGTATTTAGGATCTATAAAAAAATAACAAAGACAAGGGAAACATTCCAACAAAGGCACATAAGCACAGTCAAGAAATCAATCAAGTCAACATAATCTAATCACCAATATTTCCAATAGATCTTGATTTATTTATTTGTTTATTATTATTAAAATTTTCTTTAATATTTTATCCTTCTTCTTCAAATCATATTTAAATTTCTTGAATGTTACAATAATCAAGCAGCCTTACATATTGCTGCTAATATAGTTTTCCACGAGTGTAGAAAACACATTGAGATTGATTGTCATATTGTTCAAAAAAAATTATAGTACGGGGTGATTTGTCCTTGTTATGTTTCTACAACGATGCAGTTGACAAATATTTTTTGTCCTTGAGATTGATTGTCATATAGTTCGGGAAAACTCTTGGCAGGGAGCAGTTTGAGTACTCGTGACAACTTGAGAGTTTCAAATTTATAATATCTAACTTGAGAGAGAGTATTAAGGAAAATACACAGCAATTATTGTGTATTTATCCTTGACTTAGACAAGAAAATATATATTATGTTGCACACCTAATTGAGATGCAAAATGGAACATACATTCCACTTTGATATGAACCGCCAAAGGCAATGAATATACATTCGCAAACATGTACCCACGAAGAAGAGGAAAAAGGAAATCATGACAGGTGAAGGAAGAGCCATAACGAGAGAGACGAGGAAGGAGGAAGAAAGTATTTTGTGTTACCAAAAAAGTTATTCTACTCTGTCTTCTGAGTTATCTATTTAAGCTAGTATTAAATAGTTCATGGTATCTAAAAGCTTTTGAATTTTTCCTGAAAAATCAAACAGAAACAAATTGAAAGAGGCCCTACTTAGATCCTAAATAAGTAGGAATAAATTATAAAATATAATTCAACGAGTTTAAATATTGTTCTTACTGGGTTTTTGGGGTGTCCGAGCTCTGCTCGGCCCTTAGTATTTTGAGTGACGGAGGGATGGGTTCCCTCGTTGTAGGAGTATGTTGTGTGCAGGATTGAATATTAGTATTTTCTGTTGGTTCAATGTCCTCTTTTATAAGCATTATGGAGGAAAATCTTATGATTACGTTAGGTCCGTAAATCCCGGTGATCATACTGTCTTACGCATAAATCCCAGAATATCAGGGAATGGGTATTGTTGATGGGATAGGTAGGTTGAGTCATGTCAGTTGTCCCATCCTGACCGGGGTTAGTGGAATGAGCCCGGCATTTACTGGGATCAGCTCGGCAACTCACCCCAGCCCGGCACCTCTTCATGCCAGCCCGGTACATCAGCCCCCCGAGCTCATGTCCAAGTTATTGGTCATGAGTTGTATTTGGTGGGTCGAGGTTCATGAGTAGGAGTCCCGTGACGGTTGATATTCTTTATTTAAAGTTTATTTAAATTTTTCGTTTTAATTTTTCATTAAATGCAATGGATGGGCCTCGAATTTAGGTAACGGGCCGTTGCAGTGATGGGCCTAACTGTTATTCTTCCGGTAACGACTCTTTTCTTCCCTTTTTTAAGCGTTTTGCCCCTTCGTTTCTCACTTCTTTCTCTCTTTCGCGTTTCTCCTTCACTCTCGATGTTTTCCCTTGCTGCCATTTTCGTTTTCTTCAGAGCTCTTCCTTCATTCTTCATCCTCGTAGTTTCGCGTTCCTCTCTCCTTACCACTAGGTATGTCTTCCTCTTCTCATTCTTCGGCTACTCATAGTATTGAGAGCCAACTTCTTCCTGCTGTCACGGGTTCTGAACCCGAATCAATGGGGACTTCCTCCATTGAAGTATCCACGGAGGTGACCGATCTCAGATCGGGGCCTCCTTCCGCTACCGAGGCTCCCTTTGATGGAGCCGAGGTACAATCTGCCCCTACCGCTGAAATCTCCCCTGTTGAGATTGAGGTGCGAGAGGTCGAAGTCGCTACAGAGGTAGTCGACGTGGGGAGCTCCCTTCCCGGCGGTGCCGAGGAGGGGGTAGCGAGACCGACCAGGGGGGTCGATCTCGTCGTTCCCATTCCTGATAAAGAGCCCGACTTTTCGTGGCTTTTAGCAGAAGTGTCTAATCGAGCTTCCTGCCTCACCACTAGGGAGAGTGTTCTAGCCCTCGTCAAGAGATATAACATTGTAGGAGAGGATTTCGAGGACGGGGTTATGTGTAGGGTATGTAAGTCTGACCAAAGGGTTCATAGTAGGTTCCTTGTCGGAGGTCGGTATGCCATCTCGGTATACGAGTATATGTTTAAAGAATACGATATAGCTTTTCCCTTAAATCGTTGTGAGACCGAGGTGCTTTCTTTTCTAAACGTAGCCCCTAGTCAACTCCACCCCAACAGTTGGGGTTTTCTTCGTGCCTTCCAAGTCTTGTGCAAGCTGCTCGGCCTTAGGCCGAGCTCTCGCGCTTTATTATTATCAGTTGAGGTGCGGCCCCAAGGTAAGCTGGGCTTCTCTGAGAAGTGCCCGTACTAGAGGGCTACTCATTCCCTACACCGAGTCATACAAGAACTTTAAGGATAGGTTCTTTAAACTGTCTCCCATCAACAACCACGTCGTCAAAGCCCTTTTCCCGAAGGAAGATCCGTCACCAAGGTACCCACCGATCGGTGTAAACCTCATAAATACACCAAATTTCCCGAGGAGAGGTTGTCCTCGGCTGACAAAAATATAATCCAAGTTCTAGACAGCCTTCCCTTGCCCCTGAGCAGCCGAGCTCTGATTCACTCGGCTCGGCATGAGAATCCTTACCAGCACTTTTTAGGTAATAACCCTTAACAAATCTTTGATCTTATTTTTTGATTGGCATTTTTAACATGGTGTGTCTCTTGTTTGTTTGCAGGACTGATGGCTGATAATACCGACCTCATCCGCGCACTTCAAGCCCGTCGTGCGAGCTCGGGTCCCAGAACTCGGGGCGGTCCTACTTCTGGTTCAAAGCCAAAGGGAGCTCTCAAGTTGGCTCCTCTGCCCGAGGAGGTCAATCCGGCCCCCCCAATCTCCTCTGCACCTACCCCAGCCAAGAGATCAAGAGAAGAGGGCCCCTCTGCAACCACAAAAAGGGGAAGGGTTGAGGTGACCGAGAACACCTCAACGCTCGTCGTCATTCCCTGCACGGAGGACACATTAGCCTCTCCAACGTCAACCATCCCGGCTTCTCAACCGGAACCCATGCCTTCCACTACAATCACTCCGGCTCCTATGGCTATCTCGGCCGTAGCAGAGGAAGAGGCCTCACTTCCTTCCTTACTTGCCCCAGCTCCATCCGTGAAGACTTCCGCCAAACTCCCTCTCGGCGCTTCATGGTGCAGCAAGGAGGGAACCGAGCCGCGCATCGAGCAGATAATGGCCGATGTCCTTCCCGGGCAGTCACTGTGGGACTCGTCCATCCGGGGAGATAATGTAAAACTTGAAGATCCCTTCCCAAGCTCCTATGACAATTCCTTGTTAGACGCAGTGGGGGTCAGGGAAAATCTGGATGGGGCCGAGGTCCTCTTAGCTCGGTTGCTGGCCATCACTCGTCATGCGAAGAAGTGGGCTGATCACGCGGCCGAGCTTCAAGGCCGGGTGGCGGAGTTGGAGAATGCCTCTGCTTTGCGTGAATCCGAGTTCGCAACCCGGTTAGTCACTTGGGGAGTAGAGGCCAACAAATTGAGGTCAGAGAAGGAGAGGGCCGAGAAGGAAAGGGAGCAGGCCGAGCAAAATCTTGCTGCCGCCCTAACAGCTAAAGACGAACTGGTATAGGAGCTCATTACCACTAAGGCTATCCAAGAAGAGCTTGAGGGTAAGGTGTCTTCGGCCGGAGACCGGGCTACCTCCGCGGAATTAAAGGTCGTCCAACTACAAGAAGAGCTCGGGGTCATCACGGGTAAGCTTGAGAAAGCTGAGAAGTCAAATGAAGACCTCAAGGCTACCGTGAACCGGATGGAGGATGCCATGGTGACGACCTTCAACACCGGCCGACCGGTGTTCGTCAGGCGTGTCACATGGCTCCTACTCTTGATCCCGAGTCCTTCGACGAGCTTAAGGACGTGGTCGACGGGCAGCTTATAGACTTAGTTTAAATACTTGCTATTTTTATGGCCGGCCCTGGAGGTCGGTCTTAAGTTGTAATGAAGGTCTTCGGGCCGAATACTTGTTATTTCTTTTAATGCAGTTACTCCTTTTTATCATTTTACCTTTTTCTCCCTGCTCGTCTTGCTTTTATTTGTGCCGCTTTATTGTATACTTATTAATATTTCCTTAGTCGACCTCCAACGGGTCTTAGGATCGAACTTAGTGAATCGTGGATCGACTTCCAACGGTCGTCACCCTTAACTCGGAAACCGCCAATGTGCGAAATAAATTAAGGGACTGGTCGTCTTCCTTAGCTCGGTAGCCGTCGAGCGCGGTAAAGAACAACAAAGGGACGCGATA
The DNA here is from genome assembly GCA_026586105.1 of Hylodesmum podocarpum. Classification (NCBI taxonomy): domain Eukaryota; kingdom Viridiplantae; phylum Streptophyta; class Magnoliopsida; order Fabales; family Fabaceae; genus Hylodesmum; species Hylodesmum podocarpum. The sequence continues at coordinate 542,719 of JALJEV010000287.1, forward strand.
TCACCTTTAGCTCGGTGGCCGCCGAGCACGGTAAAGAATGATAAAGGGACGCGATGTCACCTTTAGCTCGGTAGCCGCCGAGCACGGTAAAGAATGGTGAAGGGACGCGATGTCACCTTTAGCTCGGTAGCCGCCGAGCATGGTAAAGTGGTAAAGGGACGCGATGTCACCTTTAGCTCGGTAGCCGCCGAGCACGGTAAAGTGGTAAAGGGACGCGATGTCACCTTTAGCTCGGTAGCCGCCGAGCACGGTAAAGTGGTAAAGGGACGCGATGTCACATTTAGCTCGGTAGCCGCCGAGCACGGTAAAGAACTTAATTGATAGCTGCAATTACCTTTTATTGAATGCTAATCCGAATACATTTTCCTGTCAAATGACCACTTTAGCAACATGTAAGCCGACAAAAAAAACTTAAAGAAAGAAAGTTAACTAAAATAAGGCTTTAAATGGCTAGCGTTCCAAGTCCTAGGAATTAGGCGTCCCCCCATCTCTTGTAGTTTGTAGGCTCCATTTTGATGGGCCTCAAGGATGCGGAAGGGACCATCCCAATTGGCTGCCAACTTGCCATGAGCTCGGTCTCGTCTGGCGTCCCCAGTTTTTCTCCATACGAGGTCACCTGGAACAAATGACCGCTCTCTAACCCGGGAATTATAGCGACGGGCTGCTCTTAACTTCGTGGCTAACTCCCTCACTTTAGCCTCTTTCTCGCTTCTTCAATAAAGTCGAGCTCCTCCCCGAGGGCGTCTCATTATCCGAGGGGGTAAAGGTCAATCTTCTCCATGAGGTTCACCCACCTCTACCAGGGATCATGGCGTCAAACCCATAAGTGAGACGAAATGGTGTCTCGTTGGTGGAAGACTGAGGGGTGCAATGGTATCCCCACAACACACTTGGTATTTCTTCTGCCCAGTCTTTCTTTATGAGGTCGAGCTTTTTCTTCAACCCATTGAGGATGACTTTGTTGGCTGCTTCAGCTTGCCCATTGGTTTGGGGATGTTCTACTGATGAGGCTCGGTGTTGAATGCCTAGCTGGGATAGGAAGGTCTCGAATGTAGAATCTGTGAACTGTCTTCCATTGTCAGTAACCAACCCATAAGGTATACCATGCCGGCAAACAATTTGCCTCCATACAAACTTTTGAACTTGTCTTGCCGAAATGGTCGCTACCGGTTCGGCCTCAATCCACTTGGTGAAGTAGTCGATGGCCACAAGTAAAAACTTAGTTTGTCTTTGTGCAGGTGGGAATGGTCCGAGAATGTCCATTCCCTACAAGGCGAAGGGCCATGGTGAAGAGACGAGGTAAAGCTCGGTCGGCGGAGCTGCTGGTAAGGGAGCATGTTCCTGGCACTTTTTACAACGCTTAACATATTCCTTAGCGTCTTTTTTCATGGTAGGCCAATAGTATCCGGCTCGAATCAACCGGGCTGCCATGCTCCTAGCTCCGGAATGCATGCTGCATATACCTATATGGAGCTCGTCCATCACATACTGAGCTTGCTCTGGAGTTAAACATTTGAGCAAAGGAGTTGAGAAGCCTCTCCGGAACAATTCTTGATCTCTCATGATATAGAAAGAGGCTTGACGACGCAGCTTTTGAGCTTCATTTTTGTCTTCGGGTACAGCATTATCTTGGAGGTAAGATATGATCGGGGTCATCCACGAGCCCGGCTCCGTACTGACCGAATATACCTCGTCCTTATCCCAGCTCGGAGAGACAAGTATTTCTTGAATGATGGAGTGGTGCTGTCCTCCTTGTCGAGAACTAGCCAGCTTGGACAATATGTCGGCTCTATCATTCTGTTCACGTGGGACATGGATAATCTCGAACTTGGCAAAGTTGGAAAGCATGCCTTTCACCCTGTGGTAATATTGCTGCAAGAGAGGCTCGTTCACTTGGTATTCCTCATTGACCTGAGAGGTGACCAGCTGGGAGTCACTTAGGCACTTCAGGTGCCGCACACCCATATCCCGGGCAAGCCTGAGACCGTGAGCGGGGGCCTCATACTCGGCTTGATTATTGGAAGTCGTGAAGGAGAAGCGTATCGCTTGCTCCAATATGATATTGTCCGGTCCTTCAAGAATGACTCCAGCTCCGCTCCCTTTTTTGTTAGAAGAGCCATCAACTCTCAGGGTCCAAGTGGGATCACCGTTGCCAATTTCGGGTAACTCAGTGAGGAACTCGGCCAAGAACTGAGCCTTCATGGGACCTCGGGGTTCGAACTTCAGGCCGAACTCGGACAACTCCACGGCCCAAGCCGTCATGCGACCAGCGAGATCAGGTCGTTGCAATATTTGCCTGATAGGGTAGTCCGTCCTTATGATCACATCATGGCTGCGAAAATAATGCCTCAAACGACGAGCGGTGAAGACCAGGGCTAGTACCAGCCTCTCTACTGTTTGGTATCTGGTTTCAGCCGGTTGGAGTGTTCGACTCACGAAGTAAACCGGGGTTTGTACCCTATCAATCTCCTTGACTAGGACCGAGCTGATGGCCACTTCCGAAACTGCCAAGTACACACTATTTGAGCCTTTAGCTTGTCAAACGCGGACGCACATTCTTCGTTCCATTCAAAGCGGGCTGCTCGTTTTAATAGTGCGAAGAGGGGTTTACTCTGCTCAGCGAGGCTGGGCAGAAACCGAGACAGAGTAGCCAAACGGCCATTCAGTTTCTGCAAGTCCTTTAGACACGTCGGACTCGGCATGTTGGTGATGGCCGTGCATTTGTCAGGATTGGCCTCTATTCCCCTTTGTGAGATCATGAAGCCAAGGAACTTCCCCCCTCCAACACCAAAAGCGCATTTTTCCGGGTTCAACCTGATTTGATGTCGGCGTATCTCGGAGAATATTTCCCTAAGGTCGGAAGCATGTTGAGTATGGGTTTTGGACTTTACTACCATGTCGTCCACGTAGACCTCCATGTTACGACCGATCTGAGCACTGAAGACTTTATCCATTAATCTCTGATAAGTAGCCCCTGCATTCTTGAGACCGAAAGGCATAACTTTGTAACAATAATTGGCAGTGTCGGACATGAATGCGGTGTTCGGCTCATCAGGGGGATACATTGGTATCTGATTGTACCCAGAATACGCATCTATGAAACTGAACGTCTCATAACCGGCCGTGCTGTCCACCAAACGGTCTATACTAGGTAATGGATAAGTATCCTTGGGGCAGGCTTTATTCAGGTCAGTATAGTCAATGCACATCCTCCACTTGCCATTAGATTTTTTGACCATCACCACATTGGCTAGCCAAGTGGTGTATATAATTTCTCGGATGAAGCCTGCATCCAAGAGTTTGCTGACCTCTTTCTGAACCACTAGGCAGCGCTCCTCGCCTAGCTTTCTTTTTCGTTGTGCTACAGGCCGAGCATGGGGAAGCAATGAAAGCTTGTGACACATCAAGTTTGGGTCAATACCTGGCATGTCGGCCGGCTTCCACGCAAAGAGATCGGCATTTTCATGCAAGGCGGTTATCACGTCCTGGAGAGAAGAGGTCGGCATAGAAGAGCCGACCTTTGTTACCTGACCAGTCTCTCCGCCGAGTTGTAACGGTCCCAATGGTTCGGCAAAGGAGGGGCGCTCCTCTTCAAACTCGGCTCTAGGATCCATATCCAATAGCTCATCGGTACTGTTGTGGACATAGCAAATGTTCGAAGTCGGTCTTCTTTCTTCTTTCTTGATGGAATAAGGCGCAACCTTCAAACTGCGAGCATAGCATACTCGAGCTGTCTTCGGGTCGGCCTTGACAGTTACTATCTTTCCCTTGTCATCAGGGAACTTCATGGCCATGTGTGGGGTGGACACAATGGCACCCAGCTGATTCAGGGTTCTCCTTCCAATGATGACGTTATAAGAGGTATCGGCGTCAATCAATATATATCTCACCTCCACCGTTTTATATGCATCGCTTCCACCAAAAGTGGTAAGAAGGTCAATGTACCCACGGGAGTGGACCCGTTCTCCGTAAGAATCCGGCAGGGGCTCGGGGTATGGTTTGATCATGGACTCAGGAATCTCGAGCTGTTTGAATACCGACAAATATAGCACATCGGCCGAGCTTCCCTGATCTATCAACACTTTGCGCACTCGCCAGTTGGCTATGGTACACGAGATGACCATGGGATCGATCGGTCGGGTCATCTATCTTTGAAGTCGTCGAGAAAAAGTGATGGGGGCAACATTCTTTTCTTGGGAGTCCCTATATGATTAACGCTTCTCACGTATCTTTTCCGGATGATGAGGTCGCTCCTCCCCCGCAAATCCTCCGCCTATTGTATTGATGGTCCCCTTCACCTTATCCGGGTTCGGTCGGCTTCTTTACCCCAACTTCGTTTCTCCGCTTATTTCGCCATCCGGGGATCACGCTCCGAATCCGGGTCTTGTCTTGTAACTCGTCCCAAAGATACTTTTTCGGGTGTGTTTTTTTCTTGAACGAACCTCCTTAACTCGCCCGATCTTACAAGGCGTTCTATCAAGTCTCGCACTTGACGGCAATCTTCTGTGGTGTGCCCTGTGTTTTGGTGATAGGCACATTGCTTGGTTGGATCAGCGTTGGTGGGTGATTGAGAAGCCTTTGGGCGGTGGACCAATTCAAGTGCACAGGCCTCCCTAAAGATTCTTTCTCGAGACGCATTTAAAGGGGTGTATGAGGTGTACGTATTGGCACGTCGTTCCTTCCTTGACTTTGGCCGACGAGAAGAAGAGGGCTCCTTTTGTTTGGGTGGGAGACCCTGCTCTCGAGCTCTGCGTTTAGCAGCCGAGTTTTCCTCTATACTCATGAAGCGGGCAGCTCGGGAACGAAGGTCGTTCATGTCAATTGGCGGTTCAGCGAAGAGAGAGTCCGAGAAGGGGTCGGGGTTGAGCCCGGCCTGTATGGAATGTAGTCTAAATGCGGGATGAAGGTCGGGGATATTCCGACATGCCAAGGCGAGCGAGACATGTAGTCCCTAAGGGATTCCTTTTCTCCTTGCACAAGATGATGAAGGACAACGATGTAGTCGGTGTTGGCTTGGCATCAAGAAACGAGCCCGGAAATGATGGTACAGAGAATCAAATGAGTCTATTGACAGAGGAGGGAGTGAGAAGTACCAATCCAGTGCTATCCCCTTCAAGGTAGAGGGAAACATCCGACAAAGCACGTAGTCATCCTCTACCGTCATAGAAGCTTGGGTGAGGAAAGCCCGTACATGAGTTCTCGGGTCCGTGGTCCCCTCATACTTATCCCGAGATGGCCATCTCCAAGACTCGGGACCCGGCGGATAGAATAGCCGGGATGAATGGATGTAGATTCCATACATTACCCCATCCCGGTGCACGAGGGGGCCTAAGTCCGTGAACGACCGAGTTCGACTATGGGGAATATGTCCGGACGAGCTCCCAATGTTGGTGGGCGCACCGGAGAGAGACATGTCGCCGAGCTCAACCATGAGCGCTAGCCGGATGCGTTTGGCCAAACTCGAATGCCGAGAATCCGCATTCGCGTTGCCGAACCTCTTTCATATCTATCCTCTTCGGCGTTTTGGGCCGATCGGGGCCAGCGCGTGAATTTGATCTAGACTCCTCCCTATGCCTTGGTTCCTCATTCTGGTTAAGTCCAAGGGGAGCTCTACCATTTGTCTCTTGATTCTTCTGTCGTAAAGTCCTTAACTCCAAGAGATCCGCCTCTCTTTTTGTTGTTGAAGAACGGCTAGGCTCGCTTTGTGTACTCGCAAGAAAGCCCTTTCGTCTCTCGATTGTGGACTCGCAAAGCCTCCATGCGAGCCTCCATTCTTTCCTGTGCCTCAGCCAAGGCAGCATCTATACTTGATTGTATGAGGTCTGCCACGGCGGGGTCCACCGTGGCACTAGAGTGGTTGCGTGTATAAACCATCTTGTTCAAGTTAAAGGAACTTGAGTGTGATCTGAAGGCTTTTAGAGATTGAGAATGAGATTGTGGTGGTGGGATAAGGGATTACCTCGCCCACGGTGGGGCGCCAAATGTTCTTACTTGGGTTTTGGGGTGTCGAGCTCGCTCGCCCTTAGTATTTTGAGTGACGGAGGGATGGGTTCCCTCGTTGTAGGAGTATGTTGTGTGCAGGATTGAATATTAGAGTATTTTTTGTTGGTTCAATGTCCTCTTTTATAAGCATTATGGGGGAAAATCTTATGATTACGTTAGGTCCGTAAATCCCGGTGATCATACTGTCTTACGCATAAATCCCAGAATATCAGGGAATGGGTATTGTTGATGGGATAGGTAGGTTGAGTCATGTCGGTTGTCCCATCTGGCGGGTTAGTGGAATGAGCCGGCATTTTTGGGATCAGCTGCAACTCACCCTCAACCGCACACCTCTTCATGCCGCAAAAGTACAAATATAATAAAATAAAGAAAACAAACAAAAATTATAAAATTTTCCCCTTAATTTTTATAAAAAATATTTTACTTGTAATTTAAAATAAACGAGGAAATTCCCCTTGTAGCTTGTTATTTTTGTTTTAGCCCTCAGATGTTTCAAAGCTACCGGACACATCAATCACCTTGATGGTACATTAAAAAGCGTGTGCATTAAAAAAGCTGTGAACTATAAAACAAACACAAGTAGTCATTACCTTGTGAAAGTAAGGGGGGGTGAACTTAACCGAAACGGGGGTATAAATGGCAAGGTACCACAAAAGAATAAAGAAAGATAGTTGAATTGACTTTAGAAGAAGACTTGAGCAAGTTTATACAGTAGTAGATTTATCGGTGATCTTGCAAGTGTTGGTTCATCGGTGACCTTGCGCTACGATTTCATTGACCACAAAATCATGGTTGGAGAAACAAGTTTCACGTACGATGTGTACCTGAGCTTTAGAGGTGAGGATACACGGAGAAGTTTCACTTCACATCTCTACCATGCTCTCTGTCAAAGGGGAATCCTTACCTTCCTTGATGAGAAGAGTATTCGGAGAGGAGAGGAAATCTGGCCAACAATGTTGAGGGCAATTGAAGCGTCAAGGATTGCCATTATTGTGTTCTCTCAGAACTACGCTTTTTCTACGTTTTGTTTGAATGAACTCGCAGCCATCGTTGACCACTTTGAGGAGAAGAAGCTTGAGCATATTTTACCTGTTTTTAATGACGTGGATCCTTTCGATGTGCGACATCAGAGAGGGAGTTATGGAGAAGCATTCGCTATGCATGAGAAGAGGTTCGGCGGTGACAACGTCAACAGATGGAGGATGGCTCTCCGTGACACAACTAACATCCCTGGCTTTGTTTTCTCACAGTACAGTGCCCTGTCCTTTACCTTATTCTATTCAGTTTCATTCTATTCTTAAAACTTAACGAGGAAGTACTTTGTTCTTTTTCTTCACATTCCAACAATTTGTGTCATAATCATAAAACATGCATTTAGTATAATGCTTCTCTGGTTGGGCAGGTTTAGTAATGAGTCTGAGTTCGTTACGAAGATCGTTAAACAAGTCTCTAGCATGATTAAACATCGGACTTATTTATTTGTTGCGGATTACCCAGTTGGATTGGAGTCTCGAATGCTTCGAGTGACTTCGCTTCTGAATGTTGAGACTGATGTTGGAGTCCGTATGGTTGGGATATACGGTATTGGCGGAATTGGCAAAAGTACAATTGCTAGGGCAGTATATAATTTCATTTTTGATCAATTTGAAGGCTCTTGTTTTCTCGACAATGTTAGAGAGGAATCAGCTAGACATGGCTTAGTGCACCTCCAAGACACAGTTCTCTCTGAGATACTTGGAGACAGGGATATTAACTTAGAATCTGTAAATCAAGGAATTGGGATGATGAAGAGCAGGCTAGGTAGGAAAAAGGTTCTTTTGGTTCTCGATGATGTTGACAAAATAGAGCAGCTTGAGGCTCTTGCAGGAAGACTTGATTGGTTTGGTTCTGGCAGCAGAGTCATCATTACAACAAGGAACAAGGGTTTACTCGAAAGCCATAGGGTACCGGCTGAAAACTCATATGAAGTGGAGGAACTAAGTGACATTGAAGCTTGTGATTTGCTAACATGGAAGGCTTTCAAAACTGACAAAGTTGATCCAAGTTACACGGAAGTGTTAATCCGTACAGTGAATTATTGTTCTAGGCTTCCTTTGGCATTGTTAGCAATAGGTTCAGACTTATTTGGAAGAAGTATAGAAGAATGGAACTTGGCATTAGATAGGTATAAAGGGTTTTCTTCTAGAGGGATCCAAGAGGTACTGAGAATAAGTTTTGATTCCTTGGAGAGAGAAGAGAAAGAAATATTCCTTGATATTGCTTGTTTCTTCCGTGGACAAAAATTGGCAGACATTGCATATATACTTTGTGCTCATTATGGGTTATCCACAGAAGTTAGTATTGGGGCCTTGATGGATAAAGCCCTCATAGTCATTGATGATGGTCGTGTGTTATTACATGACTTGATACAAGACATGGGTAGAGACATTGTTCTACAAGAATCACCTGCAGAGCCTGGCAATCGTAGTAGGTTATGGTTCATTGATGATGTGGTTGATGTTTTAGAACAAAATTTGGTGAGTAATAAATGGAAAGAGATGGTTTGATTTTTTTTTTCCCATCTATGGAATATCATATGTGAATTTATCTAGGCATGCATGTTGAATTCTTAGCATATATAAATGTATATTGATCAACCTGTACCTTTATCTTAAAAGGGAACAAGTGCAATTGAAAGCATATGTCTGGATTTCCCGAAAGGCGATGGACCCAAAGGTGAAGAAGTCAATTGGGATGGAGAGGCATTCAAGAATATGAAAAACCTCAAAACACTTATTATTAGAAATGGTCATTTTAACAAAGGCCCCACACATCTTCCTCAAAGTTTAAGAGTCTTGAAATGGTGTGGATATCCATCAGCATCTTTACCTGATGATTTTCATCCAAAGAAGCTTGCCATACTCGAATTGCCTGAAAGTTGCTTACGGATATGTGAACCAATTCAGGCAAGTTGGCCTTTACGTCCTTGTACATTATTATATTCACTTTAATTTCTTATGATTCATTAATCATTTGGCTTCACTCTTTTTTTTTTTCTCTTTATATTGCAGGGGTTCATGTGTCTGACAGTTTTGGATTTTGGCTACAGTGAATGGATAACTCGTATACCTGATGTAACTGGCCTCCCAAATTTAGAAAAGCTATCTTTCAAACATACTGAGAATTTAACTCATATTCACGAGTCAGTTGGTTTTCTAGATAAACTTAAAATCTTGGATGCTTCTAGTTGCAAGAATCTTAAGACTTTTCCACCTATCAGAATGACATGCCTTGAACAGTTCAATCTCTCCCATTGTCCAATTCTTGAGGGCTTCCCAGAAATATTGGGGAAGATGGAAAATATAACAGAACTTCATATAATAGCGAGTCCTATAGGAGATTTGCCATTTTCAATTCAAAATTTCACTCGGCTTCGAAAATTTGAACTGCAACTCTGTGGAATGGTTTGGATACCAAGTAGCATTGTCATGCTGCAAGAGCTAGGTTCAATGTGTTTTTCAAAATGTGAAGGGTTGCAGTTATCTAAGCCGGACAGAGGTGAAAACATGGTGCCCAAATCTTCAAGCATAGAATGTCTTGTTCTGTCATCCTGCGGTATAGAAGATGACTTCCTTCCATTAGCTGTCTCTTTGTTTGCCAATGTCAAAGATTTAAACCTGTCAGGTAATAATTTCACAGATCTTGATGCATGCTTCAAAGAATGTCACCTTTTGCAGAATCTTAATCTGGATGACTGCAGTCGTATAAAAAAAATTAGAGGGATTCCAGAGACATTAAAATCACTGTCTGTGAAAGGATGCAGGTCTATAAAATTCTTAAACCTTACAGTTCTTCCTGAATGCACTGAACCATCGCATTTTTTGAAGGAATTGATTTTGGATGATTGTGTGTTTCTTCAAGAAATTGAAGGACTTCATCCAAACTTGGATCATTTATCTGCAAAGAATTGCACATCCTTGACTTCCAGGTGTACAAGCATGTTGCTGGATCAGGTTTCTCTTTTTGTTCATATTTTATTTTAGTATTTATGTTGACTCGGACAATGCAATTATTATAGTATTTGGAGTGTGTGGATTGCCATGGTACTTGGGTTGAAAGATAGTTTATGCTATTAATAACAAAAGAGAAGTAACAGGATGATTGGTAATTTGATCGAAGGATTTGCCGTTATGTGCATTTACTTACAGAACATTGAAATGTACATGACTAATTACTGTCATTTATTACTGCACAACAACTGCCTGTTAAGTTTCTAGTTCTTTCTTATTTTTACATGGTTTTTCTTCCATTCCTTCAACCTTTAGCTTCTTAGTCCGGTTACATTTTATCCCAATATTGCATTTTCAGTTTTTATCAGCAAGACAGCTTCCATTAAGTTGGTATCCATTCCTACAATGTTTCAATTTTTTTATTAACTGATAGCAGCTAAATTTTGATTGGCAGGAATCAATAGAGGCTGGAAACAAGATGTTTACTTTGCCGGGAACAAAGATTCCAGAGTGGTTTCCACATTGCACAAGTGGAGAGTCAATAACCTTCCTGTTCCGTCACAAATTCCCTGCAATTTCTGTCTGTCTTGTTATTGGACCCACAGATGAGCAACCTATCACAGTCAAGTTTAGCCCCCGAGTATTTATCAACAGAAATAAACAGTTACTTGGAAATCGGAAAGCTTATGAGTTCAAGATAGCAACGGACCATATATTTTTGTTTGATATACAGCTGCTGAAATTTGAAGATAATGTGGACTTGGTGCTTTCAGATGATAAGTGGAATTTTGTGGAGGTTTCATTTGCAGATCACATTACCAACCAAGAAGTTCCAATCAGATTGGCTGCCAAATATATTGGAATCCATACAAGTGGCATGGAGAATATCAACTTCAGCAACACTCTGGAAGAAATGATAAAGGTAAAAATTTCATTTTGAATTATTCTCCTTTCACTTACTCCATTTCTACCTCAATTTAAGTTGTCTCTCTCTTTTCCAAAGACTAAGACAAGTAGACCCGAGAAGGACCAGACAATGTTTCTGTCTTCACCCATTCTTACGAGTGGCCTAGTCCCTCAACCAACACCTTCATTTGAGAGGTCTTCGCAAGATGTTCAAGAGTATGTTCAAGAAGATGAAGTTTATCCTACTACAGTTCAAAATGACCCTCCTATCATTGAAAGTTGTGACAGTGATGACAACAAACCGGAAGCAGTATCCACCAGTGAACTTGAATCTGAAGACTCTACGTACAAGATTACAGATTCTGATTCAGATGACCCCTTTGATTTTGTTGATAAAATGCTCTGCGGTCGTGCCAATGAAGCCATATCTTCTGTGGCATGCGCTGGAGATGCATCTCTAACATCTATTAGAGAGGGCATACGTGCCTTGGAGCTGTTAATGATTAAAGACTTATCTGAAGTCTCTTCTGATCCTGCTATGCTGTCTCAACTTAATCACTTCTTGGATCTATTGACTACAAGTAGCCACGGAAAGATGACTGGAGAGCTGAAGGAAGCTCTTGTTAAGTTCAAGAGAAAGGCATTTACCACCACCCAAGATTTCCAAGCTACTGTTGAGTCTGTGAACAGACTAAAGAACTTTGAGAAGCAAAAGGCCAGAATCCAGAAGGAGACTTCAGCAGGCAAGGATCAGCGGAAGGATCTCAGAAGTTCAATAAAGAAGGCTTCTTTGGCCATCAAGGCCGAAATCAATAGGAAGAAGGAGCGAGAAGCAGAAATTGCAACTTTAAGGAAACAACTAGCTACCAAGGAAATGGATCTTGAACAGCTTGTATTGAATGTCAAGAATCTGGAGGCAGAACTGTCAACCTATGTGAAGGATCGTAATTCTCTTGATGAGCAAGCTCGAACACTGTGTAAGGAAGCTGATGATCTACTCTTAGCAAACGGTGGAGTAGAAGATGCGGGTGAAGACGCTGAAGTAAAGCAGAATTCACTCAACATGAACTGGTCCACTAACCTAACAAGCCAGCTTAGGAAGATTAAGAATAACATTCTTGGCCTGTCTGAGTGAGATGTAATTTTTGTTTCTTTGTAACCAGATTATGAAGACCAACTACGAAGCCACTACGACAGCATTGATGAGTTTTCAAGAATGACTAGACTTGCTGAGAAAAGCCTATTAGTAACCTAACAGAGATATATTATCATATTTAAACCTAGAAGTACCCAGCACACTCATTGATTTCGGAAAAAAAAAAAAAAAAGTAAGAAAAGAAAATGAAAGGGATAAAAGGGAGATCAAGTCTGTTGTTACAGTGACCCTTACAACTTATTCTACAAGGTGAGTACAACCTTTTGCATGTGTTTCCTCTTTCCATGACTATGATCTTTTCTTCTCTATAATTATACGAATGAATCATTCTTGCATTTTATAATAATTGAAATTATGCTTATTATTTGTTATATATCTCGTCGGCATGTTTTCTCCTTTCTTCAAAATTATTGGTATATTTATTATGATAATTAATATATCTTATTAAAAGAAGAAATTTTTTTCTAATATTACTAACCGACTAGCTAGGGTTAAAGGAATGGAGATTTTTTATTTGAATATAACTAAAAGAGAATTAATGAGTTTTCACACTATCTATCACTCATTAATATTATTCGTTTTTCTATATATCATAGTTCCTCAACTTTTACATATATATATAATACAACCCAAAATAATATGAAAGTACACACAAAGATAAAAAAAGTTATTACTTATTAGAAGTCAACCTAGTACTTGTGAAGAGAAAAGTACGAAAAGTAAAAAACTTGATTTGACACAAAGATATGTAACAAAAATAAGATCAACTTTACATAATCTCTATATTAATTGTCAGAACACTTTTTGACATTGATGTTGACATGCGCATACTCGCATTTAATGTAAATGAGCGTTACGCGCTCAAGATATTCGTTGAAGAAGGATCTCGCTTCACTCTATCTAATGACTATATCAGAATCTCCTTCTATACAAGGACTTAAGCATGAAGATTACAAGTTGGCGAACACGCTGAATCAATAGAAGAACTTCTAGTTCTTTGAAAAAAATAATTTTATAATCCATTCTTATAAGTTTTACTTGTAAATCCTTCTAAGTGAAGAGGTTGAACCTTGACTGAACCTTATTTGTCAAATCCCTCTTTGAGTAGAGATTGATCATTGAGTCATCTGAATTTGTAAATCTCTCTATGCATATTGGTTTATCTTAAAAGAGAATCAAACTCTCTTTTCTTCACCTTTGGAAGTGTCTAGCTTGGAGATAATGTTGTCCAAGAATACTTGGTGTTTGCCTGAGGAAACTTTTGATTAAGGAATATTTGTATCAGCTTAAGGATGATTATAATTAAAATATACTTGGGTTTGGTCAGGGATGACTAGTTAGAAGAATATTTTTTTATTTTTCACTCGGTAATAGTGAAATCTTAAAAAATTGCTAAGAAATTGAACTTAGTTTCACGGAGACAAACCAGTATAAAAATCATTGTCATTCTTCTATACATTATATTGTTTTTTCATTGATTTATAGCTTTAAATTATATCAATTTGAACCGCAACTAAAAAGGGTTATATTGAACTTAACAGTTTCATGATATCTTTATCGTCTGTTCGACCTTATGTCTTCATCTGACCCCAATAGACGAGTGTTTAAACTTTTACTTTTGAAAAGCTTGCCATAATCTTTTAATCAAAGAAAATTATTTTAAAAACACGATTCAACCACCTTTTTGTGTTTTTTGTTAACAGTTTGATATCAAAGTTTAGCTTTTAAAGTTGAGCGTCTGATGGTAGCTAGAAGAAAAGATTTAGGATGGCAAGCTCATCAACAATATTTATAATTGAAGAAGCATATATGAACATACCTACAACATTTTCAGGAGATGATTATCCAGACTAGGCTGACAGAATGGAAATGCATGTCAGATCTACTCAGTATAGACTTTGGAGAATAATCACCGATGGAGACATTCCCCCCACAAACTATTATTAGAATGGTAAATGAGGAGTATTCTATAATGGATCTAAATAGCAAAGCTCGTTATGCTATAATATGTGCTCTGTCAAGAACGGAGTACAATAGCACAACCAAAGAATTATGGATTCTTTGAAGATATCCCATGAAGAAACTGAAGATGTCCGATTGAGGAAGACAGTCACTCTTCAACGTGTATATGAAATGTTCACAATGGAGAAAGGATAATTCATTGATGACATGTTTCGAAGATTCCAAATTATCTTAAGTGGTCTGATAGTTCTAGGCACAACGTTTACTAAAGCCCAAAACAATATGAAAATATTGGATAGTTTCCCAACCTTCTTGGGAAGCTATGTAAACTGTCATTTCTGTATCTAGAGATATGAAGACATTGACTCTTGATGAAATGATTGGAGTATTTATAGTCCATAAAGAGGAATCCTCAAAGAAAGAGCATCTTCTAGAAAAGAATAGAAGAAAAAACAAGACTCTTAACCTCTGGAAGTTCAGAAGATTCATCTGATGATGAAATATCCTTGAGAGCAAACAAATTCATAAAGATAATGATGAAGAAAGGAAGATGACAGAAATTCCTCATAAGGATACATAAAAGATTCCCTAAAAGAAGACCTGGAAAAGAAGGAGAAATAATATGTTATCAGTGCAATGAGCAAAGACATACCAGAAGTGAATCATCTGATGAAGATTTGGAGATCCAAAAATGAAGATCCAAAAAGGACAAGAAGAAGAAGAGTTTGCTAACATGGGAAAATATGGATGATGAAAGCAGTGAATC